>CM022880.1:14618664-14701853 GCA_012654025.1 Pachypsylla venusta
ATATATATATATATATATCCGGACTTTTTTAAGAACATGTGAACAAATTTACCACTGGGGAGGCAAATTTGTCCACATGTTTTCTTTTCCCAAAACTGATCTGATCCCTTATTAGAAATATTTTATGTGTTTATCTGTTTATACTTCTGCTAAACTCAATAGCTCAGTGGTCATATCATGTACCTGATAATCCAAGGATTTCGGGTTCGAAACCCAGCCGGGTTATGTTATGTTATACTCTATATGAGATTTTGACCACGTAATAATACGACTTGGGTTACTCCTGAAATACAAGTCTCTCAAGGGGCTTAGTAAGGCAGTATATCAGTCTGTTAAGTTAGTATCTGTACGTCTGTCTGTATAGTCAATTTATTATGGTTTTTATAAATTCATCCGATTTGAATGAAATTTTCTGGTTTTCAATGAACAAGTCTTTCACTTGAGCATGTGCAAACAAACTCGTAATCTTCCTGACACACCCCTTAGAGCCGCCTCTAAGGCCCAATTTGTTCCTTGATGATTCATTTTGTGATCAGACATTTTGAATTCTTAGAACATTTTTCCCTATGTTTCTGCATGAGTACAAAGCTTCGAAAGAAATAAACATTTCTATGGAACTCCAGGTATGTACCTACCACAAAGAAGTTTCCTGCAGAAACACAGAAATAATGATCATCATCAGGTTGTTATTTCCTTAAGATATTTCAAGTTTTCTGGAACTAACAGGCTTCCAAGTCAATTTGATAAACATTAATGTCCACTCTAATGAATCTGAGGAACTCATGGATTGAAAAAATATATTGATATTCAGGGTGTAACAGATAAACATTAGTCTCCACTATAATGAATCTGAGGAACTCATGAATTGAAAAAAATATATTGATATTCAGGGTGTAACAGATACAAATTAGTCTCCACTCTAATAAATCTGAGGAACTCATAGACGGAAAAAATATATTGATATTCAGGGTGTAACAGATAAACATTAGTGTCCACTCCAATGAATCTGAGGAACTCATGGACGGAAAAAATATATTGATATAAAAAGTATAGCAGAATAAATTGCGTCCCTTGGTATAACAGATTTTATAGGTCAAATAAGAGGAGGTAGGTATATTTTGTATTCTCTGACAGTGTCAGATATACGTCGGTTAAATCTTTTTGTAAAATCTATCAGTAGGTACTTTGCGGGTGCTCATAAAAACTAAAATTACGATCATCAAACTGTCAGTCATTTTGAAAAATAAATTTTCAAAGTTCTCGCAGAGATTCAGAAAATATTGTTAAACGACTCATTGGCCAAGCTTTTTTTGAACCAATAAAAAGAAACGATTTCTACAAAAATAAATTTCAGACATTTCGTATCCTTCGTGTCCTTAGTTAGTATACATTTGGGTAACGAGCACCTAAAATGTCATTTCCTGATGCTTACCCAGGAGGGCCAAAAACCGATCTGTCCGTGTACCCTGGTGCAGAACTGTGGAAGCAAAACGCTGGTCCGATTTTGATAAAATTAGGTACAGAATTAAATAGCCCGACCCATAGTTTTCTTTTTACACCTTGTATATATTTTGTCATGAAGCCAAACGATTTGCACAACTCTGAAAGATTATGAGTCGTTCTGTGATCATAAAACTTGTTTTTATTTATCTCTTCAGCGAGTTTAGTGAAGTCATCAGGCAATCGTCCAGATTATTTAGTTTATTATATTAATATTAAAAGTTTCCTAGATTTTGATGAGGTGAAAAAATATAAAAAATGATATATTTATTGCCTTTGAGAAGACGACGAAGATAAAAAATGGAATTTTCATAATTATTACAAATTATAAAAATTGGACATTTTAAAAATGTCAAATTTTTCTCTAATTAACGAATTTTGACCACAGCAGTTCTCGTATCTGTATGGCTCAAACGAAGAGGCTTTAAAATGAATATAAAAAAATGGAATTTTTATAATTATTATTTCAAAATGACCAATTTTTCTCTTATTAACAAATTCTTATTTCTGTGAACTTTAGACCACACCTAAATAATAAGCTGCCATAAGGCTTCGAAGGCCCGCCCAACAGAGCACCAAAATCAGGTAATTTCATAAAGGTATGCTATCCATATCAAGGATTAAAAGCTTTATCAAAAATGAACAAAACTTTCGGTGCTTATCGTGGAGTTAAACTTTAAAATTTTTATCGAAATGAGAATTAGTATTCATGAACTTTATGATCTCCGAACCCAGAACCCCCCAAAAACCCAAAGTGATTAAAATTGACTACTCGTAGCTTGTTAGAGCAGAAGTGTGCAAAATTATGAACTACGAACTCGGAAAAGATAACCTATTTTATTTTATTTTCAATCATAAATCATTTAAATCGAGTACAACCCCCCCCCCCAAAAANTACCACCCCCCCAAAAAAAAATCATATTTTACGTTCCGAAAGGTACCTACGTAGAATCCAAAAATGAATATAAATTACGTTCGTCGATCGTAAATGGCACTTTTGCCATCTACTGTTGATCGATCCTATTTCTTGGGGGAAATTATACATTGTGACGAACATCAAAATTTTAACTTTTTTTACCCTCCAAAATAGGTACCTGGTAACATACATACTATATCTAGTAGGTATAGTATATTCTAGTCGTTTGTGGAGGAGAAATGAGTTTCACGTAAATTGCAAAATGCCCACCATCTTGAAAATCGAGCAATATGAGTTGACATATTTATTTTTGGAAATGATGTTTGTATGTATTCTATAACCCTTTCAATTTTTTCAACGTTTTTATGGACTGTATACCTCTAGGATATAAGGAAAGTAATTTATTTCAAAATTTTAGGCTCTATAACTTAGAGGGAAAATATCTCTTGACAGGGTTCCTATAATTAGGTCTGGTTTTAGTTACATCCAGTATAGATAATTGAATTCATATTAATAGAAAGACATCTTGTAAAGCAACCGAACACGGTCTGTTTATGAATCTCTCTTTAATAAAAACCAACAAAAACATCAAAATTCCAATTCATGTTCTGCCCACTCTTTGATTTCAGTAAAATCATTCATTTTCATGATTCTTTATAGAGAACTAATTCAACAGGCACACGTGTTATGATTATATCTGACACGTGTAATTTGAAAATCTCTTAACAATCGTTGTTACTCAGAACCAGTTTTGAACGTTTCCTCCTTTAGACTTCTATTTTTGCCGCCTTTTGGAATTTGTGGGGTCCCTGAGAGTTAAGCGACTACGAGTAATTTTACATAAAATGTTCATGACTCTCTTTGACATAAGTTTCTTCCAAATCTTGGGATATCATCAGAACATTTGTGAAAAAAGAAAAATAATAATAAAAAAAAAAAATTTTCCTTGAAAAAATCATTCTTTACATTTTGTTGTATTCCCCAATCCAGAGAGATTAGGTAATGCATCTCTGAGATAGAGCTAATTCAATTTTAATTAATCATTCATACATTTTGTTGTATTCCCCAAACCAGAGAGGTTAGGTAATACATCTCTGAGATAGAGCTAATTCAATTTTAATTAATCATTCATACATTTTGTTGTATTCCCCAAACCAGAGATGTTAGGTAATACATCTCTGAGATAGAGCTAATTCAATTTTAATTAATCATTCATTACATTTTGTTGTATTCCCCAAACCAGAGAGATTAGGTAATACATCTCTGAGATAGAGCTAATTCAATTTTAATTAATCATTTCTTACATTTTGTTGTATTCCCCAAACCAGAGAGATTAGGTAATACATCTCTGAGATAGAGCTAATTCAATTTTAATTAATCATTCATACATTTTGTTGTATTCCCCAAACCAGAGAGATTAGGTAAATACATCTTTGAGATAGAGCTAATTCAATTTTAATTGATCATTCCTTACATTTTGTTGTATTCCCCAAACCAGAGAGATTAGGTAATACATCTCTGAGATAGAGCTAATTCAATTTTAATTAATCATTCATACATTTTGTTGTATTCCCCAAACCAGAGAGATTAGGTAATACATCTCTGAGATAGAGCTAATTCAATTCTAATTGATCATTCCTTACATTTTGTTGTATTCCCCAAACCAGAGAGATTAGGTAATACATCCCTGAGATAGAGCTAATTCAATTTTAATTAATCATTCAATTTATATACTGACTCCGATGGTATTATTCACGCCTCGATTGTCTCACTCAACTGATTTCGTGTATCCGCACCTGCTCAAACAGGTCATGTAGACCTTTTTCAACTCAACCAGCATTCAAATCCAGTACCTCAATGGTGGAGGCTCTACCATGGAGACATCGATTGATATTTGAATCCAATCGATATCAACTAATACCTACATACATAGATACCAATCAATATTCGTTCGTTTAAATAGAGTGAACGTTGTAAGGTGGATTTTATGATTTTCTCTAAATGAACCTAATAGAGTTGTCAGAACCAGCTTTGTATGGTGCCACCCATGCAGATAATGGGACCAAATCAACTTTATTTTGAATAAATGCTAATTTTTTAAAACTTTATAAAGATGTTTTGGTTGTTAATATAGCCGGTATTTTTGATTATCGGTCTATTATACCCAAATCTAGTTTGACCTAACTTCTATTTACTATTCAATTTATAGTATTTTATTATTACTTTAACATCAGTAATTTTAAATCTATTGAAAATAAAATTACGAATTAAAAAAGACCTCGTTATCTCCTGGAGATATGGGCCCATTTCAATAATGGCTATTTAAAGTTTGTTGTGTTACATCACATTTTGCCGTTGTGCGTTTCCCGTTTTGACAATGAAGTTCTTTCCAATTTCTTTAATATACCTTCAACTTCTTCCAGATTTTCATACTCCTTCTTCACACCAAATTTCTCAAACCTCACACTCGCACCTCTGATCTTACACTCAACCTCGCGAGAAAACTGAGCAGCGACCATTTGCGGCATTACAAGAGAGACATAATAATATAATGAAAATGTAGCGTATTGGTCCTTGATTATCACAAAAATAAATGTGACAATGCATCAACACTTTTATTTATTTTGATCAACTGAATCATCTCTGATGATATCCATAAGAAATGAAGTGAAGAAATAGTAGTTCGGTGAATTGTATACCCTAGTGAATATTTATTTTTGAGGATATCCATAAGAAATGAAGTGAAGAAATTGTAGTTCGGTGAACTGTATACCCTAGTGAATATTTATTTTTATTAACTTAACTATCTCTGAGGATATCCATAAGAAATGAAGTGAAGAAATAGTAGTTCGGAGAACTGTATACCCTAGTGAATATATATTTTGATCAACTTAACTATATCTGATGATATCCATAAGAAATGAAGTGAAGGAATAGTAGTTTGGTGAACTGTATACCCTAGTGAATATTTATTTTGATCAACTTAACTATCTCTGATGATATCCATAAGAAATGAAGTGAAGAAATAGTAGTTCGGATATTCATAAGAAATGAAGTGAAGAAATAGTAGTTCGGTGTAGAAATAGTAGTAATAGTATACCCTAGTGAATATTTATTTTTATTAACTTAACTATCTCTGAGGATATCCATAAGAAATGAAGTGAAGAAATAGGAGTTCGGTGAACGGTATACCTTACGCACTAAATGACCAAATAGATTTTTTTTTTTTTTTTTAAAAAAAAAACTTTCAAATCTCTAACCCGAAATGAAGGATTTGAATATGGTACCTCCTTGGTTCAAACCAATTGAGATGCAGTCTTCCACGGAGACGTCGTAAAATACATATTTCAGTGAAAATAATATCTCCTGAGTCGGTGTTGACGTTTCGTGTTAGAAGGAGTGCCATATAATAAACTCCTAAAATAATCATTCCTAGAGTTGATAATAGTCACGCGAAGTGTTTGAAGACTCTGGTGAACACTTGGGTGTTCCTAATTTAATGGTAATAATGTCTACTTATTAAACACCAATATTAGTATTAGAAATAGATGTAGGCCATAGACCTCGCCTTGGTTGTTAATTTTTTATTTATACAGGTGCATTCAGATGCATGAAAATACAAACATGAATATATTAATTGAGGTAATAATGAGATTTCAGTGTAGGTATTTGATCATTTTTGCTATTTCACGTCTACTTGCTTTTAATAACCAATAGTTGGTTCTATGGTATGTAGAACTCACTCAGTTAAATTGTACCCATGATTCTTGGGTGACCCAATAGGGCTCAAAAACTAATCAACAAATTCTATGAACATAATAAATATCCAGGGCCGTTCAGAGGGGGGGGGGACAAAATGTGCCGGGCCCGGGCTCCTCAAGGGGCCCGGGCCTTAATTTTTGCTCTAAAAAAGGCAGTTTATTATTTATTGTGTTGATCTCATAATAATATTCTAGGGGTAAATAGTTTTAATTAATAAATTATTGATTCAGGTATCAAATATTTACTTTTTCACTTAATTTTAATATAACATTATAAAAATGAATTCTAAATCGGAGAAATCGGGCGCCCAGAAGAAACCATTTTGATTCTTTTTTAAGAACTCCGCCTAGCAGTCCCAACACTTCACGATATGCTGCTGAATAGATGGAAGGTGGGCAATCGCAAAAAAAAATGTGGGTTGGGGCCCGGAGCAGGTCTTTGTCCCCGGGCCCGGGAAAGCTCTGAACGGCCCTGTAAATATCCAAACCATTTTAAGTTCCAATAAAATCGGTCAAGGCGTTCTATAGTTATCGTGAAACAAACTTGCGTTTAAAGAAAAATCGTGGTTTTTAAAACTAGAGCTCACTTTGTTCAAAAAAGTGCGGGGGAAAAAGTATTCTTAAATGGGTACTAAAGATATTACGAATATAGTATTTCAAATTGTTAGATGCAAATTGTTTTTCTCGAACTCAAGGATTAGTTCCCCTCCTGGTCCTGGGGATATCATACTGGCATTGCACACGGGGGACTCGGGTTTAATTCTCGGTAGGGTCGGAAATTTTTTGGAAAGCTGAGTGCTAATGATTGCACTCAGCTCGTGAATAACGACTAGTGGGGGCATTACCAGAGTAAAAAGATTTGGTTTGGTGGGAGATTATTAGTACATAAGGCTCTTAGTAATGCTGTGATGCGCATAAAAATTGTGAAGAGGTTGTTGGGCCTTATCACAAAGAAACTCTACATTTATCAGAGACCTCAAACTTTGTCCCTTGGAGTTACACTCATTACCGTCCGTCATTTGCATTTAATTTAAACATCCTGTATCATAACAAAAACCAGTTGTCCCTCCTGAATAGTTGTTACTTCAATACCTAAAGTTATATCTTTTCAAATACGCCAATTTATGTTAATCCGACGTTATGTACGCTTTTTCTCTCTTCTAATCTTTGATTTTATGAACCGGAATGTAATCACTGATTTTACGAACTAGACCAGACAATCATTTCTGCTTGGTCATCATAAATCGACAGACTTATAAAAATATACTTATATTGTTTGTACTAGTACAAGTATCAAGTACTGGTTTACTTGTAATACTAGTGAGTTCTTGGTAAATTTTGCAATGTCTATTATATCGTCAATTTCAGTGTGAACTTTAAAGGCTAGAGCATACTGCAAACTTTTTATCTGCCGACTTTTTAATCACCCGACTTAGCGGACTTGCAATCATACTTGAGGAGGAAACTGTGCAATCAAAAGTAACAACATGGTTGCATGCCCATAAGTTGGCCCTAACCCGTAGAACTCGACCCCATTGAAAGAAGACTTGCTCAGATGTGTAAAATTCTTTATTACAATTACCCGTCTTTTGCTATCAAAACACTCGAGAATCGACGAAGAAACATCTATTTAAAAACTTTATACTCAACTAATTTTCAGTACATTTTAGTGTAATTTATAACCCCCATACAAATTGTGTTCAACATCAATAGCGTTGGAGCTATAAAACACCTCGATAGCAGAAATTTTGTGATTTCTTTTAACCTTTTCTGTACAAACCTTTTACCTACTTTTTTTCAGTGCTATTATTTAGCTTAGCTCAGAGTATACCCCTGCATTTGTCATAGTCTATGAGACGTTAGATCACTGAAGTTAAGCAACGTATACAGCGAGGTTTTACTTATAGTAAATGACCACGTAGCTTCGAGCTCTCGTGGAGCTGATTATTCCCGACCCAAACCAACCTGGATGAGGTCAATGTGGGTAGCTGGTTTGTAAGTTTCCAGCAAGTATTAAATTGTTTCTTGAATAACTAACATCTTATGACAGCCTCAGTAGCTCAGTTGCTGAGAGTGACGAATTCCTAACTTGAAGGCTGTTTGGACAGGGAAGAGCATTGTGACTTGTGACAATTCCTACTCACATCTATTTGTCTTAATTTTGTGTTTCAGTATGCATAGGTACAAATGGTCGAATGTCGGTTCCTTCAAATCGGGAACATCATTATCGGAATCTTCGAGACCGATACACGAATTGTACCTATGTAGACGGCAACTTAGAATTAACATGGCTCCAAGACGAACATCTCGATCTAAGTTTTCTTCAATATATTCGAGAAGTGACAGGTTATGTGTTGATCTCACATGTCGATGTCAAGAGGATAATATTACCAAAGTTGCAAATCATTCGAGGACGAACCACATTCAAACTGAGTGTTCACAAGGAAGAGTTTTCGCTGCTTATATTGCTGTCCAAAATGAACAATTTAGAAATGCCTGCTTTGAGAGGTAAGTCCGTTTCATTAATTAATGCCTCTTTCGCCTGCTGCCGCATCGATCATGCTTCAGTTTTGTGGCCTAATCGGCATATGACCATTGATCTTAACATTCTGTTTTACTGACGGCTTTCCTGCTGTGTATTCTTCTATTAGCATAGAACGCATGCTCATTTTTTTTTTCAGTTCTTTACTCAGTGCTTCTCAAACTGGTTGCGAATGAAATCGGAAAAAATTTAATAAAAATTTTCCTGAAGAAATAGTAATAGCCCGAAAGATGTTTTTCTTTCATCATTACCACTGATGGTTGTTTTTTGTGTCACAAGAGACAAAAAAAATGGGTGCGTGTACTTATGTACGCGCGTGAGAAGTTATACTTCTTTTTAAAAATAAATTTAAAAATAGTTCAAAAAAACATACTACCCCACCTGGAAATGAACTCAGAACCTCCCAACTATGAAACAGGGGCCTTAAAATTCTTAAAATTTCACCCTCATCATTTTTTCATAACGTGCCTAAAGAAGTTTAACTTCAAAAATCATCACTGGTGGCTCTGATAGGTGTAATAAGTAGGGGAGAATTTTTTGGAAGGATTTCTCTTTTTTTACTTTGAATTTTTGATTTTTTATCCTTCTATTATGCTTCATTGATGTTTCCCGTTGTAATATTTTCTTGGTCTTGTTGGTGTTGTCACTATAACCATTCTAGAGGGCATCATACAACCTTTCAACATGGTCCAAGGAGATCTTGCTCACCAAAAAGTTTAAGAAACACTGCTTTAGCCTAATGAATTTCTAAAATCAAAAAAATACAAAACGCGTCTTCCCACATTCACATACCTACCTATCTAATATATCTTTAAAACAAAAAGATAAAAATACATTTATTAAAACATTGCCCAGCAGTCCTACGCCCAAGACGCGTCATGTCTTGAACGCCTTGTGTCTTCCTTGACAGGAACACATTGGACTAAGATGGAAATTTGGAGATGTAAAAGATATAGTAATGGATAAGGAGGGCAACACCTCTGATGACAGAAGGAATATGCGCTAGAGGCCCCCTAGGTAGAAGATCCATTTTGTTCCAAAAGAATCTGTCAGTATAAGCTAGCCTATCTTAAGTCAAAGATATCGGAGAGATCAATCAATACCTATAACAATGTTTTGGATGCATGCATGTTTCTAATACTTAAGAGTCGCTCAAGGGCCTTGAAGCATTCTGGAGTGACCTTCAGGGTTTTTATATATTAGGCGGTCTGATGGTTAAAGCGAATGAACTCTGAAATGTGGCGCATGCTCGCAACTTCGTATCTGTCCTAACGGTGACTGTAGAATTTTTAGCTGACTAAACTTTTTTTTTTTAACAAACATTTTTTTTATTTTATTTCGAACATTAATAAAAATTAATACAAAATGCAACAAAAAGAATCAATAACACAAATTATTAAGGAAGAAAGATCAAAAATCAAATTAAATAAAATTTAAAGTTATCAATGTTCTTGTTGTTAAAATGTCTTCTGGTTAAAATCTACTTTTAGTAGATTTTATTTGTTCTGTTATTATTTATTATGTTATTTTATATATAACTAATCTGTATGTTTCTTAGTTATTCCTTAAAGGTGTGTTGAACTGTCATTCATATATATATATATATATATATAAGGGGTACTTGAAAATAAGACACCCACGTTATGCGTACCGAAAAAAATTGAAGAGTCCCTTTACAAAGGCACGTTTTTGGGTGCTATTACTATGTGGGAATAGCTGTAAAAAACGCCAGCCCCCACGGTTTACCAGTCAGAGCATCTTACCACTGCTCCAATCTTATTTACATTGGAAAATTTTAATACTTCAATCCTGAGCATCGTTTTAGTCTGTAGTTAGTCAACTTCAAGTATAGTATTAGGCAACGACCAGAGAAATATCGAGTAATAAAATTCACAAAGATCTTTTTTTGGGTACCTTTACCGTCTATAAATTCTAAGTGGATTATTTTGTAGGTTTCTTGTTTTTTATTATTATGACGAAGTAACTGTATTACATTTTTTAATAGCTTTAATATATCTACATTTCTCGTTTTACCATCAGGGGACAGTGTAAGGCGTTAATAGCGGGATATTTATTCTTTTCCTGTCCGGAACCACCTACTGTTGAGCTTTGAATCGTCAGTACTCGGCACCTTGTATGGTTCGTTGATTTGCCTACTTCAGGTCCCCCAAAGTATAGGTCTAATTCAATTATCTGCATTAATTTTTCGATATCTCACAAAAAACACTTGAAAATTGAAATCTTCTCACTTGATTTACAGCGTTTCAAAGCTATCCTCCTCATGTTTGGATTGCCCAACAAAGGTTGTGTTCTTTTTTATATTTTAAGCGTGAGAGGAAAAGTCTTTTTCATAGAGAAGATAGCGGTCATCCATATCTTGCTTGCACTTCTCGATTTCATCTGCTTCTATCCTCCTAATGTTTGGTGGAGCTATTCTAATCAAGGGGTATTCTTTTTGATGGATGTGGGTTTCAGCAGCAGTGAATTAGACTTAGCGAGGTCATCTCGTATCTTTATTATTCACTCTTGCATCCAAGGTTTGATTGTAGCGACAAGGTTAAGCCTTCTGTATTTAATGATTATTTAAGTTCTTTGATAATCTGGACGAAGCTTCTCTTATTACATCAATTTTATTATACAATTATTGCTCGTTTTACTAGTCATTCGTCACGTTTCGTGTGGAATCGCCTCGCTAATAACTTTGGAACCAAAGAAGAGATATTAAATATGTCGTAAATTGTTTTTAAGGGTGACGATATCTCCAAAGTCGTGAACCACAAATTAAATACTTTTTAAAAAAAACAATGTTTATTATCCTTTGTTAAATTTTAATTATGTGATGTGCTTATACCAAGTAACGCATACAGAAAGGCTCAAAAATAGGAGTTATTCATTTGGATAGAAAATCTGTCTTGAAGAAAAATTTTATTGAGGAGATTTAAAAAGAGCCAACTCAACTTCAAGTATTGTATAATAGTCGTACGAAAAACAATTCATAGACTTCTGGAGTTCTTTACAATATTGTTGTCAATTCGTCTTTGTCCGAATGAGTCGAAATTTCCGATGTCAGTTTTTAATGCCATAAATCGTTTTGAGTTCCCTAGAGCCAAAATTGGATTTTCATCCATTGGCCAGGGTGTGGTTGTCAGTTTTGTATGTCTGTGAACAAAATATCTGACTGCTAAAGGCTAGGGACTTGAAATTTGATATCTTCAATTTTATGCATGGGATGCTCCGCATTTTTCGTTGTAATCAAACCTACTCTTGTTGGCATTTTGGCGGTTAGGATATTATGTTAACAATGAATTAAGAAAGTCGTCTACACATCTTAGTTGTGTAGAAGTGACCAATTGGTGTAATAGACTTCACCAGTTGTCGTTTCCCTACAACTTCTTCTAGTACTTTCTTTTTAACAATTAGGACACCCCGTATGGAAAAATTTATTTAAATTCTGAGAACAATTCACACTTAAAAATTGAAATCTTCTCTGATCTTCAATTTTATGGACAGTATAATTACGTTGCACAGAAATGTAATGACTTGGAATGATTGGGTACAAGGGTCTACATATGTGAGTTGTGAGTATGGTACTCGCTGCTATTGTAGGGGCACTAATACGCGTTGTATTGTCAGCAGTCCGTGTACAAAGTGTATATTATAGTCTACTCCCAATAATTCAGAGTTCAAGGCACTTTAAGAATGGTAAAAAAATTGCCGACATACCCAAAACTTTCAGGAAGAATATAAAATCCTCTGTATGTTGGTTTCTTATATAAGCTATGGCATATTATCAAAGTAAAGCACACGAGGTTGTGGATATCAGGTAATTTGCTAGTTAGTATAAAAATACGAGTATTAATTTAAAATAGAAACTTCAAATGTACTTTTAATCTTACTCTAACATCTTCAGATATTTCCTAAGAACAACCAGGACCAGGTAATTCTCAGGAATTACCTGGACCTGCTAATTCTCAGGAATGTAACCAAACTCGATTTGAGATTTTTTAATTTTTTTAATAAAATCACAAAATATTCATACGTTTACTTTTTTTCGTCAAAAAAGTTCAAATTCTTTAAAATAAATGTCAAATATAAAAGAATTTCGATAATAATTTATTAATATTTTTGGGAGAAGGCAACCACATTAGGTAAATCTTTTAAAATACGTTTTTATTGATTTCTTAAATATAAACGTCCTATCATGTCCCCACATCTGTCTCCAACAAGAGCCACTTACCTCTTCAGGGTGAAAGATATTGTACGCCGCTATCGCCCAAAACGTCCGATTTAAATTATACCTACTGATCTCCTCACTCCTCGTGACCGATGTCTTCGCCGGAGGAAATTTCGTAAAAGTTGGCACAAAGACATCTTACAAACCGATATAGAAATGATTTCAAATCGTTTCAATTTAAGTCTGTTCATACTACGATTACTTCCAACCCCCATCTCCGATTTTGATTAAACTTGTGCCCCATTGGTCCACCAGATGCCTCATGTCGGCCCATTATTTGAGTGAGTTGCACAAATACACCTTACAAACCGATATAGAAATGATATGAAATCGTTTCAATTTAAGTCTGTACATACTACGATTACTTCCAACCCCCATGTCCTATTTTGATTAAACTTGTGCCCTATTGGTCCACCAGATGCCTCATGTCGGCCCATTATTTGAGTGAGTTGCACAAATACACCTTACAAACCGCTATAAAAATGATATGAAATCGTTTCAATTTAAGTCTGTACATACTACGATTACTTCCAACCCCCCATGTCCTATTTTGATTAAACTTGTGCCCTATTGGTCCACCAGATGCCTCATGTCGGCCCATTATTTGAGTGAGTTGCACAAAGACACCTTACAAACCGATATAGAAATGATTTGAAATCGTTTCAATTTAAGTCTGTACATACTGCGATAACTTGCAACCCCCATGTCCTATTTTGATTAAACTTGTGCCCTATTGGTCCACCAGATGCCTCGTGTCGGCCCATTATTTGAGTGAGTTGCACAAAGACACCTTACAAACCGATATAGAAATGATTTGAAATCGTTTCAATTTAAGTCTGTACATACTACGATAACTTGCAACCCCCATGTCCTATTTTGATTAAACTTGTGCCCTATTGGTCCACCAGATGCCTCATGTCGGCCCATTATTTGAGTGAGTTGCACAAAGACACCTTACAAACCGATATAGAAATGATTTGAAATCGTTTCAATTTAAGTCTGTTTATATATACTACAATAACTTCCAACCCCATGTCAGATTTTGATTTAACTTGTGCCCTATTGGTCCCATGCGCGGATATAGGGGAGGGCCCGGGGGGCACGTGTCCCCCCAGTTTTTTTGAGCGGACGGTGTTTCTCAAATGTCATTATACCTAATCACATAAAAAGTTTAAAAAATAAATCAAATGAATGGTGATTTTATCCTATTGAGAGGGGGGGGGGCACGGGCCCCTAAACAATTCCCAATCCTGAGACTAAATAGAAATACGTACCTAAACAAAAATTCTGTCATCTGTCATGGCACATGTTTTTCTTCACCACGCTTATAAAATCGCTTATCACCCTTATGAAAGGTATTTGTGGTAAGCTCTACACTCTAGGTTACGATTCCCTCCCCCTCCAAATTTTCTATTAGGTATATTGTGCCCCCCCCCCAAATCCACGCATGATTGGTCCACCAGATGCCTCATGTCGGCCCATTATTTGAGTTGTTGAGTTCCCCAGTTCACAGAACTTCTTGTAGCGTGTAAACAAGATGTCGTTTAACAGTAGATTGGATCGTGTAAACATGTAAACAGCTTAAGTTTACATGTTTTCGCTTTTTGTCTCATTCAAGTCAATATTTGCTCTAATTTTCTTATCACCTCATCAGCCATATCACTTGGTTGAAAATATTTTTTGACAGTTTGTGCAGATTATGAGGTCAAGTGTTTGTTTTGTGTGATAGAGATAGCTCTACGATACGGATAGCATCATCAAATAGGGGCTCACTTTAGGGTTATTAAAATTTAACGAAATTTTTAGTCTCACCTTTGGAATCATCCACGATTATTTTTAAATTCCCTTCTCAAAATTTGATGTTTTTCATTAAACATAGATCAGCTTCTTCTCATTGGAATCCGACATTTTCTAGAACACTTTCCATATCATTTTAAACATTAGCACAGCATAAATGTCTACGCTACTAAATCTTCAGTTATTCTAATTTTCTAATTTTCGAAAGGTATATTTAAACTGACTACTATTACAAGCTTCTTAGTCCTTTACAGACCCGTAGCTACGCCTCTGATAATGATAGAAAATAGAACCTAGATGTCAATGAAATATTTGCACCCCTAAGAAAATAATGTGAAATCTTCGATGTCTTGGCATTTGAATTTCTCAAAAAATTGACATTTTCCTTTGTACAAAGTGTGTGTTTGTAGTTTGGACCTTTTTTTTTTAATTTGGCTTAACGTCTCTTTAACATCTATTGGTCATTCAAGACGGGGGTTTTACCCTCCATTCGCTGGAAACTTGCAAACCAGCTACCCACATTGACCTCACCCAGCCTGGGTTGGGCCGGAAAAAAGCCAACGATACGTGGTGTTCCCAAGCGGTCACCCATCCAAGTACTGACCACGCCCGGACGTTGCTTAACTTCAGTGATCTGACGGGAACTGTTGTATTCAACGTGGTATGATCGTTGGCTAGGAGTTTGGACCTAAATTTTCACTGCGGATTGGCTAAGCTATAATTTTCCTTACTCATTTCTAATTTCTTATGTCTTCTTTTTCAGATGTCCTCGCAGGTACCGCCGGAATGTTCAACAATTACAATTTGTGCCATGTCAAAACAATCAACTGGGAAGAAATTTTATCTCTTGCTCCAGCAGTTCAACCGGTTTATGTTTACAATTTCGAACAGGCCGAACGAGAATGTCCACCTTGTGACAAGTCATGTACTGCTGGATGTTGGGGAGAGGGGCCAGAAAATTGTCAACGATTTTCTAAAATTAATTGTAGTCCACAATGTACACAAGGAAGATGTTTTGGACCAAAACCAAGAGAATGTTGTCATTTGTTTTGTGCGGGAGGTTGTATGGGACCGAAGCAGAGTGATTGCTTGGTAAGTTTAGATTAGAGGAACTTTTCTGGAAAAAAGTGATAATAATAATAATAATATAGTTTTTGGGAAAAAACAGTTTAATATTTTTCAAAAATCAATTTTAATAGAAGATTTTTTTGGAAGCAACCTAATTGCTTTCACAATTTCTGCTTCAGCTCCTCCCCAATATTTTTTCCTTTTTCGATGTTACCAAATTTGTTAACAAACATGTAGATTCATCGTAGGTATCAGATCAGTTCAACAGTGGGCCAGATTATAGTACTCATCCAACCAAATCATAATGATCGAGTGACCTCCCACATGTTCAGAAGGAGATATAAAATTGTTGTCGATGTTGTTGGAACCCTAATTGATATCAAGTATTGGGAATAATAAGATTAGTCCAATTTGGTCGTCCACAGATTGATTATTATGAAAAAGGGGTGTATGGGATTTTTATGACCCAAAATTTGTGAAGTAATTTGTTTCGGGTGTCCAAAAGTTAATGGCCGCAACTACGAAGGGTGATTCATGTGGCTCAAAATTGAACTTTTACTCTTTGCATTACTAAATCTGTGACATTTTGAGAGTCCCCAGATCGGAAATCTATAGGTTCAGTCATTGGAGTGTGTGAGCAAAATATCTTGAGCAATTTAGGATTCGTAAAGACTTCCAAAAAGCGAAAAAAAACTTGCAACGACAGATTCGATTATTATTAAAAGTTTTGTGGCAATTTGTGATAAAATTCCCAAAATTGACGCACATACCAAATCTTAAATATCTAATAATTACCATATGAGAGATATTTTGTTCACCTACGAACAGACACGCACGAACTAAGGAATGTCGATATTTAGGTTCTGCAAACCTGAAAAATTGTTCTTGTTTTGACATTGAAAACTCGACTTTATTAGTAAATTTCAGCTAATAGGAAAATAAAAATACACTAGGATTACCCTGTATTATGTCGAATTAAAAACTTGAACTGAAATTCGACTTGAACCATGCAGTGTATTGAACACCCTCCGGTCTAATATTGCGCTATGATATTAAACAGTAAATCTGCTCGGTGTTTTTTTTAAAAAAAAAAAAAATCGACTTGAAGCTATACTTATAGTATAATAGAAGCACCACATGGGTATACACTTACACTTAGATTACACCATATCACCATAATAATCAAAATAAGACGGTCAAATTATACCGTCTTCTCAATGTGAATCTGTGGTACTTGTAATTTGTACGCCGAGATATTTTGCAGTCTAGGCATGTGGGTGGTGTCTGTTTTCATGGTCCATGAATCTCAAATCTCATAGCACACAAGACTATGAAATTATAAACTATTGACCTGAGAGTGTCGCGTCACTGTACAATAACATTGCAAGCGAAATAATTTAGGTAGTAGGTATCGTTATGCACAAATTGTGGAACGGTTTTTCATATTTTCAGTTCCAGATAAAATCTCTGCTATGTAGATGGTTGCTGTTGTAACAGTGATCAATAGGTTGGGCCGAAAAACAAAATTTTTTTTTTTTAAAATTGACTCTATAGCGCGGAAAAGTTATGGGTGATCGAGATAAGACTTTTGAGCCAAAAAAAATATAATCGGACCATGTCTTCGGATCCCGCATCGACCTTGAAATTTTGATTTTTGGGGAAAATAGCCCCTTCCCGACAAAAATAAAAAAATAGGTAGCCAAAAAATAAAAATAGGTATGTTTCACCTGTCGGAATCGACTTTATTGTTGACTTATTTGATTTTTTATTAGGAATGGAAAGGTAAATTAAAGATAATATCCGATTTTTTTTGGCTCAAACGTTTTACCCCGATCACCCACAACTTTTCCGCGCTATAGGGCTAAATAAAAAAATTGTTTTCCGACCCACCCTAGTGACCAACCAATTTAATCAATCTATTTCCCCCACTGAGAGTTCTAGAAATAAGGCCATTTTTTGGCTTAAGCCAGAGATCAATGGGTGTCAAATTGGTAGGATTTAAGAGGGTAACTAAATAAATGATATGAGGTTCTTTCTGTATTTTGAACTTGTTTTCTAAACTGTGGTCAAGTGGTGTTGGTGGGAGTTTATGATTTGGATGCATCCTGAACCAAATTGAATTAAGAATTGTAATATTATTGTGAAGACCAAATACCAAATATGAATATTTCCCCAGAATTATTGCTTCATCCAATAAATTTATAAGAGAATTTCACTTTTGTGCCTATGTGTACTTCTCATCTTTTAGGATAATGTACGTTTTCGCCCCTCTCCGCTGTGATTAAGGGTTAAAGTACGAATCTTAGATTAAATACTTGTGGCCATGTCTCGCCCAAATTTTTCTTCTCTTTTTTTGAGTGAAAGTTTTTAATCACTATACAATCTATTTCTGAACCCTCTAACGAAACGTTTGTCTTTACATTTTCAGGCTTGTAAAAACTTCTACGATGATGGTGTATGTACATTGGAATGTCCGGCTATGCAAAGGTATAACCCTGTAACATACTCCTGGGAGACGAATCCTTATGGAAAATATGCTTATGGGGCCACTTGTGTCAAAAATTGTCCTGAACATTTATTGAAAGATAATGGAGCGTGTGTAAGGAAATGTCCACCTACTAAAAAGGTAAAAATATTTTTCTTTGGTTTTAAACTAACTATAGTATAGTACTTATGAAGAGAAATGCTAAATTATATCTAGGAGATGTATCTGGATCAATAAAAAAAAAATTGATATCTTGATTATCACGCAGGTCCAAAATTGGGAAAAATGCACTTTCGTAGTATCAGTAGAATGTAGAGCTTCTCATACTGTTTATTCTGTAGAACTTACAATTTTAATGGCGGGACGTTCTGATGATAGCAATACGTCCTGCCAAGTATAGAAATGTAATAGCAAAAACTTTGTCTCTCTCCTTTTGTCCATATTTGTGACTCAACTCCTGTGTCCTGTGTTTCAACTCTCGTAATACGAACTATATTAGTCTGTAGCTTAGTGGACTTATACCTCCCAGTATATGTACGTCTTATCTCATAGATTTCATCCATTTTCATGACTTATGTTTTTCATGCATTCAGTTTGCTGTGTGGATTTAAAAGTTGTAAGTGTGATATGTAGATAATGATGGGGGAGTAGATTAATAAATATTGCAGCAGAGGGTTTGGGTCAGTGAACAGACCTGTGCGGCCTACCTGGGGGAAAGAGGATTCAGGTCAGTCGGGTTCTTTGTCATTGTAGGATGGCGTATATCAACCCCAACAAACTTGGCTACTTGGTTTGGCTGGATACAATGAGCGGATTTTGGAAATGATCCCAGTATAGACGAAAAGGAAATCAGCTTAAACTACCTTATCTAAAATCACAACTGACTTGAATAATGCATTACCTTAAAACTCGAAGTAAAACCGTTCAAAATATTTGACAGACTATCATGAGTTAATAAAATAGAACCAAACCCGCCATACCAAATTCATCAATTTCTGCGCATGACGTCATAGATGACCCATAGATTTGTATTAATTTGGATAAGTTCTGGTCACGTGAGTGGTAGATAGGTTTCCAAATTATATATTTTTTCTTAATATCATAATGTTTTGTGGAAAATACGTAGATTTAGTATTTTTAGACCCGGCTGTCATTAATTTTACTAGTCAACAGTTTCATTGAATGAGAGCCCTCAAAGTTAGAAACCATTAGGTACCTGAAAAACATGGAAAAATGTTATGAATTTCAGTAGAAAATTCCTTATTCACACCTGCAGCTTCAGCGGACACGATGATAAAAAAATGTTAAAACCATTTTTAAGCCTTGAAATCCCGAAGTTTTATTACATATTACCAAAAACTTGTAAACCTCCGAATGGGCTACACATACTATCATTGCTTCAACTAGAATTTAATGACAGGCGCTATTTTTTCAATAAATCTCAATGTTAAATATTGGTGGTCAAGTCGCTCCCAGACATCAAACAACAAGCTCTCTCGTAAGTTAATTCAAAATAGGTACAGATAGTAAACTTAAAAAATATTTCTTTTGGTTTGACCTTTGACTTTGCATTGAATTATAATTTTAACATAGAATAATCAGCTTGCGGTCTAGGTATTCAGATAGAGTAATTTGTTTTAATATTACATTCAATATTTGCCGACAAACTGAATGCCGCACGGCGGTAGCCATAAAGTCATATTGAATTTAAAGTTTTAAATTCGAATCTCCTTAAATTTCTGGGAGAAGTAAGAAAAAATCAAAAGAAATACATTTTTCTAGAAATAAATCATTTTTCAATCTTCATTTCTGACGTGTTCTTTATCGGGTGTCCATCTGTTCACACCAGCTAAGCGTTTTTGGTGCGGTCGATTTTTACACAATATGGTTCAGTGGGTTTCTTTTATTTTTGATTGGGTCATTTTCGAGATATTCACATCTAAGTATTTGTAGTCATTTTGAAATATTAATTGGAAAAAACTTGACGTATCAACTACAATTATTTTGATGAGACACGAACCCTTTCGTCAGTTCTGACTTTGTCAGTTCACTTGACAGACGTCTCTGCCAAAAAAATCGCGATGTTTGCGAATCTTGTATCAAATCATTTTTTATCGAACCCACATTTTTTATTCCATATTTTTATTTTTTATATAATTTCGTATACAATTGATAATTATTTTTTTGTGATTCTCGGTTTTTGCGCAATTCGTACACTAGCCACATGATTCAACATGAATTTTTCATTCTTTTATTCATGAGCTATATCATGCAAATAGTTGTCAGGTACAATTTTCAATGGACATAAATCGCAAATCAGCCAATATCAGTGTTAAGTACAATTTTCAATGGACATTTAATTCGCAAATCAGCAAATATCATGTAAATAGTGTTTAGGTACAAATTTCAATGGACATTTAATTCGCAAATCAGCAAATATCATGTAAATAGTGTTTAGGTACAATTTTCAATGGCCATTTAATTCGCAAATCACCCAAAATCATGTAAATAGTGTTTAGGTACAATTTGCAATGGACATTTACTTCGCAAATCACCCAAAATCATGTAAATAGTGTTTAGGTACAATTTTCAATGGACATTTAATTCGCAAATCACCCAAAATCATGTAAATAGTGCTTAGGTACAATTTTCAATGGACATTTATTTTTTTGCTGATGCCTGGAGTCGTGTCCGAATTCCAAGTTGTGAAATATGAACTATAGGTCATAGGTATCTATTTTTTATCGTCCACAAGTAAAATCAAAGGTTTTTATGTTCTAGTCGTGACCTACAAAGTTATAAAATATGCGCCCACAATCCATTCAGATGTTTAGCTAGGTAAAGTTCAGTCCCAATACAACCTAAACAGAGGAAGTCTACAGGGTGTGAGTGTGGGTCCATGTTTATTGTGTCTTGTAGGGAGACATGATATACTAAGAAAACAATGCATGTTCTTGAAGAAAATGTCAATCTTTTTTGAAAAAAAGATTTCTTTTATGAGCACTAAATGATTACACTTAAATAAATATATATATATAAAAAAAAGTAAAAAATAAATATAAAGCCGAAAAGTTAGAAATACGTGATTAGATGTGAGCGTCTCGTATGACGTCGTGTGCAGTACTAGCCGAATTTGGGAAGGTGTAGTATTTTATCTTGTCTTGTTAGTGTCAGGATAGTTCAGATTGCATTGTTAGTGGCTCATCCTTCCTTTGGACGGGGCCTGGCATTAATAGTTTTTTAAGAAATTCATGTTTAACTAAATTTTATTTCTACCGTTCTCATTGAGAAAACTAACCACCAACCTTAAACCATAAGCATTTTTTTTAATTTTTTTTGGTTGCCCTCTATTAACTTTGCAAGCACCAATTTTCTCTCTTTGCCTTTTTTTTAATTGATTCGGTTTCTGCGCTATATTACATTACTACAATAATGCTTTTTTTTTGACAGGCTGTGAACGGAGAGTGCGTTCCTTGCGATGGTCCATGTCCTAAAACGTGCGAAGGTGTTGCTAATGGAGAACTTGTACACTCTGGTAATATCGCATCATTCAAGGACTGTACAATTATTGAAGGTTCACTCACGATTCTCGACTCCTCATTCCAAGGTTTCACTCATATCTTTTCCAATAACAATAGTTTTGGTAATCACTATGGTAAAATGCATCCCAACCAATTGGATGTCTTCAGCACACTCAAAGAAGTCACGGGATATATCAACATTCAAGGATCACATCAAGATTTTACCAATCTTTCATATTTCAGGTAAGTCATTGTGATGTCACAAATGTTTTGACCCCTCCCCTCCCCATCTTAAAAATGTTTTACGATTCAAGTACCTACGTAGAATACAATTATAATAAATTATATTCGCCCGTACTTCGCTACGATTCTTAAATTGCTATTTACGTTCTTCAAGGCAAATGGAAATTGGTGGAGGGGGGACTATGGGTTTGTGTCCACCCTGTATATTTCAGCCTTTAAAAACCCTTTTAAAGGCTACAATATACAGGATTTTATTTTCCCCTATCTCGGTTTCGAATTCGTAACTCTGGATAACTCCGTCATAATTTTGCAAACTATGCCTTGCATTGAGTTGATGTGTTGTCGCGACAAAATTGAAGATATTGGACCGTGACTTGCCAAATTTTGGTCAATAAATTAGATTTTTGGCCGTAACTCGATAACCGCTTGACATTTTTTATTCCTCCTGATGGCATAAATCATGATTATGGTATGGTTATGGACCATAAATTTTTCGATAACTGTTACCATTTAGGCTGTGGTATTGGAAGATTGGAACAGATAACCCCTACCACATATATGTAGGCACACAAATTTCTGATTTATATATTTAGATATAAAAAAACACGCTGAATACACCTGTTCCCTTCAGATTATTTACTGAGTATTCGCATGAGAGTCAGGTCGGTGACATCGCGTGTTGTCGGAATGCACTCAACCTCGTGAGGACAACTGAGTAGATGTTCACGAATTGGCATAATATGTAACTTAGTTTACCTTTTGAAAAAGATTGTGCTTCCCAAGCTGCTCCTAAAAATCAAATAAAGAATGCGCACTTATGACATTTAAATTTGCATGAAATTTACAATTTCGTGCCCCATTTGGTGTAACGACCCGAAATTTCACGTTACTCGTAAACATGAAAAAACCGAAATAAACTACCTTCGTCCTGCTCATCGTTTGAATCATGAACCTGTGTGAAACTCGTCCAAAATAATACTACTGCAAACCAGTTGATTAACTATTAACTTAGATACCTCTTGTCCTACAATGTGGACCTAATGAGTAAAAATAATTATTAACTTTTTTGACTTTTTCAGAAATTTGGAAGTGATCGGTGGACGTCAATTGTTTGATTTGTTTTCTTCGCTTTACATTGTGAAAACGTCCTTAAAGTCATTAGATCTCAATTCACTGAAAAAAATTAACTCTGGCAGTGTGGCCATTTTGGAGAACAAGGATTTGTGTTTTGCACAAGGCATCAACTGGCAAAAACTTAAAAAGAGTTCCGAACATGGGACGTTGTTGCAAAATAACAAAAAAGAAGAGGATTGTGGTGAGTAAAATTGGCGTTACTTTTTACTCCCCCGAGGTGTTCTTGCAGTCCATTATAACTTGCCTTCATAACAAAAAATTATTCTTAGAAGTTAGCATTGTTGCCTGTTTTACCTTACGAAAAGGGACCTGTGTTCTGACTAATTCTGGTTGCTAATATTTTATGAAAAAGTCCTCAAAACGAAAGTTGGTTCCTTAGAAGCTCAATGTTTTCTTGATCTTCATTCCGTAAACAACCCATTTCAGAAGGCAAGAAAATTGAGTTGATTGCCGAATATTGGTCTAGACTCAACATTTGCACTAGATATACTAGAAACTTTGAAAATATTCCTTCAAAATATCCTAATTTTTTTAAAAAAAATACTGTTAACATTGAAACTGCATACTTGGAAGCATACGATGGTCATTCAAGCGAATATCTCAACGCGTCGGGTGAGATGAGCGAACTTTATAATCACCATGTTTATCTCCACGCGTCAGGTGTGATGTGCGAACTTTATAATCACCATGTTTATCTCAACGCGGCAGGTGTGATGAGTGAACTTTATAATCACCCTGTTTATAAATATTTTTAAGAAAACTTCTTTTTATAATTTACAGTAAAGGAAGGTCTCGTATGTGATAAACAGTGTTCGGTGGAAGGCTGTTGGGGACCCGGGCCTGATCAATGTCTCTCCTGTGCAAACTATCAAATTGGAAATCGATGTCTCCAAGACTGTGAACCTGGGTAAGTGGCCTCCTCAAACGATTTTTAGCAGCTTTAAAACGCACCCTACTTTAAAAATAGGTTATTTAAATTTTTACCTTCCCTGCCGTATAATTAACAACAGCTACCAAGTTTTCTTCAATGGATTCAGTGCACTCCGAAAAGACAATAACAAGTGCTGTCCCGAGCGGACTCCTATTGGAGCACTAAACACGCCCAACGTTGCTTAACTTATCTGGTCTGACAGAAACTGATGCATTCAAAATTGTAAAGTCGTCGGATAATCCCAAGTACCCTTTTCTAATCGTCTAATAGCATTTTCGTTATTATATTTGCAGAATGTACAAAGCTGCGCCCAAAATTTGTATGCCTTGTCATGAGGAATGTGAATCGACTTGCTCGGGTTCTGGTCCTGGTAAGTGTCACCGATGTAAACATGTTCGAGACGGACCTTTCTGTGCTCCATTTTGTCCTGCCTTCAAATATAATTCGTCAGATGGTGAATGTAGATCCTGTCATCCAAATTGTGTCAACAACTGTACGGGCCCTGATAATACTATTGGACAGAATGGATGTGGTTCTTGTGAGCGAGCCATCATTGATGCTAATGCAACAGTGGTAAGTTGGGAGAAGTATTTTTCTTTTTTGGAAAATTAGGGTTTCGACGATTCTTTGTTTCTTATTTCAAATATTTAACCTTTGGAATCAACCGGGAAATAAATACTCATCTTTTAAATTTGATATTTTACGTTTCAGAAATTTGTGTAAAAATGGAATTAAAAATTCGATAGTTTTTTTAGTGACATTTCTGCCTCTATGTGCAGAACTCCAATTTTGATGATATTTGGTATATGGGTCGCATTAACAGTTTAGTTGGTCCTCGAAGCTTAGCTTTATTGTCAGCTATATCCAAGGGGTTCCGTACTAGAAAAACTAAATAGAATATTTGACTTATGTGGAAGTTAACTGGGTATTTTATCTGATTCCGCCTATTATTCTGTCTCTTTCTCAGGTCCGATGTCTTGCCAAGAATGAACCATGCCCTGATGGTTATTTCTACGAATGGGTTGGTCCTCAAGAACAAGAACAACTCAAAACAATGGCAGGAAAAGGTGTCTGTCGAATGTGCCATCCAAGATGTCGAAAATGTACCGGATTTGGTTTTCATGAACAAGTGTGTCAAGAATGTTCTGCCTACAAGCGAGGCGAACAATGTGAGGACGAGTGTCCATTTGACTACTACGCCGATGAAACAACACAGGAGTGTGTGCCGTGTGATGGCCAATGTAAAGGATGTACGGGACCAGGAAATACACGTTGCTTGTCTTGCGAGAACTTTAGAATCTATACAGAACTCAACGCTGACAACTCAACGGACTTCGTTTGTGTGAAAAACTGTACAGACGATAAACCGTACAAAGTGTTTCCGGAGAACAATAGCGAGGCGTACTGCTCTATTATACCCGCAGAAAGCCAATACAAGTAAGTTACAAGAAAATGTAAAAAAAAATAATACAACATCTCTTCGGGGTTTGTTGTAAGGAAACCCGGTTACACTGTCAAAGTTTTGTCAACAGGAAGGGAAGATTGTCAACCCCTTGCTTTTAAAACTCTTGGACCTTTCAGTAATAAGACCAAAATTTATAATCTCCCTAGGAAAGAGTCTCATTGATCCCACGGGCAACACAATCATCAGGACATACTTTATTCAGTGCTTGTCTTTGGCAATCTAATTTGGAAATGCTGATAACATTTTAGGCACATTGCCAGTTGTTGGTGAGATCAGAGAGATTTATCATTTTTATGCATTTTTTTAAATAACTTATGATATTTTTATAAAAGTTAATAATTTGAGAAAAACAACACAATTATGTGCAAGCTATGTTCTTCTCTCAGACTCATTTCCTTGAAAATATCATTTTGAACTCTGTTTTTTTTTTTTTTTTTTTTTACAATACACAATCTAAATACTGTAGCTCAAGGATTTATATACATAGCAGGATGTAAACAGTTTCTAGTTCATGCGTTTTAAAATATTATTTTTCATACCAAATAGAGTCTGAGTTATTTTCACTTAAGTGTTAATGGTCGGAGTGACATTTGTAAAGATTGCCCACCTTGAAACCCTGCAACCAACCCGGATTCAAATACTTATTTATAATTAAATTATTACATTTTGTTTTTAGGGTGGAAAAGAATCCGATGTCATATATTTTTGGTATATTTCTTGGTTTGGTCGCTATTATGATGACCATTTTAGCTTTCCTCGGATTCCGATGGCGTCAAAGTATTAAACAACAAGAAAATGCGGTTAAAATGACAATGGTGTTGACGGGGATGGACGACAATGAGCCACTGCAGCCTAGCACTGTCATTCCCAATATGGAGAAATTGAAGATTGTGAAAGAAGCCGAAATGAGAAAGGGAGGCGTTTTGGGTTATGGGGCATTTGGAACCGTATATAAGGTATATTGAACTATTAAATTGAACAAAATCACTCTCTTAGGTGATTATTTTTAATAGACCAGGAATTTTTGTCCATCTTTAAAAGATTTTTTTTTTTTTCATCTCTTGTACACAATTTATGTCATCACGGTGCCATCCATATTGGTACTGAACTCCTGAAGCAAAAAAAATTCGGTCCAATTTATTAGATGGACTAAACTGAACTAAATTTACCATTTTGGTTTAATTGGAGAGAGTAAACTAGAAAATAAAGTTTGGCGAAATCCACTTTTAAAACTTCCGACCGAATTTAAGAGGTAGTAACTTAAAATATGTTTCATTCAAACTGGGTTTTATTGTATTTTACAAATCCTCAAAATATTCCTAGAAATATATCTTGCAGCCAGCGTTTATGGCACGTTGAATACACCAGTTCCCGTTCGATAACGTGCTGCGAGGTTGTACCATGTGGGTTCGCGACCTGGTGATGCTGGCTATTTTTCTGGTCCAGCACACGCTGGGTGAGGTCAATGTGGGTAACTGGTTTGCAAGTTTCCAGCGAATGACTAATAGATGTTAAAGAGACGTTAAGCCAATTAAAAAAAAAAAAATCTTGCACTTTAAAAATAATATGAAACACATTTGAGGAAACTTGTAGGAGTCCATTGATCCCTATGGGCGGAAGAGTATCGATTTAATTTTAACAGTCTAATACTAATTATTTTTCCTTTTTATTTCAGGGTGTCCTTACACCTGAAGGACCTGAGCAATATAAAATTCCTGTAGCTATCAAAGTATTGCGTGAAGGAACTGGAATGGGTATCAATGAAAATAAGGAATTTATGGAAGAAGCGTATATAATGGCCTCAGTAGATCATCCGAATCTGTTGAAACTCATCGCCGTTTGTTTGACGCCAAATCTCATGTTGGTCACACAACTTATGCCGTTAGGTTGTCTGCTTGATTATGTGAGAAACAATAAAGATAAGATTGGATCAAAACCGCTGCTCAATTGGTGTACACAGATTGCTAGAGGTAAGAATAACTGATTCGAATATAGATGGATGTTGTTTGTTTTCAATTTCATTTTGGGAATTTTGGCCTGAGTATTAATTGTGACTAATTTCTTCTTATGCCCTAGCAAATTTCACGTTATACAGCCCCTCTTCTTTTTTTAATAGCGCCCAAAATACAATTATGCTGCCAGGACCTATTTATTATGTTAGTTTATTTCTGACTTCACCTGCATACTGTTGTAGTGAACATTTAAGTCTCTATAGTATTGCAGACCTGATTCTAGGTTTGGGTACTCTCAATGATATATCCTCTCCTACATACTGATGATTGACCGAACCGCCACAATTCCTTCGCATGAATTTGTTTTCTGCAACCCTCTCTTTTTGGTCAAGGATGCAAAGTTGGAGGTGATCAATCAATAATTCATACTCAATGTAGTGTGGCTAGAGGGGATACAAAATATTTTTCTTGATGAATTTAATGAATTGCTAGGTAACCTATGATGCCTTTTGATAATTGGGCAATAGGTACCAAAATAATTAATAAATATTTTGAAATTGCATTAATTTTTTCAGGCATGGCTTATCTTGAAGAAAAACGTTTAGTACATCGAGATTTAGCCGCCCGGAATGTACTAGTCCAAACACCGAATTGTGTGAAAATTACTGACTTTGGTTTGGCCAAACTGTTGGATATTAATGAAGATGAATACAAAGCGGCTGGCGGCAAAATGCCCATCAAATGGTTGGCGCCAGAGTGTATTAAAGAGAGGATATTTACACATAAGAGTGATGTGTGGGCTTTCGGTAAGAAGATTTAGGTGTACTCTCAGTACGACGTCGTATTCAATTCTCAAATTTACCCTAAAATTAACTGACATCCCCCTGGCATTAGATGCGCCATACGGCAACGGTAGTGCCACCTAATGATGATGATAAATTTCTTATACATTGCAGTATGTACTAGCATGACTGTGCAACCCCCCCCCCCCCCATTAACTTTTGAACGGCTTAAAAATTTTAATTCTGTAAATTTTAAAATCGGATTTTTGGAAAAATGGAACTGTAAAAATATTTTTTGATACGAAATAAAAGTTATAATAAAAGAAGGAATTTAAAAAAATAAAATCGGGAACTGTCCTTAGAAGGATCCAAGCACAGAGTTGCGCGCTGTATAACGTGGACCGTTTTGATGTACATAATAACTCTCTAGATGTAAAAAAAAAAAAACTTGACTTTTATTCAAATGATCAAAAGGCTACTTTTTACAATATAATCAAAAAATTTATTTATGGGACGTCAAAATTTTATATATATATATTTTTTTTTTATTTTTTTAAAAAATAGAAATTATCGTAATAAGGAAACAATCAATTCACTCCCTTATTTCTTTCAATAATTAATTAATTATCTCGTTCGTAGGTGTTACTATTTGGGAGCTTCTAACATACGGTGGCCGTCCTTATGAAAACGTTCCTGCCCGTGATGTGCCTCTACTTATTGAAAAAGGTGATAGGTTAACTCAGCCTCCCATCTGTACGCTTGATCTATACATGAAAATCATGCTTCAGTGCTGGATGCCCAGACCGGAAGCTCGGCCATGTTTCCAAGAATTGGCTGAAGAATTTGCTAAAATGGCTAGAGACCCTGGAAGATATTTGGCTATACCTGGAGATAGGTTTATGAGATTACCTCCTTACACAACTCAGGTACGTTCAGATAAAAACAAATTTATCTTTGTATATTAAGCATTCGTCTTACTATAAAAACTATAAATTTCATTCTGACCACTGAAGTGAAGCAATGTCGGGCTTAGTTAGTACCCTCTCAGTTACAATATGACTTGTTGGCAATTTCGATGCCTCGTCCTCTATGCGTCATGTGGCCTTTACCAATTAGCTTTTACCAATTTTACTCAGGTTTCCTCTACAGAATTATTATAATAGAGACAGAATACAAGTAAACATCAGTAAAATTTTAAAGTAAGAAATACATGTGCTGCTATGTTTACATTAACATCAATGTTGTCAATATCAATTCATAAAATAATAATGCTTCTAAAGCGAGCACAGCACTCAGGCTATCATCGCCAGACCGATGTTTACTCCATGGTGTTCAGAAATATCAATTCATAAAATAATAATGCTTCTAAAGCGAGCACAGCACTCAGGCTATCATCGCCAGACCGATGTTTACTCCATGTTGTTCAGAGTAGATTTGAACATCAACCTGAGTGCTATTGTAAGATCGCCTTATAATCATTATTATTTTTATGAATCAATATTGTCTTTTTTTAATTAATTTTTCAATGCTCTCATATTTTTTTTTTTTTTAGGACGAAAAAGAATTTTTCCACAAACTCGTCATTGACGAACAATCCCTTGACCCAGAACAATATTTGAATCCAAAATTACCTCGTTTAGTACCTCGTGAAATGATGGACCCAAATATACCTTCGTGTCATAGGTATCCACCAGGGGTATCTATGGACCATCACGTGCCAAATAGATTTTGTATAGATATAAGAGGTAAGTACTCGTACAGATCGAATTTCTAACTGGGGATAAGAACACCTAGCTCTAAAGTAATCATGTTACTCATGGACAGTACAAAAAGTGAAAACACTATTAAGAGCGCTCGTAGACAACCGCATATCGAGTATTCTGCGGATCCTCATAAGAATATGTGTATTTGTTTTACCTTGTATATATGCAAAGCTGTGTCTTATGACATAAACTAAGGTCTGAGTAAGTATGAGTCTGTCAGCAAGCACCATTAGATAAAAGATTGGAGGTTCCAAGCATCTCACACTATGGAACAATGATACTAACAATAGATATGTTCTTACGCATAAAATTCTGACGTTACGAGGGACCCTTTGGTTTGGTTTAAGTATTTAATAAAATACCTACAAGTTCAAAATACGAGAGTATGTTGAACCATTTCTCCACTTCCAAGTGTATAAAATATCTGTTTCCAGACTTAACTATTCTCGCACCTATGCCCGCCCCTAAACCCCTGATTGTCTTTTTCAGATTGTACAGATTCCTCTGATGAATTGAGTGCCAGTAAGAGGGAAGCTCAAGTTGGTAATTTAAAATTAGACCTGCCTCTGGATGATGACGATTATTTGATGCCCTCGCCGCAACAAGGTCAGACCACCTCAACGTACATGGATCTCATTAGCGAAGCGAGCAAAGCTCAAGGTAAGCAATGGTCCTTGGCTGTTAAATTCTAAACCCCACCTTCCCTACAAGAAAAAAACAACAAAAACATTATTGCTTTTACCAAAAAAATCAAGTGGTCCATCTCCTCTGAAAATTATTACCTACAAAGGAGGTCATACTATTTGCGTGCCATGTTACTTAAAAATGAGATGCGCAAGCTAAAAATCTTTTTTTTTTTTACTCCTGGTCACTTGGCGCACATAATATTAATGAGTGACTTTTAATAACTGTTTGCTGTTTTGTTAACTATAGACTTTACTCAGTTAAAATTGCCATTATGAAGCCCCTGAATCACTCTCATTTGAATTTTGATTTATTACAGAATCCAACGACAGTTCAATTACCAACAATAACAAAGTTCGATCTTCGTATCCACCCTCAGCTTCCCTTGGTACCCAAACATCTGTTGATAATCCTGAATACCATTTAGTAGCCACCCAAACATTAGGAATTCCCCATGTCAATCCAGCCATAATAACAAATGGACATGTTCCCGCCATCTCTAATGGCACCCATCCTATTCCTACGCATGCTCATCACAAGAGTTCAGAAGAAGAATCAGATCACGAGTATTATAATGATTTTGATAGACTGCAACGAGAGCTGCAGCCTTTGCGACGAAATGAAACAACAGTATGACCTTTCGCACCGTTGGGACCTTTGAGTTCCCAACAAGGGTATGTTTAATTAGATTTTAAAATTTTAAATGACATTGTCGTTTGTAAGAAATGGAAAATTCATCGACTTTGCCCTACTTTTTTCTTTTCAAAAAAGGTGATACTCCCGGAACCGCTTTCGAATTTCTTTGGAGATCTCCTTTTTAACTGAAATGCCACTTTAGAAAAGGGAAAATTAAAAAAAAATCCGTTTCAAGTGGATTCGAACTCTGGACTGAGAGTTAACAATTTAGCCACCGACGTAATCCAATTGGCTCTACCTGAATGAGCATTTTAACCAATTTCATTTTGATGTGTCATATTTCAGTGATCATTATGGTAGAATATATATACAGTATGTCTCAGAAGTCCAGCCCGGTGCCCATAACTTTGGAACCGCTTGGAATTTTTGAATTCTGTTTGTTTCTAAGGATAGAAAAGGGCGCCTGGCCATTCGAATGGTAATATCAGTATCCAGGTGCGAATTCTGGAAGTGGCTTTTTTTGACACAAAGTGTCGATTTTTCGGGAAATTTAAATGAAATGGTACAAATATTTTTTTGAAGAATAAAACTGTGAATAAAATAAAGAATATTCCCATTTTTATTTTTTCAAAGAAATAATCAGGGGCGGAGACAGAGGGGTTCAAATCCAAAAGTTGTTACACCCCGTATAACGGAAACAGAATTTAATTTTGATGTAGAAATTCGTTAAGAGTGGCTCAAAAAAGGTTTTTCATCTACATAAGTGATAAAAATACCAGTTTCTAAGTTTTATCAGTGCCGTAGACCGAGATAACCAAATCTCGTATTTCTACCAGAGTTTAAAATGACGTCTTTTGGAAAACGGCCATTTTGAGTTAGAAGGTCTGAAGTAAGAATATGATTTAAGACTTAAAATGGGGAGTGGACTCAATAATGAACCATTTTAGCAAAAAAAAAAATAATAATAATAACTAACCCTCACACTCATTCACAACAGAGCCGTATTAATTGGAATATTTCTATAAAAAAACTGCATATTAATTGTAGTGTTCGTAATATGCAGTTTTTCTTTAGAAATATTCTAATAAATACGGCTCTGTTGTGAATGAGTGTGAGGGTTAGTAATTGTTTTTTTTTTTGCTAAAATGGTTCATTTGAACCCCTCTGGCTCCGCCCCTGTTTATTTTTTTTAAAAAAAATGGGAATATTCCTTATTTTATTCACACATTTATTCTTCACAAAAATATTTGTACCATTCTATTTAAATTTCCCGAGAAATCGACACTTTGTGTCAAAAAAAAACCATTTCCAAGATTCGAACCTGGATATTGATGTTACCATTCGAATGGCCATGGGCCCTTTTCTATTCCTAGAAACAAACAGAATTCAAAAATTCCAAGCGGTTCAAAAGTTATGGGCACCGGGCAAGACTTCTGAGACATACTGTATATTCTTGATTCTGGTTTGATAAAATGGTAGATATAATTTGTTAACATGTGGTTACCGAGTTACCGAAAACGTTTGGATGACTCTGATGGTGTGCGTTCCAGGTCATCCCGGTGCGCAGAGACCAACGTGAGAAACTGAAATATATTGTGACAAGCGTTTGCTGAAAAAATTTAATTCTCTATTTCTCACAAAAGATAGAAACGTTTTTACGGCCATAACTCACTCCAAAATTCCATTTTTCCCATCTTAAAAAGATTTATTCCAACCCTTGATCACTGTTTGGGGTTTACGTCCATCATAACTTTTACTTTTGTCATTTGGAAATGAAATTTCCATTTATTTGTTTATTATTATTATACTTTTTTTGTAAATTGATTTTTTTTGTAAATATTGTGCAAAAATTATGAATTAATAATGCAAAACTTGCGAGCAATATGTATGAATTTTTAACTTTTTACAGGACTATTAATTTAAGCTTTTTTATATATATTTTACAATTTATTGTTATCTTTTTGGAAAAAAAAAAAAAAAAAAAAAAATACATGTGGGTCATCTCTCCTTGACCTTAACAAGGTGATTCTAAATAAAGTACGAAAATTAATACCAAAGCTTGGCTCAAATGATGTTAAAAATATTTTATACTAGTGAAGTATTAAATGATTCCTAACGGTTTCCATAGTTCAAATATTTGGAATTGTACGCCAATCATTTAAAAGAGGGTTGTATGTACAAATCACTACAACAGGGGTTTACTTCGTGCTTTCTTGCAAAAACAACTCTGATACTATTTGTCAGCTTTCATACACTTTTTTTTTTTTTTTTTTTTTTTAGTTTGGGGCTAAATCGAGAACATTAGGAATCTATAGCTCAGTTAGGAAGCATTTACAAGACACCAAATAGTATATAATGTTTTCGACATGATTTGAGCCTTCGGAAGCTGTAATATCATTTTTTTCTGCTTCATTTAGAATTCTAACGAAAAAACACGCCCCAAAAACACGATTTTGCAACCATAAGAGTCGTGTAAACTCAATTCAATATGTTTAAAATTTCCAACAGCATTTTCTTACTTTTAACCATATTTGATACTCCGTCGATATTGGTAGTTTGTTAAGAAAAACACTCATAATTGAGACCTTACGTTATTATTAACAAACTAGCATTATAATTCCATATTACAGAGGAACATTGGAAGCGGAGGTTTTTATAATAGTTAGTGTACAGGTGTAAGTAGTGTAAAAAGAAGAATCTCGGTTATTTTAGTGGATAATACTTACGTGTGTGCATACGATACATTGTGCTAAATGATGATCTTTTGTTGTCATTTCCATAACGTAGATTTCATCTCGACCAGAATAATTGAGCCCATTGGAAAATCGTATTGCAGTTTGGAACACCGTCATGTCGACAGATTTTAAACTATCAATAAAAGACCAGTCGATAGATTTTAAACTATCAATAAAAGACCAGTCGATAGATTTTAAACTATCAATAAAATACCAATCTTATAAAGGTATCGTCCGAGAACACGCAATACTCTATTGTCCAGTGCTTCATTATTTCTGAAATAGTCCTCTTGAAATGAACAGGAACACCCCCGCACCCAATCTCTCTCCACCTGAGTACCAGTGATTTCTATGTGTCCTTCTATTAATATCAAGTATAAAAATGCGGCTTATTTTGATACATTACATATTTTTATATACAAAAACTAGTTTTTAAGCTTTGTAACAATATTTTTTTTTTTTTTGTCTCTTCTTATTTACAATTGTCTGTGATAATTTGTATTGTACTTTTATATAATTAATTGATGTTCATGTATTTTTATTAGATTCTAATGTAGAAAGCAGGGGACTTTTAAATTTTATTGTAGATAAAGAAATATGATATTTTTGGTGTGATCAACTTTTGAGACTTTTATTTAAATTTGGATCTTAGAATAATTTTCTAACTTCCTCACTGAATGTATTTTTCATTTACCTTTATGAATATTTATTCTCCTTTCCGTTAAAACAAAAAACAGTCAATGACCAAGATAAGATCGATGTTTGCCGTAAATCTCCTACAATGTGGTTAAATGAATTCTATATGGTCATCAAGATACAGTTTATTCGGAATATTATCCGCAAATATAATGCTACATTAAAGTGCAAATATCGAACTGAGTTCGTATTTGCTATAGAGTTTTCCTTGTTCACCCTAAGTGAAAAAATTACGTTATCAATCGGTACCAAATATTTTTTACATGATTGTGTACATAACGGAAAGGACACGGATAGTTTTTTCTATCGATTAATTATTTTGTTGATTAATAACCATATTTAAAGAGATTCTTATCTTACTATCGGTACGAAACTATTTCAAATGATTGTGAACAGCACGGGAAGCTCTACTACGGCGCCAAACGAAGCGGAGCTTGCTAGTCCCTGTTATACACAATAATTCGGAGGTTAATAAAAATCGGTTTGATTTATCGCACTAAGAAAAAAATATTCTCATGAAACGTTTAATTTTTTCCCTTTGTAAAAATTTGACCCCCACCCCCGAAAGTTCAAACTTTATATCTTGCCTTTATTACTTAATTTTAAAATTAGATTTATAAGGATTGTTATGAATTTTTATTATTGATGTATATTATTTACATTTATACAGGGTGCCCTAAAGTACGCCCCTTCTCCCTCTTACTAATATTTGAATCGTCTAAAAAAAAATCGATATAAGTGAATGATTATCAAGCTTCTTAAAACTGCCGCCCTTTTATTTTAAAACTGGTTGCAGGTCTCCATCGAGATTGATTTCAGATATAACTGCTATCTTTGGTAACATCTCTACACTGATTCGGGGTGTAAGGGCGAGTTTATTGCAGCCAAACGGCATGGAAAATTTACCTTAAAAATAGGCCCTTTTCACAGCTGCTCCAAATCATAAAATTCCTGGAAATGGATTTTTAGGACGATAAGGTAATACATTGAAAAGTTAGTATGGGAATACCTACTTGTGGGACACACTATATATGTACATAAATTTGTTTTATAAAGTGGGACACGTTTCGGATAAATTGTGCAAATGGTAAAATAGGTAGCGAACTACTTAATCACGTTGTTAAAAATTTGAAATCACTAATAGTAAGCAAAGTCGGGCGTGTTCACTTTTCAGCTAGTCGACCATTCTTGTATACATTTGTGTTGTTGGTTGTTACGGAGCGCCCTCAGCCTGGTCGTGATAAGTAAATACCTGTTGTTGATGTAGTGGCAAGGGAGGTTATACCTTTTTTTATCTTTTAGCGGTGTTTCTATCTTCAACCATTTCTAGATTCACTGGAGGAAACTGGTAGATATGAGGTACCGAAAATATTTTAAGGTCTGTTGTTGGACCTATATTAGTATGCATTCCAGATTGTAAAAAACGGGTGCCTCCTACATCTGCACAAAAAAATCAAGTATATATTTGATGGTGTTATTATGTCACTCATTTTGTGAGCATCATGACATATTTACAATCATTCCAATATCATGATGGTATAAGCACCATTACCTAATAATACTACAACTTGTCGCTATTACCATTATTTAATTGTTCTCAGGAGGCTGAGTTACTCCTCAACATAACCAAGCAGAAAATACGACATACTTTTTTAATTTTCGATCCGACTAGAACTTGAAACCGGTACCTGCTTGGCGCAGCTTCTGCCACATAGGAATCAAAACTTAATATTTGTAACAATTGTTTGTATCTGAAACGTATTCCATTGTAGAAAATTAAAAGGAACAAAATTTTACATTTTTTTCGTCTTAAAAAAGGTAAAATTTGAACATTTTTGTGTTCCTCGAAGTATTTCACGTCTTTGTCTTCAGGGAGGCAGCAAATCGTTTTGAGAAGAAATTCTGATTCTGCAGCATTGAATTATGATTATTATTGAGTTTGTATTATTTCCACAATAATACTAAATGGTAAACGCATGCATAGCTGATGTGAAGCCCAATGTTCTTAGGTATTTTAAAGATTTAGGGAGTTACCAAATCATTGGAAAAATAATATCCGACCAGATACTCTTGAGGGTGAAATTACTAATTATTTATTTTCAATAATGAACGGTTGATTCGAAAAAAATATATCCCCTCAAAATTTGATATTTCTAGTCAGGCGTAGAATTCAAGAATCGACTAGAAAAAATAAAATCAAAATAAACACCTGGTCGATAAAACAAAATCGAAAAGTAGAGAATCCGAATTTACTTTCGACGGCCAAGCCTTATCACCAGTTAAAACATCATTCCATGTTTGCTGCCTCATCTGAATCTCGGACTCGTTTATTTATTTGTGCCATTCAAAAGTTTGTACTCTAATCACCCGTTGTACTTATTGCATTGTACTTTGTAATTTAAAATTTGTAAATAATAGTAATTAAACAAATCATTTCTTTAATGAAAAACAAAATTGTATTTTCTTTTTCAATGAACTAGCTGCTTCGCTACGACTCTTATATTGCTAGTTTTGTCTTTCAAGGACATTGGGTATTGAGGCGGAGGGGGTATGGGCTTGTGTCTTTAACTTCAAATAAACCAATATTTATATGTTTCACCTGAGGCCTTAGAGGCATAACCGTTTTGGGAGGTTTGTATCATCTAAATATTATTTTGCCTGATCCGGTTTCGAACTCGTAACTCTGGAATGGCTGGTCATAATTTTGAAAACCATGTCCTAAATTGGGGACCAAACAGCCACAAAAAACTTTGTTGTTTTGAGATGATATGTTGTTGCCACAAAATTCAAGATATCGGACCATGACTTGACATATTTTAGTTCTGATAATTTTCCTGGTGTTGTAGACTATCATTTTTCGGGGATAGAAGAGATCCCCTGTGTTATTGGAACAGACAACCCCTACACACATAGGTGCACACGGATTTCTGATTTATACTTTGTATACATATATTTAGATTTGGCATATCGATTTATGAGTAGATAATTGTTCTTCAGGTACTGTAGTGACCCCAGAGGAAAGAATAATACAATCGTGTGTGTGTTTTTAATTTATAAAGTGCATGAATAATTTTAAAATATGCTTATAAATAAGTATAAATTAATATTTTAATATTACAATAAAAATAGGCACTCCAAAAATTAGATGATGAAAAAGATGATAGATGGTTTTATAAGGCCTGCTTCGTTCCTTCCAGTCTTGTTTGTCCTTTCTCGTATGCCTCCTACTCAGTCTTGACCATCCGCTTTTTGATCTAGTCTACTTACTTTTCAGTCCCTTCTGCCTCCTCATTGAGAAGGAAGCAGTTTTCATTTCAGCTCAATTTTAAAATATAAAATTGAGCTGTTACTGTGGTACGAACACTCAACCTAGTGCTTAGGTATTCTCAATTCTTTCGCATTTTTTGGCTGGTATATTTATTTGGAATATATCTCATTAGGTAATACATATTATCTAAGGATACCTAAATCCTGTAAATATCCTTCTCATTGAAAAGGAAGTAGTTTTCATTTCGGCTCAATTTTAAAATATAAAATTGAGCTGTTACTGTAGTACAAACACTCAGCCTAGTACTTAGGTATTTTCAATTCTTTGGCCGGTATATTTATTTGGAACATATCTCATTAAGTAAGGACATATTATCTAAGGATACCTAAATCATGTACATATATTTTTTTAAAGAACTACCTGGCCAGGCCCAAGAAAACCTCAATTAATAATTTCACAGTCATAATACTTAGCAATCAGATAGTTGATTGTATTCTCCAAAGAATTGTCGAAAGCCTGAAGGAGCATAGTATTTTCTGTAGTATCGAGGAATCCCATTTCTAAAAGTATACTCATTGGATCGACATCAGGACTCAAGTGCGATTTTCCTACACTCATTCCATTGTCAATGTCTGCATCTGGATTGGAGTGTGGCTGTAGTACACTCATTGGATTGACATCAGGACTCGAGTGTGGTTGTCCTACTCTCATTCTATTGTTAATGTCTGCATCAGAATTCGACTGACGTACACTCATTCGCTCGCCAATGTCTATATCTGGATTGGATCGTGGTTGTAGTACACTCATTAACTCGTCAATGTCCACATCAACATTCGAGTGTGTTTGTGGGGGCTTCGAGGGCAAAGTTTCTGCCTTGACATTCGGCGGTACAGGAGGTGCAGGATCGACTATATTACGCAATGATGAAGATTTGGGAGACTTAGGAAATTGACCTCGTTTGACATGTTTCGACTTTTCATTCTACAAATAAAAGTAAAAAATGACGAGTTTTAGATTTCATGTTCCCTTACTCCAATGGTTCTTTCTTTATGTTGAGGAAGCTATACTATCCAATTTGGTAGATTTTTTGTTGAGATTCTGTCATCAAGTCCGTCGCCGGGGGAGTGATTCCCCGCCGGGCTTGAACTTCTCAAGGGGGTAATATGATTCCAGGATTTTCTAGAGAATGTGTAACAAAATGCCACCGACAAAAAAATATGGTGAATAGTACATAAAAAAATAAACTTATTTCTTCTGAGGCAAAATCCGGAAAATGCTTTCTCTTCGCTCTACCATTTTTGAAATTTAGCAAATAAAAACCGATTTTTTTTTTTTATTTATTTAAATAAAAAAAACTACTCGAGATATATCGATGAAACAAAAATATTGTTCCCTAAACGTTTCTTTTGGCGTCTTTTGACATGGGCCCCATAATTGTCCAATGACCAGGGCCGGACATACGGGGGGTACTGCGTAGAAAAATGGCCTAAACTTTTTGATGTCCAACCAATTGCAAAGTGGATAAGATTTTCCTAATAAAATAAGAACTATATATATATATATATATATATATATGTATATATATTATACAGACTTCTTTTATTTATGTTTTGATATCTCTTATCGTTTTGGCTAAGCAAGTAGTGATACCAATACAAAAATCGGCCGTAATTCGAAAATGGTTGGACGGTTTCGAATTGTAGATTATTGTTCTAGGGTCTCGGCCTATGGTTTTGGTGGCGTTCACTCATAATCAATTTCTCGATATTTCATTTCATTTTGGGTAAACAATTAGTATTTTCGAAATTTTATTTTGCCCGATCGCGGGTTCACATTTGTAACTCTCAAACTAGTCATAATTTTTACAAACGATGTCTCAAATTAAGGACTAAAGGGTCACCTAAAACTTTCTCGCTTTGAGTTGGTATGTCGTCGTGACTATTGGCCAATTTTCTGATTTTTTTTTTCAAAAATCGGTCGTAACTTAAAAACGGCTCAACCTTTTTGAACTCCGGTAATTTTTCTGGGGTTGTAGCCTATGTTTTTTTTTTGGGGGGGGGGGCATTCACATCAATTTTTCGATATCTCCTACCCTTCTGGCCAAACAAACATAACACACATACAACATATTTCCCTTTTATATATATTGATTAACCACATTTTTTTGTCGGTGGCATTTTGTTACACCCTGTATACAAGAGACGGTAAATTTTTCCCCAGGGTCCGGTTTGTCCTGTCCATGGAATTGTCTGTCATTGGTACAGGGGGGAATTAATTTTTTGAGATTAGATTGTGTGTCTTCCTAAAAATGTCTTGTGTCAACTCACCCGGCTTGACGTGAAATCCGTCACAATGATAGGAGGTCGATCCGTTGATCCTGATTCTAAATCAGTTCTTTGAAAATCTCTAAAATTTCGCTTAAATAGCGCAGGATTATATTGAGAATTTGCTCTATTAGTTTTAAAATTGACAGGATGAGTTGATGACGATGTAGTAGGACTTGCAGGATCTACAACTGATCGAAGTGCTGACACAAATGAGCTCTGACTAAATTTCGATTGAGCACACGGTCCATTTGTTGTCGAATGACGAGTGTGCCCTGATGCATTCGGAAGCACTACAGGATTCAGAAACGTTTCAGCAGAAAACTAGAAGAAAAAAACAATCACTATTCAATAAATAATCAATATGATAATTTCGATTGAGCACCCGGTCCATTTGTTGTCGAATGACGAGTGTGCCCTGATGCATTCGGAAGCACTACAGGATTCAGAAACGTTTCAGCAGAAAACTAGAAGAAAAAAAACAATCACTATTCAATAAATAATCATTATGATAAAACTCAGATTAGATATGTAAATGTATCAATAATTGCTTAGAAAAAACGATAAGAGATATCGAAAAATCTATGGGATTTGACCCCCTCTAAACCATGGTCCAGGACCCCGAAATAAATATGAAACTTTTTTTTTACTACTACCTTCGACCGATTTTTGTAAGGAACATCATAGAATCATTGTAAATTTTACTACCAAAAAAAATATCACGTATGATATCACACGGAACGGGAATGCCTATATAGTGCCAAGCGAAGCCTGCTGCTAATACAAGGATTGTTCTAAAATTAAGATACACGACATTGCCGCTTTCTCTAGTGAAACGCTAGAATCACGAAATTTAAAGGAGAATATTTTAAATTACTTTTTCGTGCCGTGATTCGTTTTCTGACTGCAAAATAAAACTTCGACAGAAATTAATTGTGAACTGTATTCAATGCATGAGTATATAGGAATAAGGAAGTTTGGTGACTCATTTGATTTTTCTCAAATGTTTCCATTTTAATCTACTGGGGTGCATTCTCCCGTACTGTACACTTTGTATTGAGAAGCTATTTCTACCGTTACAGAATTTTGTACACTATTGCGTTACCAGAAATACTCATGCATATAATACCATGCATACCACATGATTGTCGTTTAATTTTGTGGATCTATTTTTTAAACACAAAAAACGAGCAACAACAAGAGATCACAATTAGATTTTGTGAGGTGTGTCCCCGTTGATAAGGTATTCGCAACCCCTTAAGAGTTTGCTCATGCAATTCCTAAGATAAGTGAAAATTTGTCTATGTACCAATGATTTGTATCTTTCCGCCAATTTAATCAGAGAAAGATGAATGAGCTCGACTCATTTTTTTGCTTGGACAATGACCAACCTGGAACTATCATTAGTCTATAGGAACTTCAGAATTGTGGGAAAAATAATTCTGATTTTAAGACTTACCACTCTACAAGATTTATTTTTTCTTTCTTTGAAGGCCTTATTTTTGGATTTCCTAGAATGTGATCTATTTTCAGCATCGGAATTATCGGACAAGACTAATGACGCGGATCTTCGATAAATGGGTTTCAGGTCGGCATCTATAAATATTTAAATAGGTATTAATAAAAAAAAAACATTTTTGATATCAACAAGTTTACCACACACTTGTCTTGCACCAGGGAGGTACCGGGTTCAAATCCTGGTCGGGTAGAAAAATTGAAAAATGTTTTCACGAATTTTCTGTTGTTGTTGTTGTTAACGTTGTCATCAACTTCACTCCGCACTCAAATCCATGAAGGCCGCCACTCCAGCGGGGTCAGTCCACAGTGATTCAGGTGTTAGGGTTGTAGGTTTGGCCGGACATTCAAACAGGTGGGGCACTGTGTGGACTTGTGATTTACATGAAGGACATTTGTCGTCAACCGAGGGGTCAATCCTAGACTTGTAGTTATGGAGAAGGCTGCACCATCCAGACCGCAGTCTAGCAAGGACCGCTCTGGCAGACCGGCAAAGCTTCTTTTCACTGTCAGAGATGTCAGGAGGCGGATTGATGCCCAATACACGATTAGGTGTGTAGTTCCTGGTGGTGTTTGTGACAGTGTCGGTGTGTATCAGTTTAAGTGTCATCTTGTAGCTGTTCTCGTCAAGGTCAAGACATGCTGGATACTGTTGTTGAAGATCTGTGAGGAAGGTGTTATTCAGGTTCTTTTTAATGTTTCTTGATGGTGGAATTCCTCTGATAATGTCGTTGCAAATATGTGTTGGGAAGTGGCACTTCAGGAGATATTGCCGTGACAGCATTTCATTGTGGGCTTTCAGAGGTAGAATTTGTGTTTCCCGATGGAGGTGATGGATGTTGGATATTTTGTGGCACCCAGTGGTAACTCTCAAAGCTGCATTCTGTGTAATTTGTAGTTTATTCCAATTTGTACAACAGGCTTGTGGCGTCCAGATGGGAGCAGCATAGTTCAAAATAGGTCTACAAACAGCTTTGTAGGTGGTGACTAGTGTTTCTTTATCCTTTCCCCATGTGCTTCCGGATAGTGCTTTCAGCACATTGTTACGTTTTTGAGCTTTGGTTCTAGAAAGCTTCAGATGTTCTGAGAAATTAAGCATATTATCTAGAGTTACGCCAAGTATTTTAGGATGCTGAGAGGTGGGGATGATGGAATCATTGATTTTGACATTTAAAGTGCTTTTTACTTCTTTGGTCCAGTTGGTAAAAAGAGTACATGTGGACTTTTCTGTTGACAATTCGAGGTTTCTGCTAGTGAACCAGTTGTGGAGTTCTTCGAGATAGGGATTAAGCCTGCTGATGATGAGATCTATATCTGCGTCGGATGAGAATCACGAATTTTCTACTTCCGTCTGGTTGTGTTTGTGGGTAACTCAGACGTCTGAGTACAATTGAGTAGCTATGGTAACAGCGACAAGTGTCACACTCGTACTTGGTTGACGGGTGTTTTTTTTTCTTTCTGTTTGTTTCGGTGACAAAACCGAATGTAATTTTTGGTCAGTTATTTTTAAGGTTCGGTTATAAAAATTTAGATACTTTTAAAACGTTTACCGAAAATAAGTCACTGGAAGAACTTACCCTGAACTCTGTTGGAAAGCCGACGATTTTTTGATTTGTTTCGAAAACGGAGTTTGCTTCTTGATTTTTTGGACACCCCAACTCCATTTGTAGTAAAACTGCAGTCTCTAGCTTGCGGATAGTTGCTATAAACATCATGAGGACAATCATTTTCTTCTGATTGGAAGTGAGAATGTGGAAAATTTCTGTTCGGAACAGAATAACATTTGTTGTCCAAAGTTTTAAACATCGAACTGTTTTTTGAAGATGAAATGTCTCTAGCTTGCGGGTATTTGTTATACACCCCATGTGCAGATTCATTTTCTTTTGAAGCAGAAGCCTGACAAGTAGCAGTTGACTGAGAGGTGCTCGCTGTCCCGTTGACAGCTAATTTGGTCAAATCATTTGATAGAGCTAGGATCGAATCAATCCCTTGAGTGTTTCTTGCAGACCGCTGTTGATTACCGGAGGTGGCGCTTTCTAAGTGAGTTGCATTTGATGTGGATGAACTATTTGTTGAAACTCTTTGGCCAAACTTAGATGTAGTAGGTATATTTAAATTATTTTGTGTTCCGTCATTTTGGGTATTTGAAGCAAACTGGTTCAAAAGTCCTGCAGCCACATTTTGAGCAACCAAGAATGCTTGGCATATTATATCAATGATATCATCTGTATGCTGATGGGCTCTTTCTTGGGAAACAGAAGGCCTTAGGACTAGGTCTGTAACCAACCGTTGTCCAATACATAAACTCTCGTTTAAAATGCCCTTTATATCAACTATCGTCGCAGAAACTACACTGTTTAATAAGCATGTTACATGATTTTGGACTGTCAAAAATGCATGGTTCAAAATGACATCAACATTAGGTTGATTTGACAAAAGCTGTGTGACAACAAGCTGAGCGACAAAAATAGCCTGGTACAATAGCCTGTTTAAATCACAAGTTCCGAGAGCGTTTGTGACTGATGAGAAAGCTTGGTTTATCGTACCATTAACATCAATGTTGGGCTGGTTGGAGATAAGTTGACTCAAAATGTTTGTGGCTGTGCTCTGGGCCGTTGAGAAAGCCTGATTCATAATGCCTTGAACATCAACATTGGGCGGACTGGCTCCACTCTGGTTGTAGACAGGTTGACTCGGAAAGTTTGTAGCTACGCTTTGGGCCGTTGAGAAAGCCTGATTAATAATTCTGTTGATATCAATATTGTGCTGCTGGGTTCCACTTTGGTTGAATACCGGTGGAGTCCGAATATTCTTGGCTGCGTTCTGGGCTGTTGAGAATGCCTGATGCATAATGTTGTTAACATCAATATTGGACTGATACTCTTCCATTGAATTATTATGTTGGAAAATTGGGTGGGAATCTCGGGTGCAAGCTTCGGACTGGAGCAGTTGAGTATTGTCTCCTGAGGTAACTCTATCGCCTGCTTCTAAATTGACTCTAGTCAATTTATGTGTGCTTGTCCTATCTTCTGTGTTGTTGGTTTCGTCTTGCATACCTACTATATTTTCTTGTGATCTTTTTCTGTGTCTGGTACTGTCCGATATTTGTGTTTGAGCATCCGAAAAAGAAACTGGTGGAGGAATTTCATTAGATGTGTGGTTGAAATTTGAAGTGAATGTTTTTCCATAGTCATTTTTAATAAGACTACTAATTCCTGTCTGATCTGCTATAATAATAGAATTTTTTCCCAAACCAGGGTACGGTTTATGTTGAATTCTGTAAACTCCAGGTCCATTACTCGAGTACTCATTCTGTTCCGAAATTTTGTTCACAACTTCAAATGAATCTTCCTTCAATTCATCATTTTTGTCAGAATTAGAAGAGCCGATTCTTATATCATCAGATTTTTGTTTTCTTTGAACATATATGTTAGTTGTTATTGCTTCGCCAAAATCTTCGTCTAGGTTTGTAAACTTCCAAGTTGATATGTAAGGACCTCCTGTTTCACGAGGTGCAACAAATTCCATTTCAATATGACCTATCTCGGAAGGTTGCAATGGGACACATTGAACACAATCTTTCAAAGGTTTTAGATTTGAACAGTTATATGCTTCTAATTTCAACAATGTCTCCTTTGTCCAAGGTAAAACTCCTGTATTTTGTACAGTCCATTTGCATGTAAAATTTTCTTCAGGTTCCACTATCTTTTCAATACTGTTCTCATCAATAATATGCTTTGCATCCATTAGTGGAACTGGTGTGTTTTTCCATTTAAGAAAGTTAGCTTTGAGCAATAAACGTTCTTCTTCCGGTAAGGATGCAATCAGAGAATTTTTGCGAACGTTAACATCTTTCAGTTTGTTTGTCAGTTTATATGTTTTGCTCAAGTTTTTATTCTTTAATAATTTATGTCGAATTTTTTGTTCTTTCTTTTGTAATTTTTTTATTTCTCTTTGAAGTGAAGATTCTTCACTGAAAAACAAACAATAATTTTAAACATCAGTGGAGATGAGATGATTCTTAGACCCGGAATCATAAAATATTCCGCAAAAACTCATAACAAAATGCGGACCATGGTCTTATTATGTATATACGGGATGGTTCATTTAAAGTATGGCAAGGCGATATCAGAAAAACCGTGCATCAAAAAAGAATATGTGCATTTGTGCATAGTAAAATTTTTATGAAATGAAGGGGAAAGTACTTCGATGACCTTACGTTGATTTCGGGAAAAAATGTTTTCAGGCTCAATTTTGAAATTTTAAATACGAACCCATAATATTTGTGGGGTTGGAAACCTCTGAAAAATTTAGGTTTCCCAAAAATTAGTTACACAATATTATTATCAATTCTAAATTTCTCTTACCTTGGTCCTTCAATGTTTTTTTTATCAGACCGACATCGATGCACAGAGTCAATCTATCATCATGCTATGTGTTTCTTACGCGGGTCTGCATTCCAAGGGGAGGGGGTGGTGCGAATGGCAGTTGCTAGACAGACATTGTTCTGATAACGGACACTCACCTTCCAGATTCTTTACGTCCATGCTGAAAGCTGTGTTCTGGTATATCATGATGATCTTTATCACCTTTTCCTATCATCTGAGTCACGTCCAGCAGAATCGATTTTTTGAACTGAAAATAACATACGTAGTTTGGATTTGAAAAATAAAACATGGCGAGTTTTCAGTAGTACTCGCATTGACTCTACACAGGACTGTATCCAGGACAAGGTTTTAAGGGTTCCCCCCCCCCCCCCTTAGTTAGGAGTGACGTGCCAAAGCCTCAAAACAATAATATAGGTCGATCCTACTTAAGAGAAAAGACGTAATGGAAGATGAAAAGTTTGAGAAATTTTGACTACAGAAGTGAAATGGTGAGGAAGCTTCATCACAGTATAGGTTCTACACCATTTCACCTTCGTATGTAATGAGATAGAAAAGGGCAGCTAGTTCCCTATGGCTAAATAGGTACCTCTATTTTTACTATCTATAATACCATCCATATTATAGGTATGCATGCCTACCTTAGCATATACCTAAACCCCCCGAAATTAAATCCTGGATACGGACCTGACTCTACAAGTCTACAGTGTTCATTTCCACTCTTAAGAGCCCTTAAGAGCCTGAAAAAGGTCGTAAGGACCTTTTCATGGTTATATTTGTAGGTACTTTTTTAAAAAAAAAATGTCTCCAAATTTTCTAGTACTAATTTTAAGTACAATATTCAGCAATAATTGAATTTTCTTCCTTTCTGACTCAATTTACCTAATTTCCCTATCTAATATAGGATGTTTAGGGTTGAAACTGTGTTAATCAAGCTTAACAATTTTAGCAAAATTGTGGTTCTTAATATTTTGTCAAAAAGTCCTCAGGATGAAAGTTTGTTCTTTGCAAGCTTCATATTTTCATTGAAAAATTGTGGATCTGGATTCATTATACACAGAAGTTCTTTAAACTGGGTCAGAATTTAAGAAATTAAGAGTTAATTGCTGAACATTGATCTACTCAACATTTGTACTAGAAACTTTGGAAATATTCCAAAGACCTTCATATAGGTAAAGGTACTACTCGTACATTAAATTATTTATTTAAATAAAATTATTTACTAAAGAGTTTAATAGGCCTTCATATAGGTACTTTTACCTATATGAAGGTCATTTTAAGCCAATAATAAAACGCATTTATGGACTTGTATTCCTTCGAAGTCGAATACCTTAAGAGCCTGAGATTCATTAATGACAAAAGTAGGGATTACATGAATACTTACATTATCCATATATTCCTTGAACCAGTCTGGAGGTCCAGCATTATTAAAGGCAGGTTGATTAGTCACGAAGGGTTCAAAGCGCTGACTAGAACAATCCTCCCTGTCAAGTACTTCAATACTTAAATCAGTTGTTATATCCGAACCAGCATTTGACTGTTTAGCACTGAAACACAACTCTTTCTGTGCTGAAGTGTCAATTACTGGTTCAATACCTCCAGAGATCAACACCTCTGGCATAGCAGTAAATGTTTCAATCGAAGCTTCTCTGCTGATGGATTCTACATTTTTAATGCTATTTCTTATGCTATTAGATTCTTCATTGTTGATGGAATTTTTTGTGCAACTTGATTCTCCTCTTTCAATGATGTCCTTTCTACTGACAAATTCTCCACTGTTGATGGAATCTCGCCTACTCACAGATTCCTCATTGCTGATGGAATCCCGCCTAATGCTCATTTCACCCCTGTTATTGAAATCTTTGATAAAGTAATCACTACTACTACCAAATTCTCCATTGTTGATAGAGTATCTTCTGCTACCAGATTTTTTGCGATCGGTAAGTATAAAGAAAGAATCCTCCGAGTCTGAGCTGGCAACGGAAGAGGATAAGTTGGTATTGTACACAGATACTGAACAAAGTTTGTTTTGTCTAGCGAAAGCGTGAGCAACCTGAAAGTAAATACAAAAGTACTTTGATGCTGAGGATGGAAACCAACTGAGCGGAACGTTGCGAAATATTTCAAGCTCTACTGATCCTACGGAATTCAACATTCATGATAGTAAGAAAAGACATGGTATGCTTTTGCGATTCAAATTTTGACGTCACGATAGACTGTTTACATATTTAAATAAGTTAACTTATCTACCACCATTAAACCTTCATTATGACAATAAATTAAAAAGAGTCAATTGTGACGCCTTGCGCAGAGCATGGTGAATTTGGGACGGATTTTTTTCCATGGAAAAGGAGCGAAATAGTGACCTTCACTGGGGAATAATGAAATATTGACAAGTTAATAGTATTAACCGGGATGTTAAGAATGTACTCGTACTGCATTTCTGCCCGAAAACGATCGCTCATTTCTGCTTTGAGTATTGTGTCATATTTATACAGTATACACATTTCACACTAAACTGCTAAATGAAAAGCCGACAATCATATTATACTGTTACCAACCTCTGAATAAAACTTGATGTCACGAAATAACTTAGGAATGTTGAAACTGAAAGAAATAAATCTCCGATTAACACTAACATAAATTCAGTTAACCGAAAATTAGTTTTGACTTAACCAAAGTTCGGTAAGACCCATAATATTTCTTTTTAAAAAAATACAATAAGACATTATTCTTATTGCTTGGCCTCCATAAAACTCTCAGAGGCTAAAAATAGAGCGGTCACTAGCTTTCTGGTGCATCTTCTCTAAGTATTTCCTCTTACTTTAAGCAATTCTTGGAACTCCGCATCACTGGAAACAATCACCTGCGAATCAAAAATAGCATTTATTTATATTTCAATTCAAATATAGCGAAAGGAAAAACTTAATTTTTTAGATAGAGAAAAGCTGAATGATACTTCCACAACCCCAATGTGTCGCTATTGCTTTGCAAAGGCGATCACATGCGAGCAGTAAGTTGACAGGATTTTCAGTTATCATCAAGTTGTGTTTTAATAAACGGTCTCTGTGTTGGTTTATCATTCACGAGTATCCGAATTTGGTTTACGTCTGAAGTGTAAATTAACAGTGTCTTGGTGGATAAGAGTTTTGTTTGACCATAAAGCACGAGATCGCGGCTAAGAGATCAATATGTATCTACCTCTCGCTATTCACCTCTTTACGGTGGCCTCAGAAATAGATAAATATCTAGGGTCTGCAAGACGATGGACAATACATTCCACTTTTTCAAGACATCTTACTATTCAACATTTTGAGAGATTCAAATTAGTGGTTAAAAAAAATCTCTATAGTTGTAGTGTAGAGAATAAATATCATTTCTTTTTGTTTCCGAAAAAATTAAATTGAATGAAAACTTACCTGATCATTATCTTTATCAATGAAGCTCAATCCTGTAATTGAGTCTATCTCAAAATTGTAAATGTTACCCTGAAAATATACAAACCATATCCTCAATTAAATCTAGAATACGTCAGGAATAATGCTGATTAGGAATTTAGTAATATGTAGACGAAAACTATAGTAACATACAATATATTAGATCATGTGTTCCTATAATAGTTGTGTTCAAACTATTTTAATTATTTAACAAAATTCCAATAAAGGCTTATTTGTTTAGTCTCAAATAACATAAAATTCTGAATTAAGTGTACTACATATATGTAGAGAGACATGTCCGTGGCACAGTATGGATCATACTCGGCCTATGCCAAGGAGGTACCGGTTTCGAATCCTGATCTCGTCGAATATTTTGAGAACGTTTTTTTTCCTAAATTTATACCTGGTCTAGAATTGAGTAGCTATGGTAATAATAGGTGCGGATCCATAGGAGAAATTGGGGGGGCGGGGGGGAGAACTAGGAAAATGAAATGAAATTATGTGTCGATGAGGACTGTTATTTTCAATGCAAATATAAACGGCAATTTCAGACATTAAAATGAATGCGATGTTTTCCCATTTTAGAGAATATCTAGAAATAAAATTTGATCCGACGCAAAGGAAAAAGACTTTCAGCGATTGCAACTGACATATTTTACGCATTACTTACTCTTTAATAATTCAGAAATATTATGAGGTATATTTTATAAAGCTAACGGCACAAGGATACTAAAATTATAAAATTATATTGTAGTAATTCTATAATGCCCATTGTAATTGTATCATAATAAAGATAGTAGAACTGTACACCTCACTCCAATAATGGCCGCAATGGCTCTATTTAGCCCAAAATTCTATGAACATAATTGAAAATACAGTTTCAATAAAATCGGACAAGGCGTTGTAGTAGTAGTAACAGAGTTTTTTTCTCACGAAATCAACCGTTCCACCCGTAGACAAGGCGTTGGTGAGTTATACTGGATCGAATATATATACACCTTTAATAAAATATCATCGAGTTAAAACTAGACCTCATTTCGCTCGATCAACAAAGATCTAAAGTTAAGCATGAAAATTTTAACTCACCAATATCTCTAAAAATTCTTCGTATTTTAAATTTCCTCGATCAATTACTTTCAATGGAAAATTACTAATATCGGAATTTATTGTCACCTGGAATATCAGAGTTCCAGATTGACTAGATTCTTTTGCAGATCGCCATGAAATAATTCGTTTTAGAAGAGTGGAATCCTTAGAAGAGGTCATTATATTGTAAAAAAAAATTCTCTCAAAATGGGATCAATGTATGCAATAATACAATTTTATTCTAGGTAGATAATTTTAAAAAAATAACATTTTGGGTTTAGTCAAAGATTTTATAAAGTACAAATGAGTTCAAACTAAGGGTAGATAATACAAATACAAGAAACACAATATTGTCAAATTTTTAACAGTATATACTCTTATATTCTACATAATTTAAAAAGGGTATAATTCAGAAACAAATGAACTTTTAACTTTAACCAAGACAAAATTATTATCTTCTTCAGTATCCGTATTATTCCGTTTGTTCTTTTGTTATCAGATCTATGACCTTACAAATTGCAAATAATAAAATAAAACGCAATATTTTTTTATCAAGTGCGGCATATCACAGAGAATCCTGGACAAGAAAAATCTCTTTTTCCAAAATCCCACCACTTTTAATCCCGTAATATCCTTAATATTTTTCCCCTTTTTTATCTTCTCTTCCTTTTTTTTTTTAATTTGGCTTAACATCTATTGGTCATTCAAGACGGAATCTTCTCTATACATACTTATAAAACGCAAAGCCCAGTTGGTATACTGATTCACTGACTGACTGATAATCAACGTAGCTCCACAATCGCTTAAGGTAGAGACTTGAAATTTGGCACACAGATCTCTTTATGAGGAATGTGCATAATAAGAAAAGAAAAAAATCGAAAGTTCAAGTGAAAGCAAGTTACCTCCAAAAATGACGCTTTTTAGTGGGTTTCTTTGAAATTTTTATGGGCATACTAAAGGAGATAACGAAAAATGACCAAGAATGGACCCCCAAAGTAGTATCCAATAAACTAGTGAATCAATATGATCAGGTGTTCAGGTTCAAGAAAGATACTATTAATTTTTTTTGGAGCAAGCTACAAACTTAAAATGTGGTTTGATATAATTTAAAAAGTCTTTTTAAACGTTTTTAGGTGGGAGATTAATTAATTCACTTTAATTTTAATTTATTTTGAAACAAACGTTTTCTTCCGCATTTATTGTACTATTTGAATATATTGAACTGAAGCAGACATAGTTGTACTAACATGAAAAAATTCCAGTGCAAGTTTGTTTATTTTATCAATATAAGCGTTAAGCTGAACGTCCTTCCCCCCCCCCCCCCCCCNCCATGCCTCGATTAAACTTGTTCTTCTCATAAAGTCGCTCCCTAAAAACTCTTGCACCATTCGGAAAAAAATTAAAATAAATTAAATCGTAGTGATTTTTTTTTGCACCTGTGATAAACAAAAACAACAACAAAAAATTCTCTGCATATTTAAAAAAATTCCGAATAAACATTTGATTTCTCCAAAGTTTCGTTGATTTTCAAGCAATAAAGCAATTGTGAATTAAACATTTAAAAGTGAGTTTTCTCGTATTTCCCACCATTTAATCGTGAAAATTAACCTTCTACTTTCAATTAATCCATATTTTAAGTTAGGTTAGTTGCCCAGAAAAAAAAATTAATAGTATATGTCTGCTCCCGGTGTTCACGTTAGTGTTGTAGTCATTAATAGAAAAAAAAATATCTTAATTAAATTTAAAAAAATAATAAAAAAAATCGGGGCCCTCCTTCCTCGGAGGGGAGGGCCCCAAAATGTTCAAAATCGAAAATCCCTTAACAACAGCCATCACATATCAAAATTTACGTTTCTATAACAAAACGCTAAAGGCAGAGCACATAAGTTTTAAGTTTTATCAAATTATCAAAACATTCAGATTATTCACAAATCAAAATCAAATTGAACATTACAGAGGGAAGCAATTAAATATGTATCAAAATAAAAAACAATTAACACACACGTAATTTATTTAAATAAAACTTTTAACTTGAGAATTTATCAAGAATAGACTTGTAAACATAAAAAGTCAAGCTGCAAATGGGAAAAATCCCGCGTGTTTGAAAAATTCTTGTCCAGGATTCTCTGTGATATGCCGAACTCCTTTTTATCCCGGGGGGGTATGACTCCGGGAGAACCGTAGGGTCTCATAGTTGTGGGATTTTTTGTCGCGTGCGGCGAGACACATCGCGGGAAAATTCCCACCAACCATTTTTCCACTTCTCTTTTGTTTTGTTTATAACTTTTTATGTTTACTTGTTAGCTGGTATTTTTCCCGCGATGTGTCACGCCGCACGCCACAAAAATCCCCCAACTATGGGACCCTACGGTTCATCCGGAGTCATACCCCCAATTCGGCTCATTTTGACAACACCGCTTAATTAAAGGAGTGCGGCATATGACGGAGAACCCTGGACAGGAAAAATCCCTTTTTCTCAAATCCCACCACTTTTAGTCACATGATATATCCTTAATATTTTTCCCCCTTTTAATCACTTTCAAAAAGTTTCGTCCTCAAGCAACATTGCTCATCAAGCCATGGCCGTAAGAACGTTTCCTAACCTGTCCGGAGGCGTTAAAATATGTCAATAAAGCTAACAAGTAAACATAAAAAGTTAAAAACAAAACAAAAGAGGCGGCCGGAGCAGGGCCGTCTTTAACCTATTGGAGGTCCTGGGCATAATAGGATAATGAGGCCCCTATGACTTTGACAGAACACTATTTTGTTAGAATAAACAAAGAAAGTGGATAAACAAGGTGAAATATTTATTTTTATTAACAATCACATGAAACGAATAGATAAATGTAATATTTATAGTCCACAAAAGTAACTTTTTTAGCATTTACAGGTTAGTGCTTAAAAATCCATGTTATTTGAAGAGGAACCCTTCTAGATTTCAGATGGGCAAAATCGTTAATCACTTCTTCAAAATCTATGCTTGTTATCACATCAGATTCTATGGACATCAGCGACAAATTGGTTAATCTCTCTTGAAGCATTGTACTTCTTACTTCTTAGTTCATTTTTAATTATTTTTAATTTGGAGAACACTATATTATAATTTAGCAGGAATTTATTTTTACACCGAAAATAGTCGCTAACACAAAAAGAAACAAGAAAACGATGATTTAATTGAAGAATATCTCAGAACACAACCAATGACAACTACATACAAAACTGTACTAATGATGATTTTTCTTTAAAATGTGTATGTGCTTAGTATATAGGTATACCATTATGTATTAAAATTTATCTAAGCATGGTGAAGTCGGAAAGTCTAATTTTTGGGCGAGAGTATAATAGCTTCGCGCATGTAAAAGCTAGTAAGTTGGTATTGTAGTCAGTAATTTAAGGTTCGATTTCTTCGAATTATTTAAGTTTTTTGGTAATAAATATTGGTTATCGTTTGGTGATTTGACAGAAAATAGGGACTTTGTATTTGATCTGAGGGGGCCCCTATCGATCGAGGGCACTTGCCTAAAGTGCCCACTGGGAAAAAGGGATCTGGGCCGGAGAGACGGAGAGATATTGCCAATTGCAAGCCGCTAATGGGAGAAATCCCGCGTGTTCGAAAATCCCTCGTTTCTTGTCCAGGATTCTCTGTCAGGTGCCGCTTTTTAATTAAAGGGGTATGAATCCGGGGAGAACATTAGGGTCCCATAGTTGTGGGATTTTTGTCGCGTGCGGAGTGACACATCGCGGGAAAAATACCACCAACCATATTTTTATTTTTTCCACTTCTCTTTTGTTTTGTTTTTAACTTTTTATGTTTAGTTGTTAGCTTCATGACATATTTTAACCCCCTCGACAGGTTAGGAAACGTTTTTACGGCCATGTCTTTATTGCTTGAGCAAAAATTTTTTCCCCAAACGGGGAAAATATTTTGAAAACTGGAAAAACTTTTTGAACGAGAGATTTTTCCCTTGTACGAGGACCCTACGGTTCTCCCCTAAGTCGGACCCTAATAAAGAGGCTTTGTTGTTCCTTTTCCTTTATTTCTTTCCTTTCTGTTTCCTGTACAGAAAATTGAAATTGTATTAAATTTTAGTCTGTTCATTAATTTTATTCATTTTGAGTTGAGTTATGATGAACATTCTTTATTTGTGATTTTTTCTAAAATGATACCTTTCTTCAATTTTGAAACTATCATTTAATACTTTATCAATCCTACAGGCATCCGAAACCGCTTTTCAGCATGGTCTCTTCTCAGCAACCCGGCACACTTGCTCTGCTCAAAATAATCTCGGAGAATGAATATAAAAGTTTGCCTAGTGAGATTTGTGTTAAAATAAATCAGGCCTTACAAGATCAGAGTGATGAGTGCACATGTTTGCAGTCTTTGTTCGAAACTGAGAAACAGAAGAATGGTAAAAAAAACTTCTTTTATATTTCGAATTAAGAGAGTTGAGACAGCGTAGTTGTCAAAAAATTTTACAGATGATAGCAATACAGATGATAGCAATACATATCAGTATTGAACAGCAATCGCGACAAGGTTGCCTCGTCACCTGACTGTAAATATTAACAAAGCGTATATTTCATGTGTTTCAACTCTCGTAGTTCGTAAAATTTTAAGGACTAGTCGCTCCTCAGAAACCTGAGGAATCATATTCCTGTAAGCAAAGTGGTATAAGTAGAATAGTTAATCTGTGGTGTTTTGTAACTAAAATTTTTTGGGGGATGTAATAAAAAAAACTAAGTAATTAGGAAAAAAGTTGGTATTAAAACTTTTACTGAAGTTCAAAAATACTTCAATTAAGAATAGAAAACATGCTGCAATATAATTCAAAAACTGTTGAGCTAAAGTGAATCCATATTCCTGTAAGCAAATTGGTACAGGTAGAATAGTTAATATGTGGTGTTTTGTAACTAAAATTTTTGGGGGATGTAATAAAAAAACTCTCAATTAGGAAAGACAGTAATTCTGAAAAAGGTTGGTGTAAAAACTATTACTGAAGTTCAAAAAGTCTTTTTTTTTTTTTTTTTTTTTTTTTAATTTGGCTTAACGTCTCTTTAACATCTATTGGTCATTCAAACAATTAAGAATAGAAAACGTGCTGCAATACTAATTCAAAAACTCTTGAGAAAAAGTGAATCCCATGATTTATAGGATCATTTATAGTTTATAGCATAGTAAAAATTAGCTACCCAACCATGATTATGAGAAATTGCAAAACGTGAAAAAACTTGTTGTGGGTTATACAACCTTAATTGAAAACGACACACTTGTTAATCAGCTGTGAAAATGGTTTATTTCGGATTCATTTTTCTTACCATATAGCTGCAGCTGCAACTGTAACAGTTACTCAGTTGTCACAAGATTGAGCGCCCGATAGTTTCATCGGCATGTTTTATATCCGAGAGATCTCCCATCTGAGACCTGAGCACGCCTGACGATCATTAACTTTAGTCTGTCGGGAGCTAGTATAGTTTGGTTTTACAACTATTAATATTGACAAGATTTTCCATACGTACAGGTGCCGTGATATCTGATTTACAAAATGAAATGCGGAATACCAAGGCCGAACTGGAAAATGTCCGAGAAAAGTTCATTGCCCTATCAGAAACGAACAAAGATTTGGCAGCCAGATTAAAAAGCTCTGATGAAAAGTTAGAGTCTGCTGAGAAAGCAAAAAGACAGTAAGTATAAAATTAGCAACTTGGTGTTTCCGAAACATTCGCACAAGTGAAGCACGTGATTTTCTAAAAAATGTTTACGTTTCGAGGAATTCAGGTTCCACTGGAAGGCGAGTGACTCATCTGCTAAAATTTGGTATCCCTACAACATAGCTGAACATAGGGGGCGATTGCCTTTATCGCCTCTTCCCGTTATCCACTACTGATGGTCATGGGTATGTAAATGTATTGTGTAATAAGGGAAGCTGGCCTCTATCTCAGGTTCAACTACTGTCTGAGTTTATATCCTTCTACAGAAAATAGAACAACACAAACATCAACATATCTTTTTAACAAAAAACAATCAAACCATGCAAGTTGTGCTTAATTGATAGGAAAATGTTTCCTAAACCTTGGATTCTCGTTTGAGTTACTACTTTAGGGTCGCCCTTTGTTGATCAATTTTATAACTTTTTAGACTTGAACAATCAATTGACGAACTTCGTCACCAACGCGACACGAGTACATTCAAAGCGAACTCAGTACAGTCTCAATTAGATTTTAAAGAAACACAACTCGTGCAACTCAAGTCTGATTTGGAACATTTGAATCATGAGCTAGAAAACGCAGTTCAATCTAAATTTCAAGCTCTGGTGAATCAAGATGAAGTGGAAATCAAAGGCAAAGAGTTGGAATTGAAGGAAGCTCAACTTGATAAAGATAAAAGTCGAATGCAAAAACAAATTGATATTCTCAATGTAAGTCATGTAATATGTATATTATTTTTAAAGTTTGTGGTAAATTTTGTAATGCTGTGATGGATAAGTTGTTACACAATCTATCAAAATTTCAACTGGCTGCTGCTATCAGGCTCTGACATAGAGTCCTTTGACTGACCAGAGATTAAAAAACTGAAAAAAATTGATTTTTTTTGCAGATACGTTAGAAATATACATTACACAATTCGACGCACAAGTGGATATCATATGAAAAAACGTGAAACCCGTTTTTTTTTTTCATTTAAAAAAAAATTGAGATAAAAATATTTACCTACCTAACATGGCCTGAAAAACTGGTTTTATAGATTAAAGTGTAAAAATAAATCTTTTTCGTAATAAATGAATTTATTACACAACATTGAAAAAATTAAAGTCATTTTGTTTCACGTACCAAACTCGTATTATTCCCCGACTAAAGATCGCCTAGTCGGGGAATAATACGAGTTTCAACTTTGTTTCACGTATGGTGCGGCTAATTTTAACTGGGTTACTCCATTGACGCTACTTAGGGCTGACATGCTCATCTTTAGTAATATTATAGCTAGGATCAATCAAACAATATATAAAAAAATCGAAATGCAGACTAGGAAACCATTTGTTGTAATACAGACCCTACCAACCTAGAATACAATATAATATTAAGGAGTGATCCTGTTGGGACTGTGGCTCTCTTTGTCTGGAAATAACGTGACAACAAAGATCTTCTATAACCATAAAACTTAATGTGACGGTAGATGCATGTATATATAATTATTTAGCCATAACGGTAATTGTTTATCGAAAACCATAGGCTTGGACACCAGATAGCTGATAGACTATGAAACTTGAAAATTTCCATTTAGTTTCACAAGCTACGATCAATTTTTATAACATGGAACACGAGAACGCCCATACCTCTAAGGTGCCAGGCGGAATATGCCATTAATATTGTTAGAGGGAAGCTTGGCTCCCTCTGACAAACGTAAGAAACGTTAGCAAAACTTGATCCCAAGTATCAATAAAGCAGACACCCAGTCACTGCCGAACTAAGATAGGGAAATACTGTACGACGTCATCTCGAACACAGCAAGGAACATAAACTAGAGAAATCATATTGCCAGAGAGATGAAGGTCGACAGCAATATAAAGTCCTAGGAGATTTCCTAAGAGGGGATCAGATCAGTTTTAGAGATAGGAAGTGCACAAGCTCCGAACAATAAAGACCAGCGCCTCTTTCACCACAATTATAAGATCTGATCAAGTGTTAAATCAAACTTCCTTCCAGCGTATCCAGAAGACAAAGGTCCTCTTAAGACATCCCACAATCCTCTCACAGATCTCTCACAATATAATTACTAATGCGCGCAGACAACCTTTCCGTAGGTTGCCTGCCTCTATACTAGGTATGTACTTTGTACACTTAAGTTGTTTTGTTTATTGATTGTTCAGATTGAGCTTGACAAGAGAAATAACGACATTATGGAATTACGCAAGGAAACCAATCGATCTTTCTTAGATCTGCAAACCAAATTAGAATTGAAATCTTCTCAACTAAGCACATTACAAGCCCAGAATGATCGTCTGCAAAGCATTTACAATGAACGTGAGAAAGAAAGCACAGAGTTGAGAGATAAGTTGGTCGGTCAAGCACAGGATGAAATTGACTATAGGGTTCATTTAGAAGCACAACTCAATGCTCAAAAAGCGCTTGCTCAAGCACATCAAGGTAATAACGTTAGATATACTTTAACTTAACAAGGAATTGCGTTCGAATTTTACTCCATTATCAAAAATGATTTTCAGGGGTCTGAGATTAACCGATCTCTAGTTTTTCTCAAGAACGGTATAAAAGCTTTGCGATATATAAAAAAAAATCCAAAATACGCGCATCGAATATATTTTTTAAATTTTAGAAAATTAAGTTTTACCAAGTGTTTCAAATCTTACTATATGAAATTGAAATGTGTTGTGTGTATTTGTTTGATGGGAATGACCCCCCCCCCCTCAAAACCATAGGCTGTAGCCTCAAGGAAATTTGAGTGTCAAAACTCAAATATGTCAAACTATTTTCGAGTTAATGTCTAATTTTTCGATAAAATTTAAAAAGTTAAGTCTTGGTGGTATGAAATGTGTAACATAATTCATAAACTCAAAGCAAGAAAATTATAAGGTTTTAAAAAAATGTTTTATTTAATTGAACCGTGGCGGAGCACGGGGTATACCTACTAGTATGTAATAATAATTAGCTGATAAGATAAAGAAGATGTGGGAATTTGAAAAAGTAATCATCGTACCAATAGTACTATCAGCCACAGTCGCCATCCCCAGAGCACTGCAAAAAAAATCTGGAAGCATTAAACATACACAAGAGCACGCAAGTCCTCCCCGAAAAAATAATCCTCGCAAATCCTCGTCATTCTCAACACAAAGCGCATAGTACGCAAGTTCTTGGGTCAGTAGATGAGGATACTTGGTTGCATACCGGAAAATCCTGAGAAGATCAAAAAATCATCATATATAAAATAATAGACTTGAATAGAAGGTTAATAGACGAGTTTAGTGTCCAAAGTATTTTATACTTTGAGGGTATATATTCGTATATTCGTGAGCTAGCTTCCTTCTTAGGGCTATATAAGCCTATGCACCTAAGCCTCAATTGGGCTTTTTGTGCCTGGAAAGTAGCCGAACACATACAATTACTACTTTGACGGTAAGTCCGCAAAGTAGTAATTGTATGTGTTCAAATACTCAAGTGAATGAGGAAGTCTCTACTGGGGATCGAACCCACGCCTTCCTTTTGACGACTTTGTTTTTGAATGTTTGACCATAATACTACTCGAGTATGTGTTTCAAAGGATTTGTGCTCTGCTTTCACCCATTGATGGATCTAGTGTTCTCTCACAAAAAAAAAAAAAAAAAAAAAAAANAAAAAAAAAAAAAAAAAAAAAAAAAAAAAAAAAAAAAAAAAAAAAAAAAAAAACGTGTCTACTTTGGTGAATGAATAGCCCCTATATTTTATTATCAGAGACTATCAGCTTGACTAAAATCTTTTTTTTTGTTTTAATTCTGTAGAGGCATTGGAAGCAGCCAATCACAAATGTTCTGAATTTGAGAGTTTGGTTTATGAGTTGAAGTCCAAATTAGATGGAAACATGGTCAAATATACAACGCTAGAGGCGGACTATGAGGAACTAAAAAAAGAACTTGAAGTCAGAGTAGAACATTTCAATCAACAAATGAAAGCAGCGGACGAAATGTTGTTTACAGCAAAAACAGGTGAGAAAACAGTTTCTCATGAGATGCGGTTTGTCGCACCATGAAGACCTGAAACCAGAAAATAATAGTTTCGAAAACGCTTTCCTTTGTCTCTGTATTTGACGTGAGGAGTATCCACTTATTCCTGAGTACACAAAATGAGAGTAGTGACCAATGGTCACACTCAAGGGCACATTTATTTAAAAAAAAATGCATTTATAGAAGGGTTTCTGGAATCGACCACGGAAAAAACTCGCCTAAACATTTGATATTACACGTTTCAAAGTACGTACAATGGGAAAATAAAATAGTCAAAAAATTCGTTCATCTGCTGTACATGATCCTTTTGTTACATAAGGCTGGCCAATTTGAATGGAATTTGAAAGGTAGGTCACATTTGTTTGTTTTTTTAATTTGGCTTAACGTCTCTTTTACATCTATTGGTCATTCAAGACGGGGGTTTTACCCTACATTTGCTGGAAACTTGCAAACCAACTACCCTCATTGACCTCACCCAGCGTGGGTTGTGCCGGAAGAATAGCCATCATCACGAAGGTGCAAACCCACGTGGACACCCACATGAAACAACCTCGCTGGACGTTGCTTAACTTCAGTGATCGAACGGGAACTAGTGTATTCAATGTGTCATAGACGCTGGCTACATTTAAGGTTTAGTTGGCCCTCAAAGCTTGGCGTTATTGTCAGTTACATACCTGTTTGATTCCCCACCAGCAAAGCAGAATATCATAAATCGGTGTGCTGATTTGGCAGAGGTTCATTTCTATTAGAAGATGATGAATTAATTGAATTTATTTATTCTCTTGTAGATAATTTGGACAAAACCCTGGAGCAATTATCACCCTATGCGGCCGTAGTTTCCAAAAAATTACGCGAGGGTCTTACGTTCACGGATATTTTGAAACTGTATGCAGACTCTCAAGAGGAGCTTGTTACTAAACAGACCATCATTGAAAATTTGCAGATGGACATGTCCCGTATAATGGACGAACTGAAAGAAGTTGCCCCAAGGTAAAAAATAGAATTAATTTCTGTTCAACTTTGAAAATCTATAATGAACTGTTTGCCTACTGTGTACGGTAAAAAAAGTGAACTCAAAATTCTTAATAAAAAGATAATTCTGTTGTGGAAATTACAGTTCGAAGAATTTGGCACCAAAATTACACGTAAAAATCAATTAACAAAAATAGAAATATTGAGAGAAAGACGCACACTCACTTCAAATTTTAGAGATGATCTGATTCGGTGCTTTTGAATATCACAACTTGTTTAGATGTCATTTGAAATAAACACGTACTAATCAGGACCGAAGCACAGTTAGGTACGATGATGTACATACGCGGGTACCGAACATACTGTAAATGATATTTTGGATTTTGGTCACTAAACGTTGACCGATATTGATAATGTCTGGTATGTGTGTGGTACTATTTTTGTTAGAGTTAGACCTAGAAGTTTGGCGTTTCTGTCAGCTGTATTCAAGGGATTATGTACTAGAAATGCTTTTGCAGCGGTGTTTCACAAGACAATACCCCTCTGTTCAAAGTTGTTTATTAACTCATGAGGCAAATGTATCTGTACTTATGTAACACAAAACCCAGTTGATATGTAATGTAATGTATTTATTTGGTAGAATAATAATTTTATGACATTAACAATTCTTAAAAATCAATAGAATAACATAAAAACATGTGTACATCTCTCCCCTCTAATCTTCAGTTTTCAGGTGTAGGATAAAAATAAATACTTTATAAGAGGAGGAGAAAAGTATTGCTTTAGTTGTACGACCTCTCACACTAAAGGCAATCCCTTATATTGGCATGATATATTGACTCATAATTAATAAGTCGACATTGGTTAAACCCTTAAAGTTTAAATTTGGAATACATACAATATAAGTAGAAAATAAGTAAGGAAATTTTAAGAAAAAGCAAATATTCGCCCAACCGACGCGACGGTCTAACTATACAGCCCAAAGTGTAAGAGATATAATGGCCGGGATTGGACTCCCCCAAAACCTTCCGTAATTTTTAAAATCCAGTCTATCTTGGTTTGTATCCCTTCTATGGCAGGTTATTCGACACTTGCAAAGAAAAAGAAGATAAAATATTGAATTCTTTTGTTTTAAGAATATTCTACTGTCACGAGAAAAGACGCATACAATGTTGCCCCAGAGTTTTTTTAGAATGTTTTTAGTTTCAGTTGCTGAGTTTTTGATGGTTTGGATGACTGTAGGTTTTTTTTTATAGCGATATCGATGTTATAATTCTTTAATATGTTAATGATTTTGTTTGTATCGTATCCTATGAATGGTCTGCTGCCTGTGTATTTATTTTTGTTGATAACGGAAATATCAATAAAAATATAGTAAAATCATGTAAATAATAGTTATAGAAACAAAAACAAGCTAAGATGACATCCTCCCCCCTACCACCATCAATTAAAATTCTCTCTCTCTCTACCTTCAGAATTCAAATCAGAGTCAGTCTACTTGAGAATGTCGTAACAGACGAAAGCGCTCGTGACTTGTCTTATTATTTGTAGTTGATAGACAGTTATTTTTATTGAAATATATTGGAATAAAAGATGCGTCAGCCGAATTTGACCACAACGATGAAGGTTAGATATTGGTAGGTCTATTGAAAACAAGGGAACCCGGAGTTATTCGTTTGTTGCCATCTGACAGATAATAATATTTTTCAGAATTCGACAAAAATCAGAGCGATTGAACCAAGCAATGCAAGTGATTGAACACATCACAGCCGAAAAAGAGAAAATAGAGAATTCTAGAGATACTCTTCAGGCACAATACGACAATTTGAAAACACAATTTGAAATAGTCAAGAGGGACAGCGAGCGAAACAAAACCTACGTGAAAGATTTATCCAAGCAGGTTAGTGGAGTAGTGCGGGCAATTCGAGATTTTATCTTTACTAAGTTAGATTGCCACGGGGACGATTGCATCCATTATGTAAACTAAAAAGGAAAAATCGCTCTCTATCAAGATATGCACTAACGGTGCAAAAGGTACCAGTTCGATCACCGTATTTTTTGTTTCTACCACAATAACTCTAGAAAATCTTGTCTGAATATGATGATACTTGGAATGAACATTTATTGCCGGTGGCCATTTTACGATCTGCAGTCCAGAGAACTATTGTTATTCTTTATCATGTTTTCAGCTTTGTCTATTTATCAAAAAAGAAGCCGAAGATCGTGGCATTCCAGTTCCCATAACGAACGATGTTATCCCTCAAACTGGCAAAAGAGCTAGTTTAGATTTGAAATCGTTACTACAAAGCCGTCTTCTAACGTTCAGTTGTATTGAAGAATTGCAGCAAAGAAATCTAGAATTATTGGAGAGTATTCGAGTTTTAGAAAAAGAATTAGAAAAAAGTTGTTCTAAGTTGAACGCTGTACAAAAGGAACACTCGTTTTGTGTAAGTAGCCGAGCATTTCGATCGGCAAATTTAGAATTACTTGAAAGGCAATGTAATAGCCCAAAAATCGAATCACAGAACAAAAAATCCTACAGAAAGTATTCGTCCTCATGATGACCGGATCTACGCACTAGGACGACCTAAACGCATTTCATCAAAGTTCCAGACCAGTATCAATCTTTTTTTACCATTTTTCTAAGCCTCAATCTAGAAATGGGGAAACAATCGATTTCAAGAGGAACACCGCTCCCACAACAACAACAACAACAGAAAAGTTCTTACATGGTTTTGTAAATCTATCAAAAAGTTCAATGTATTTATAATATACATTAAAAATGCATTGATTCTGGGATTGGGCAAAATAAAATTTCGAAAATACTAATTGTTTACCCAAAACGATATGGGATATCGAGAAATTGATATGAGTGGACACCACCAAAACCATAGGATGAGACCCTAGAACAATAATCACAATTCAAACCCATTCAACGATTTTTGAGTTACGGCCGATTTTCCGATTTTTGTATGAGTATCACTAATTCTTTTGCCAGAACGGAAGAGACATAGAAAGTTAGATGGGAACAGAACCCCCCAAAACTGTAGCCTGAGACCCCGGAAATATTATTAAAATTCAAAACTGTCCAACCGTTTTCGAGTTACGGTCGATTTTCCAATTTTTGGGTATCACTAATTGTTTAGTCAAAGACAGTAAGATACGTCAAAATTAGATGGAATGGACCCCTCCCCCCAAAAAAATAGAATGAGATCCCAGAAATAGTATCAGCTTTAAAAAAATGTCGAGCCGTTTACGGACAATTTTTTTGTATGAAATCATGGAATAATGTTAGCTTGGGAACGGACATGATTCTAATGCAAAAAGCGAAATAGGTGCAAAATTCTGGACATCAATGAAATTATCAGAACTAATTTTTCGGTCAAATTCTACAAATTTTAACCGTGGCGAGGCACCTACAGTTTTTGCAAGTTTTTTTTTTCTTTTTTAAAAATAAAATAAAAATATTTCTTTGATTTTTGCTTGTCTACATTTTCCTTAATCCCTCAAGTTATCTTTTTCTGTACACTTGTTCCTATCCTGCACAACCACTCGCCACCGAGGACTGAGTTCTCTTCGTATCTCGTCTTCCCATTTTTTTTTTTTTAACTTTTCTCTATCTTCTCTACTCCCTCCAGTTTGGCTTTCCTCTCCTCTGTAATATTGCGGATTTTCTCCTTTTCCCCAGTAGACTTCGTTGCATTGTGGTGTGGGTTGATTTTAATATTTTAATTTTGCTCGCTTTTAAGGATCATGTTTGACAACCATATAAAATTCGAATTAGTCATTGATTTTTTTTCGCAAGCTTTTAAATTGAAATGTGTGCGCCCCAAGAAAAAAATAATACCCTTTCAAATATAAATAAATTTATATTTGAAATATAAATTTAGATAAATTAATGAATCAGTTTGTTTGAGAGGTAATAACACAAGATGGTAATTACAATTTTCGTCAACAATGCTACCTGTACATGATTTTGGCACTAGAATCCAACCATTTAAAAATGTAAACATTTACTTTATTATTTTTCTTTAGGAAGAGAAATCTGCGCTCGAAAAAGAATTGGAAGAAGTCCGCGCTCAGTGTGATACTCAAAAAGTGCACATGAAATATTTGATGGTACTTCTTAGACAACAGGAAACTGACGGGTTTGAGTACAATGAAGGTTTCCAATCTTTTACAGCCAAGACTAGAGTCACAATAGAAGTTCAGACGGATGAGAGTACGGTCCAAATCAGTGTGAAGGTATGTTGAACACTTTTTGTGAAAAAGTTTTATTTGTAGTAGAGAATCATAACAATGAATTTACGGTCGGTGAACTCTTCTCGTTATTTTTCGCCTTCTCCAGTTCCTCTTGTTAACATCTAATCACAGTAAAAGAGGACAAGGTTTGTTTTTACGCAGAAAATACTGACGTCGAAAAAATAAATAAAAGTGAGGAATTGGAAACTCGTGATTCGACGTGACCTGCTCGTATGACGTCATGCGCAAAACTAGACGAATTTGGAATGGTGGAGTATTTTACATTATCTTCTTCGTTCAATCAAACCATAATTTTCACTTTTTAAAACAATATTAAATGATAAGACGATCTAACTTTCGAATTCCTACTGGACTTACGGAGATGCTCAGGAAGATTCTCTTCAGTAAACAACAGTGTGCAACTTATTAGTTTATAATAACTATTAAGTATTTTGTTTACTAACTCACAAAATTGATTTGCTGAGGCTACTGGAAAATTTTGCTTAAAATTTATTAGAGGATATTACCATTACTGGTACATATTAGTGGCCGCCACGGAAACTTTTATCTTACATGTACTGTCCTTTGAAAAGTTAAAACATCAATTTTGAGGGGAAGTGGTAAAAAAATATTTTGTGCCAAAGGAAAATAAAAATAAACCGGATAAATTTGATTTAATTTTTTAGGACTTTGAAGATTTAAAATCGCAATTAGAAGACTCAAAAAGTAAATTCGAAAAACGTATCTCTGAACTTCATTCAGATAAAACAAAACTTCTTGAACAATTACGAACAGCTGAATCGGAAGTTAGTGAATTAAAAATTAAATTGAGAAAAATTGTAGCTGAAAACGAATATAAAGAGGAAATGATATCAACACTTCGTCATAATTCGGATTTAAAATCGAGTCAAGCCGAATCATTAGAAAAAAATTGTCAAAGTTATCGTGAAAGTTTGATTAAGAATGAATCTGTATTAACACATTTACACGAACAATTACGAGCAAACACGAAGAAGTTGTCCACTGTTGAAATACAGTGTGATAGTTACAAACGGGAGATAGAACAGTTAAATGAATCGTTGAGAACTTTGAATAGTGAACGGGAAATTTATCTTAGAGGTAGGTAAACTTACACTGAAGTAATGTGAAAGTATTTGCGGGGCAAACCTTTTTTCTGATGTACCTCCCTCCCCCTTTTTTAACAATGTAAATCTGCAAAAAACATTTCGTCCAATTTATTCTTTTAAGACGCAAATTTCAGTTATTATACTGACTGACTTGAAATTTGGAAAACAGATTTCTTTTAGTATGTTGGTTCTTTATCAGGAAGAACCAAATCAACTGGGAGTAATATAACTATCAGCAAAAAACAATTTTTAGCTGAACAATTACACACTTCAAACGATGAGAAATATAAAAAAAATCCGGGAGTGGAACCTTCTCTCAAACCATACCCAAAAGCTATGGCAGATTTTTCGATATTCGCCAGTAAAAAACTAAATTATGTAGAGGCACGAGTCAAGACGCATACGTAAGTGCGAGCGTCAGCTATTTTTATCGTCCATAGGTCAGCATATTTTTTGTATCTCCAATAGGATCCAAGTTTCTTTTTGACTGAATCATTTCAAACCAATTACCCTGCGAATCAAAAGTTTTTTATTTGTAGAATTATGATATGGAATTTCTTATTTTCTTGTTGTGATCTCATAGGTAAAGCAATGCATTCTCAATTGATGAGTCACATCGAAGAGATTAAAAATCAATTAAAACTATCTGAATCAATGGGAAAAGCTAAATTAGAATCTAAATTGTCAGAAACAATGAATGAAGTGACGGGATTACGGCACAAACTACAAGAAGAACAAAGTCTACGATCAAGTAAAATAGAAATGTTGAACAAGAATTTGGAATTGCTGAGAAAACAAATTGACGAGGAAATTGATTTGAAGAATCAAGCTCGTCAACAATTGGAAACTGTACGTCAAGAAGCGAAAACTTACGAAAATCAAATCTCAGAAATGAAATCAAAATTAGAGGAAGTGAAAAAAATTACGATGACGTCATCGGAAAAAGATAAACAAGTTGATCAATTGAAATATGATCTTATGAAAATAACCGGTGAGTGAGAACAGAACTCGACTTTCTAGGTGAGCAAATGACTTAAAAAATAGGGATCAAAATGTCGATAACTCTTGAACGGCCTATACGATTTTTATGAAACTTATCATTGGACCTCCTTGGGTCTCATGGCGGCCAATAAATTGATGGGAATGCCCCCCCCCCAAATCATGGTCTAGAATGCCAGGAAAATTATCAGAACTATAAAATGTTAAACCATTTTATTGGTTTCTTTATTTCCAGGTGAATTAAACGAAAGCAAAAAACTAGTAGAAGTAACGAAACAAAATGAAAAATCCATTCAAGAGATCTGTTCAACATTTGAGAAACATAACCGAGAACTTACGGTTCAAAATAAAACGTTACAAGCGACACATGAAGTTCGTGTGAATGAATTAAACAAACAGATTGCTAGTTTAACAAATGAATTAAAAGATAAAGTAAAACTAGTGACCAGTCATCAACCAAGTGGTGAAAGCAGCAAGTCAGGATCTGTTCCACTATCAGCAAATGTAGCAGAACTGAATAGCGAAATAGAGCGATTGACTAAAGAACTTGAAGATACTAGACAACAATTAAAAGCAAGTGAAATAGAAAAGGAGAAGGCATTAACGAATTATTCCAGAGAATTACAATTACATGCAAATGATAGTCAAGAACTTCCTCAATTGAAAATTCAAATGTCAGCATTGAAAAATCAAATTTTAACATTAGAAAATGAAAAAGAAGCAGCATTGTTGAAATTAACACAATTTGAAAAAGAAATTGGCACCAAGAGAGAGACTATAGAGGCAGAGAAATTGAAGGTCAAGCAGGAATTGGAAGAGTTCAAAAATCAAAATGAAAATCTATACAAAGCTATTGATGAACTGAGTAACAAAACAAATCAATCACTCAATGAAATTGAAAACGTTTCTTTTACAGATGAACAACTTCGTGGTACTGAAAATGTAATCACTGTAATTAAATATTTAAGACAACAAAGTTCCATTGCCAAAATGGATAAACAAAATATTGAATGTGAAAATCGTGTTTTGAAAAGTGATTTGGATATGTTAAAACGAAAGCTTAGTGAAAGTAATGAAATGTTAAACGCTGAACGAAATAAAAATCTTGTCAATGAAAAAACTTTGGAGAAACATTCTGAGCTGATAAAGAAAATTGAAATGATGGAAGTTGTTAGTGATAGTAATAGAATCTTAAGAGAAGATCGGGATAAAATTCAAGAGAAACTTGATAATGTTATCAAAGAAAAAGAAACGTTTGAAGGTAAAATTGTGGAACCATTGAAAAGTAAAATCAATCAACTCGTACAAGAATTAGAAGTGAGAAATCAACAGGTAGAACATTTGAAGAAACAATCAGAAATGTGGAAGAAACGTTCGGATGAATTGTTAGATGTTTCGACTCGATCAAACCCAGAAGATATTAAACGACTAACATTGGAAAAAGAAACGCTCTCAAAACAATTAATGAGTGAAAGAGAATCTTACAAGAATAATCTGGAAGAATTGAAAACACTGAGAGCTGAAAATAGTAATATAAAAGATAGAGTTAATAATTTACAAGGAAAAGTAGATGAGTTGACAATAGCCAAAGAAGAATTAATTAAGTTGAGGGTAGAATTGGAACAAACAAAAACGGAATTGGCTCAGTTAACGAATGTTAAAGTAGAATTTGAGAATATTAAAAAGGAACAAGCAAATGTAGCCACGAAATTGGAACAGACCAGCAAAGATGTTGCGGCTAAAGATACAGAAATTGATAATCTAAAGAAGAAAGAAGCTCAAATTCGAAATATTGCAAGAAAATATAAAACTCAATATGAAGAAACTGTAAAATCTTTAGAAGAAAAAGATAAAGAAAAAGGAAGCAAAGAGGAAGAAGATAAACAAAAAGAGGAAGTACATGAAAATTTGATTAAAGAAAAAGATGAACTGATTGTCAAGTATGAAAGTGAGAAGACAGACTTGGAACAAAAGTTGGCAAGTGCCAAACAGACACACACCCAACGGGAGGATAGGATGAAGGAAGTGCTGAAAAAGTGTAGAGAAAAAATGGCTGCTCAGACCATGGAAATTAACGAATTGAAGAAACAAACCAATCAAATGGGAAGTAGCCAGTCAACAGTACAACCACAACCTACCGCTGATTACGAAGAATTGGAAAAAACAATTGCTGAACTTCGCGAAGAAAAAGAAAAACTAGCACGTGATCACGAGAGCTTACAGCAAAAATATTCCATTCTGAATAGACATTACAGTAGTCAAACTCCAAAGCCGAGTACTAGCAGCTCATCGGATAATCTCGGTGTTAAAACACTGATAGAACCTCCCACGGCAAATATTAAACCCATGGCTGGCGCATCAACTTCAACTGTAAAACATCCAACGACGACACAACAAATTCAACCTTGGAGAGAAACTCCTCTCGCTAGCATACGTCCAATGTGTGTAGAATCAAGAACAGTGGTTGTTCCGCCCACCAGTGCTGTAGTCCCTCAACCTCAAGTTGATCTCTTAGAACCATCTTCGTCGCATTCAGATTTCATGCCTGTTACCAGTTCAGCTGTACGTCAAGCAACTGTTTTACCAACAACTCAAGCACCGCGAGACACTGCAGCGGAGTCAACTCAAGGCGAAGAAATGGAACCATCACCAGAGTCAGATCAACAAAGTAGTCAACAACATTCTATAGCACTTGTGCTACCACAGGAACGACAAGAAGCACAGATTCAGCAACCACAACAGAGTCAACAAGTGGTGACAGCGTCCAACCAGGATGAAGCTGGCCACTCGACTCAACAATACAGACAGGAAGTCCCCAGCACAAGCACGAATCAACAGGTAAATTATTTTATTTTGGTGATTTACTTGGGGGAGGAGGCGGAGACAACATTAACTGAACTTTTTAAAAGGTTTATGATGTGCTAGATTTCCCTCAGAAATTACTAAAAAATATATTTTCTGAACGAACGCTGTGTATCGAAAATATTATTTATTATCTATTTATAGGTCCACCCCGTATACCTGATTAAAATATTAATGGAATGTCATGTATCCAACGTTATCAATATGTTATTTTTCAGGCAAATGATAGTAATTGCAGTAACACGGTGACCACTTCCCGTGGCAATGTGAAGAGAGTCCGAACAACGGATGTAGAAAATCTGGAAGAGGATGAAGAGGATTCTGATGGTGTCCACGTGAAGCGACGTCGTGTGTTGGAAGTGGAGTATCAGGTATGAAATTCCCGTGCCAATGAAAAATCATATTGCTGTGCTGGAACAGTTCTGTGTTCTAATCATCAGTTTCCTTCCATTTCTGGATCAAGTTATGAAAAAATAGTGGAAATAGGTTGATATATGTGTTTAACGAAAATGTTTGTATAACTCTGTCTGGAACTCTGATGGTGTTCGTTTCAACTCGTTCTGGTGTGTAGCATCAGACATAATGAGGGCGCGGCAGACTGAAGTTAAAAGGTACGCTCTCTGCAGACCAAAAGTTAAATTATTATTTGGGAAGTGAATCGAACATAACCTTCACTGCACTTCATTGGTGTGCATTTTGGACTGCGGCCCAGCGAGAAATTAGGTTTATCTAAGTAAGATTCCCAATCTTGTCACTTATTTTATTCAGCTAATTCTGTTTTACTAAAATTGTCCTCAGGATGGCTGTTTTCAGATGGGTAACCCGCCTGAAAATGGAACGTACAGTTCCATCCGGGTGTCATCAAATGTTGATATGAGTTTACCTCTTGGAACCTCATATCAGTTATTGAGGTATTCCTAAAAATAATTTGTTATTTACTCTAGGTGCCAACATCTTCCCAAAGAGATCAAGAAGATGACATTGCCCTTGAAGATTCTGACGAGGAAGGTAATGGTGAGGAAGAAGAAGAAGGTGACGAGGAAGAAGAAGAGGAACAAGAAGACGAACCTGATGACGGAGGAGAGCCAACGTTTGAGGAGCGAACGTACGAAGAGGAGGAACAAGGTAAGACTGTGAACGATATCGGGTCCTTGAGAGCAATTCCGAAGGGGGCAACAGAGAGAAAGGGTGATCATCATTCTAGAGGCAAAATGTGTATGATGCACTGATTTATTCGTGGTTATGAGTGAGTTGAACGTGAGAAATACATGAATTTATCTTCTTCACCCTTAGATACCTTTAAAAAAATAGAAAAAAAGTATGCCCCTTTTTCGCATTACTTCAGGGCACTCCTTTTTACAGCTATACCATTCTGGAAACGAGAAAATTCGATCAGAAAATTTTCGCTCCAGGCTGTGGATTCGAATCCACAACCTGCAGACTAAGAGTCAATGTTCTTATCGATTCGGCCACAGAGATCGGCAGACAATAGGTATTAGAAATGAGAAACTACAGTCAGAGGAGATATTTTAATAAAGAAATTACGGAAAGAGCGATTCTAAGGAATTACCATTGTCAAGTTGAAATGTTTTTGTTGTTCAACTGAAACTTAAGAGAAAATTTCAAAACGTTCCTTAATTTAAAAACTCTGCCAATGTGACACATGGGTTTATTATTTTACTGACTAAGAAAAAGCCCTCCCCCACAAAAAAATTGAGGGGGGTAATTTTTTTCTCGTGAAATCTGGAGCGTATGTAAACCCTAAAGTTGAAATGAAAACCTCTAAAAAGCGGTAAAAAACGCCAGCGGTATATTTGATTGCACCTAAATGTTTTGAACCTTACTGATACCCCAAATATGATATACGTACCAAATATCAAGTCTCTCTTACCATTCTCTTTTTAGAGATTATTAGTGAAAACCGCTAAAAAGCGGCAAAAATCGACAAGGGTGTATTCGATTGCACCCAAAAGTTTTGGGGCAAAAAGCAATTAGAGCCCAGCTGGGAGCTATAATATACTAAATTTAATCCAAATCGGTCAACGCTAAGTGGCAAAAGTGCCCATCACGACGTACAAACGTATATTTTTTATTCGATTTTTGGATTCTACGTACATTAAAACGTAAAATATCAAATTTTGAGGGGGCGGGGAAAGGTAAATTTTTTTTTCTCGTGACGATTCCAAAGGTTCATTATTGAAAATAATAAACCAAAAGTTATTTATTTTCAAATAAAACAAATTTTTACTCAAATAAAGTATGCCAACGCTGAAACCACGCTCCAACACTGAATCCCGCCATAAATCTGGAGATTTTCGAAATTATTCCATAACTATCATATGATTGCTACTTCAATGTAAGATGAAGTCCACTGAAGGCAATGTATACAGATTTTATTCTTCAACTTATTGTTGTATTCCAGGCGAAGATTTCGATGAACAGAACACTCAACCGAGTGCCGCCGAGCCAAGCTCCTCTCAACCTCCCTCTTATGAGGAAGGCGGTGATGACAGTATTGTTCCTTCCACTCCTACATTGTTTGTACCAAGACGTGCGGATGCAATTTCTTCACCTCACGTTCCATCCGGAAGATTTACATTTTCTGATTCAACACCAGCATCTATTCAAGTGTCTTCTGATACGATGGATCCAGCAAGATTAGTTGATTTAACAACAGAAGAATCCGGAACTAGCCGAAGTGTGCCTACGACACCGGTCTCTATTTCAACGAATGAAACTTTTGTTGAACAAGCAATAACTCTAGCTCCTATAGATTTTAGTATGGAACCCCCGGAAGGTAAGTTTGTTGAACAAGCAATAACTCTAGCTCCTATAGATTTCACTATGGAACCCCCGGAAGGTAAATTTGTTGAACAAGCAATAACTCTAGCTCCTATAGATTTTAGTATGGTACCCCCTGAAGGTAAGTTTGTTGAACAAGCAATAACTCTAGCTCCTATAGATTTTAGTATGGAACCCCCAGAGGGTAAGTTTGTTGAACAAGCAAGAACTCTAGCTCCTATAGATTTTAGTATGGAACCCCCAGAGGGTAAGTTTGTTGAACAAGCAAGAACTCTAGCTCCTATAGATTTCAGTATGGAACCCCCAGAGGGTAAGTTTGTTGAACAAGCAATAACTCTAGCTCCTATAGATTTTAGTATGGAATTTACGTTTCAAGGTCCAAAAATCGAATAAAAATAATCCGCCGTGATGTGTACTTTTGCCACTTAGCGTTTAACGATTTGGAAGAAATTTGGTATATAGGTTCCAGCTGGACTCTAATTGTGCCCCGAAACTTTTGGGTGCAATCAAATTTACCGCTGGTGGTTTTTATCATTTTTTAGCGATTTCCAGTAATCCTGTCTAAAATGAGAATGATAAGAGTCAGAGACTTGAAATTTGATATGGATGACACATTTAGGGTCGAATGATGCCCCAAAACTTTGGGGGGGGGGGGTTAAGCCAGTAAAATAATAAACCCATTTGTCACATTGGCAGATTTTTTTTTCTCGTGGTCCATTCCAAAATATAACAAAAAACATGTACGCTGTACAGCGTGTTTCAGAAAGGTTTACGGACTGTACAGAGTGTACAGTACAGTCTATTTAACCAGATATTATTCTGTACACCTTTTTTTTTAAGGTCATTCAGGTCTAGTTTAAATGTTCGGCTTGTCTTTTAAAAATTATGTACCAGGAATACACCAGAGTTAGAGTTTAACGTGAAGTTTCTTATAAAGTGAAAATATTGTTCTTTTCAGTTTAAAAGACATTAGACCTACTCTCCGTTCAGTCAAAATATTGTTTCGGGAATCCCATTAGCGTTTCCCGTCTTATTAAGTATCTAATAACTGTTTAAATTGAAACGTTTACCGCAGGGGCGTACACAAGGGGGGGGGCTGTAGCAGCCCCCCCCCCAAACTTTTTTTTCGGGATAAGCCATCAAATGTGAAACGCGAATGCGGCGAGTGTATATCATCTAGCCCTGTGCTTCTTTTTCAATGTCACGCAGAAAACACTTTTTGGGATACTTACATAACAAAGTGCAAAGTTAGGGCGATTTAACTTTTTTTCTACTTATTAAAAAAAAAAAAAATACCTTCCTTATCCTATAAAAAGGAAATTATTGTAATTGGCTGAAATTTTCGATGTCGAGTTCTCAATGCCAAAACACGTTTTGGGGTCCCCAGAGCCCAAATCTCTAGTTTCAGCCATTGGCTCGTGTGTGTGTTCCCATAAAGCGTTTTCCATAGCTAGAACTTTAAACTTGTTGCCTATTCATATCAATTTCATACAAGAAATTGAAAATTACAACCTAGGTTGAAGTTTAATATATTCCCAAGTAAGACAGGACCCCATAAACTAACAGAGCTTTTCTTAGTGCTCTTGGCGATTTCCTCTATAAAAAAATGCATTTCTTTTGTTACCTCCTGGGTGATGTGTAAAAACAGAAGAATTCCAAACCTCTTAAGGAAGACAAATACTGAAAGAGTTTAAAAAAAAACCTATATCTTGGGAGAGTACATTACCTAATAGGCAGAGGCGTAGGAACTGTGGGGCGGACCGCCCCAGATGCCGGTCTTATAGGACTTTGCTACGCCTTTTATATCTAGAAACATTTGATTATCGATGGGGGGCCGCATTTCGAAATCTCGCCCCTGGCTCCTAACAACCACCAGGCGGTCCTGCTTTGAAAAGTGTCTTTGTAAAGCCCTATATTTATACATTGTTTACATCTGTGAAACTAGATGGGTTCAACGCCATGATGCTGTTATGGTATACATTTTGTCCAGTCCCCCCTCCCCCCCCCGAAAAAAAATCCTGTGTACGCCCCTGGTTTACCGTGTTATTAAGTTTTTAATAACATTTTAAACTAAAACGTTCACCGTGTTATTTAGTTTCTAATAACAGTTTAAACTGAAACGTTTACCGTGTTATTAAGTTTCTAATAACACTTTAAACTGAAACGCTTATCGTGTTATTAAGTTTCTAATAAAGGTTTAAACTGAAACTTTTACCGTGTTATTAAGTTTCTAATAAAAGTTTAAACTGAAAGGTTTACCGTGTTATTGGTTACTGATAAAAGTTTAAACTGAAAGGTTGACAGTGTTTAAATTTCTGATAAAAATTTCAACTGAAACGTTTAACGTGTTACTAAGTTTCTAATAAAAGTTTAAACTGAAACGTTTACCGTGTTATTAGTTACTAATAAAAGTTTATACTGAAACGTTTACCGTGTTTTAGTTTCTGATAAAAGTTTATACTGAAACGTTTAACGTGTTATTAAGTTTCTAATAAAAGTTTAAACTGAAACGTTTACCGTATCATAGAGTTTCTAATAAAAGTTTAAACTGTAATGACTGTTCCAGGAATACCTGATTTGGACCAGGATATGTCTGGACCAGAGTTTGTTGTGATTGATATTACCGACAGTCAGTCAGAAGTGAGCTCAGAAGGTGAACGCCAGGAGCAACGGTTAGGTGGCGATGTTGAAGAGGGTCGTGAAGCTGAGGCAATGGCACAACGCATTCCTTTGGTCTCAATGAGAGGGGCAAATATGATACGAGGTCCTGGAGGTATGGCTATCAGAGGTTCAAGAGGACGTGGAAATAGAATTCAACCAATAGTATGGGAAGATCCAGAGAACCACCCTGGTGGTATTCCCAGAGGAAGAGCAATTCCATCAACCGATCCAAGACAGTTTAGAGGTCGAGCTGGTCGAAGAGGACGTCAGTATCCTTCTTTTAATCGTTACCTTCCTTAAACGTTTTTATTGCTATTTTGTAAATATCTCAATATCGAATCATTCCGAATCACAAAATTAATCCAACTCCAATAACTATTTATGATTTTAAAACCAACTTAAAAGTTTTTTGGTTTATTACTTTCAATAATGAACCTTTGGAATTGTCCCGAAAAAAATCACCCCTAAATGGGATCTAATTGTGCCCAAAATCGATGGTACCTTTGGCGGTTTTTTCCGCTTTTTAGCGGTTCTAATTTATCCTGTCTAAAAGGGAAATGGTAAGACTTGAAATTTGGTGTGTATGTCATATTTGGTGTCTCATTATGCAATACAAATTTTAGTTGCATTCGAATATACTGTTGGCGTTTTTTTAGCTTTTTCATTAGTCATGTCTAAAAAGAGATTATTAAGCGCTAGAGGCTTGAAATTTGGTCAAATTTATGGTCTTATTACAATTTTTCAGCCCGTAAAATAATAAACCTATGTGTCACATTGGCAGAGTTTTTTATTCCAAAAAGTGATTATAGTAAGATGCTAGTAGTGGACTATCAATACCAGTAGTGGCTACAACCTCGTCTAAAGGAAAAAAGAATGTTCCAACAGCTCCTCTTAAAATACATTTCGTGTGTAAGGAGAATTTCATACAACACATGAAATTGATTTGAACAGGATTCGGTGAAACTCATTGTTTTTAAATAATAATTTTTGGTTGTTTTGATTATTTTTGTAGAACTGTATGTAAGTAAGGTCTATTCGTAGAGTCAACAATATATTAAGAGTTATTTTGTAAATATATTTTTTATTAAAAAGTATAATGTTATTTTTTTGTACCTATCTGACAAAAGAACTATGTAGCATAATTTTCGTCATTTTGTTATATTAACAGAAGTTATGTGAAAAATTGATATACAGTTTGAATTTTATTAATATCGGGATGTTTTTCTCGTTTTTGTCCAAAAGAAAAAAAATTTTGAGCAACCGTGGGAGAATCCAGTTGCTTTTTTCGTAGTTTACAAAAATTTCAAAAAAAAAAAAAAAATCCAAGTTAGCTCAAAAACGAGACACTAACTCAAACTTTTTGGTCATAAACGTAATTTTATCTGAACAGAAATTTTCCATGTATTGTGTGTTCCAAAAATATCTTCATTTAATTGAGAGTGATCGTTACAGAATAACAAAATTATCAAATCTCTATCACAAATGGAATTGAAAAAAAAAGAAGGAAGAAATGGACGCGCGGGGATGGCTGCATATGTCACTTTCCTTTGTTTATGTTTTGTAAGAAAAATTGTTTGCGTTAAAATTAAAATAAATAAAAATATCTTCAAATTTTCAAAAAAAATATGTTTAGAGGTATGTGTACACGTGCAAAAAAAGATGAAAAATGCGAATAACTCAAAAACAAAGCTTTTATTGTCCTCTTTAACTGGGACACCACGTAGATGGCTTAAAATATCAAATACATGAAAGTACTGGCATAAATTGCAACAGTCCACTAAACCCAGAAAAACTCGGCACCTACTACTCATTTTTGCAATAAAACTAATTTATGGGGGTATGGCACTTACAACCTACATTTTTTGTCGCATGCCTGTGTTTACTGAGTTTAATTGATATATTTTCTTCCTCGAATTCTTGAATAAGGGAAAAAAACTATCGATAGATCAACTCAGATAACTATCGATATTTAACGATAGTGCTATCGGTTTTTTTTTAATTCTGCTTAACGTCTCCTTAACATCTATTGGTCATTCAAGACGGGGGTTTCACCCTCCATTCGCCGGAAACTTGCAAACCAGCTACACACATTGACATTACCCAGCCTGGGTTGGGCCGGAAAAATAAGTCAACATCACGAGGGCGCAAACCCACACAGTTCAACCTCGCTGGACGTTGCTTAACTTCAGTGATCCAACGGGAACTGGTGTATTCAACGTGCCATAGACGCTGGCTAGTGCTATTGTTAGTTCTCCACTTTCACCCCTACACCCCCTACCCACTTATCTACCAAGCTGATTAAAAATAAATCCTCAAATTTTATTGTATTCAAAATTGATATATTTCGATTTTTATTTTAAGTTTTATAAGTTAATTTATAAGTATAGATAAAAATTGTTATACTATTTATTATTCATATTTATGATTGTGTTTCGTCTAAAATCTAAAAAAAAAAAAAAAAAAAAAAAAAAAAAAAAAAAATCAGGTATGACTAATTTGAAATAATATGACCACAATCATCAAACTAGATGATTCATACGTACTTCCTCTAATCGAGTAGGTTTTCCCCATTATTCTCTTCAGAATCTGCCCATTTTCCACATATTGGAAGTACCCGCCATCGCTAGTCAGTCATTCTAGGCCTAAAATCTATAGGTACATAAGTCTTATCATTCAATTCAAATCATGAGATTAGTAACTCAAACATATATATATATATTGATTTGCAGATCTGAGATGAAAGGAATTTAAAATTAATTTTGTTTTATCAGTTTCCCTCAGGGCCATATCCAGGATATTTTTTGTGTATGTGGGGGGGGGGTTGGCACGTCTCTCTCAACTATCATAGCTCTATCAGATGCCAACCCTGTAAAGGGCGCAAACTTATGGATTTTTGTGTCTGGCTTAACAAGTCTGTTCAATTATCTTCATATCGCCCTGCAGCGGAACGTTGTCCCTAGTCTAATTCATTGTCTTAGGTAAGACAGATCTGGACAGTACCAGTTTATCGTCCTATTCACCTTTTACTACAGTCATGGATTCTACAATGTGAATATTCTATAGCCCCTTGTCAGAAGGGGTAAACATTTCTCAAATTAATTATTAATTGAAAATCATATGGTATCATTACAGGCATTTCAAAGATATGAGTTTGTCAAACAAAAAAGACGTTTGTGCAGGCACAGTCGAAATTTCGGTAACAATTTGAATAAGAATAATATTATGGGACTGTACGTTGCGAGCGGCACTCTTGCCATTTAGCGTTGACCATTCTTGATGAAATCAATGCGGCGCCTTACATTCAGGGACTAAGTAATCGTGACTGACTACAAAAAAATTTTCGGTGCACAATTGGGGGTATTTTTTTTTTAGAAAGTACAACTCATGTGTTACATTGGCAGATTTTTTTTTACCACCTTTCAAAAAAATATTGTACATGCGATTTTTTTTTTTTTTTTTTTTTTTTTTTTTTTTTNTTGGGGCCCCCCCCCCCAGTTCTAAATTTTTCACCTTTTTTGAAAGTTTTTCTTCCATAATGATTTTATCAAGACAAAAGTGTGTGAACAAAAATAAGAAAATCCTCTTTGATTCAGATAAATAAAAACAGCTTAAGTTCTCCATGAGAATATCAATTTAATTGAAGCCGAAATTCTCTTATTCACAAGCTTACGGGTTTGGTTTAATTTAAGGCTTGTCCTGGGTTAATTTGTGCGTAGGAATTGGATAAAATCACTGGTTTGTAAACATCTTGAACGAATGATTGAAACCCGTCCCTATTTTCATCTGCGAATGCGCAATCTTCACAACTTCATCATATCTTTGAAATGGCTGATCACATTGAGTTTAATCCGAAATTCACGAAAGTCCGAATTGTGTGTATAGTTTCAGACCAACCCTTTTATGAATTACATTAAATCATTTTTAAATACCTACTTTCTTCTAAAGTGGTAAAATGGTGACAAAGATTAATTCACGTTTTTTTTTTCTTTGTAAAATACCTAATCAATATTTTAATTTAAATAGGGGGGGGGGGTTGAAGCCCTAACACCCTGTCCTGGATACGGCCCTGCTTTCCCTTATCGTGATTAGATCTTAAAGTGGTGTGTATGATATTTTAAAACAACTTCCACTTACAGTAAACGTTTCGTATCTATTATTGTGCCCTCTGATAATTTAATTTACTTTTTGAATTTTTTTACTGTCTCAACTAGAAAAAGTTTGAAATGGCTCAACTAAAAATCTTCTGGACCAAAAAAATAAATTCTGCCAACAATCTAAAGCTAAATTATGAGTGAGTAACATTTCTTTCATATTGTTAAATAAAATTGCTACCATTCTATATAAAAGAACAAACCAAAAATGTTTTTTCCTCTCAAAAATACCACTTCTGGATTTTAATATCACCATTCGAATGGCCTGCCCTTTTTCCTACCTCCAAAATTCTAAAATTCCAAGCCGTTCAAAAGTTAGAGGCACCGGACAGTGATTTGAATTTTGATTGTTTTTGTAGAACTGTATGTAAGTAAGGTCTATTCGTAGAGTCAACAATATATTAACACTTATTTTGTAAAATATATTTTTTATTAAAAAGTATAATGTTATTTTCTTTTATTTATAAGTTGGTATTTGAAAAGAAACCATTATCACTATGTTACGCGCCTGGTGTCTTATAATTACCATAGCAACTCATTTAAATTATCATTATACAGGGTGGTCCAGCATAGCAAATCATTTAAGTTATTTATCATTATACAGGGTGGTCCAACAGCAACTAATTTAAATTATCCTTATACAGGGTGGTCCTACCATAGCAACTCATTTAAATTATCATTATACAGGGTGGTCCTACCATAGAAACTCATTTAAATTATCATTATACAGGGTGGTCCTACCATAGCAACTCATTTAAATTATCATAATACAACGTGGTCCTACCGTAGCAACTCATTTAAATTATCATTATACAGGGTGGTCCTACCATAGCAACTCATTTAAATTGTCATTATACAGGGTGGTCCAGCTTTTTTTGTTAACCTCAATTTTTAGATGGACGGTACCATATATTTTACTCAACTAAAGTTGTTGTTTCCGAATGTTCAGATTTGTCAATGGAGTCATTTTCCTTTTTGGGTACCAATACTTTAATACTAAATTGTCATGCACGGTTAAGGTGGGAACAGCTGCGTCTTCTACGTGCAGATACACGAAGCTACTGCCCTCTCAATATTGACAAAGTAATACTTCTAAATTCTCATTTGAACTAATCCAATTCATGTACAGGTTTATTACATTCATCTTCAAAAACAATTCCTTCTAAATTAGTTTTCCTCAATTTGTCAATCAAGTAAGGAGTTAATTTCCCATTTCTCATAAACTTATGAGTCATTCTTTTACTATCAAAATACATGCTATGAAATACCATTCCTGCATAGGCTATTAAATCTGTATGCTTTAAAAATGACATTAATTGTTCACAGTTACGAATACCATAGGTTTCATACAGATTGAATTTCTTTATAAATTTTGTTTCTATATGTTCATACGGAACACCATATGGTCTTAATAGTACATATTTTACAATATCCCATTGATTTTCATAGCTAAGATAAAACGTTCTTCCCCCTCTTCGATCAAAACCAGGATTTCTTTTTCTTTGGTTTTTAATCAAATTGTTCATATACTCTAACTCGGCAGTAACTACTGGTTGAATTTTAGTTTCTAAACTTGGTTCACCACAAAATGTAATATAATTTGGTATTCCTTGTATATAATCTACAAGATTTGTAAAATGTGCCTTTTCATAAGGTATGTTCTCTTTGAATTTTCTTTTATACTCATTATTTAATATGGTAGGAGTTAGAACATAAAAATCGTCATAACAAAGCGCAAGACGTCTTAGGTCACTGTTAACTTCAACAAAATATTCTGAAAATATTGCTTTGGTTTGCTCTTCGGATCTTTTGTAAGATAAATCAGTGGATTCTTCCATATTCTTGCAGTGGTGGCAACCAGTTTCAAACCTGAAATAATTAAAAAAATCATTCAATATTAATTACTAGTATTGGACCGTTGAAAAATAACCGGATATAGCTGTTACGGGGACTTCCCTAAAAATTTATCAACACCAAGAAACATTCATTCCTCTATCCTCAAGTTCTGTTGTCCCTCAAAATTCCATATTTTTAGTTTGAGGTTTACTCGCAATTGAAAACTGTGAGTTCTGAGATATTCTCAAGCCAAATAAATCGGGGATCTAGGCTTAGGATCTTAGATGAAGATAGAGCTATGGGTTCTAATTTGTAAATAGATACTTTTCGCAGTGTCAATTTCCAATAAGATGTACCGTTTTAGTTTTTAAGATACGTGCTTGATTTGAGGTTTGTGTTTTAATTTTGTGACATCCATATCAAAGTGAAAATTGTTTGTTGAAATTGTTCATGTCAGTGTGGATGCCCCAGTATACTCCTTTAATTTCAGCTAACTCTACTTCTCGTATCTCAGTTTAGTTAATTATGACTTCTCTAGGGAAAGAGAATGATTGAATTTCACGAAAACGATTGTGACATATGTTTAAGTGTATTATTTGTGGCTTACATAATATTTGACCGACTATACTATAACAATAGAGTAGATCAAATATTAAATTCAAGTACAACTAACCAGGATTACACAGAAGTAGGCCAAATAATGGCGATTTGAAGTGATATCTACAGTTCAGAGACCTACTAGTTTAAGGCATTAGGGATGGGATTTTCGACTCACATGAGTCGACTCGAACCTCAATATGAGTCGACTCTCGATCTCGACTCTTTTCGAGTGTAAATTTTAAAAACAACTTATTTGATCAGAAAGACATAATAAAACCAATTGACAGAAGTGGTATCTACCAAATAAACGTCCCCAACTTCGGTGAATACATTAAAAAGATATCACAATTAATCGTTATCAGAAAAA
>CM022880.1:14703508-14723826 GCA_012654025.1 Pachypsylla venusta
AAAAAAAAAAAAAAAAAAAAAAAAAAAAAAAAAAAAAAAAAAAAAAAAAAAAAAGTACTCGTAAGTCGACTCTTTGAAGAGTCGAGTTATTTCAAAAAGATGAGTCGACTCATGAGTGAGTCGACTCGTGGATGACTAACCCATCCCTATAAGGCATATTAATTTTATGAAATCTATATTTATAAAACGCAGCTGGTACACACTAGCTCATAACGTAACTCAACAATAGCTATGTCTAGAAACTTGAAATACAGGTTCCTCTTACGTATGTAAAAAGAAATCTAAAATTTAACTGGAAGCGAGATATCGCTAAACAACTATGTTTTAAACAACGACAATTACTTACACACATCGAACAATAAGAGCTATGAGGAAGTGACTGGGAATGTACCTCCTCAAAACTTTACCAATCCTCAAGTAAAAAGATACGAATCTACTGTATCTGGGTTCATATCCTTGCAATAATAATGCTGTAAGTGTTCCTTCTTCTCAAAAATACTAAAATTTGTGCATCCATATGCGGCGCCGCACACCACTGTACAAAGTTTCCTCTTTTTTCTCAAAAACAAAAAATACTGTAATCATTTTTCGGCTTTTTTTCGGACACCTATTAAATTAGTTAAATAAAAACTAACAAAATAAGACTTTATGGGTCCGACGTAGGGGAGAACCGTAGGGTCCTCAAAAAAGGGAAAAATCCCACGTTCAAAATATTTTTCCCGCTTGGGGAAAAAATTTTTTGCTCAAGCAATAAAGGCATGGCCGTAAAAACTTTTCCTAACCTGTCGAGGGGGGGTTAAAATATGTCAATAAAGCTAACAAGTAAACATAAAAAGTTAAAAACAAAACAAAAGAGAAGTGAAAAAAATAAAAATATGGTTGGTGGGATTTTTCCCGCGATGTGTCACGCCACATGCGACAAAAATCCCACAACTATGGGACCCTACGGTTCTCCCCGGAGTCATACCCGAAGGTGTGTAATAAGAAAGAAAAAAAATCGAGAAAAATCCCTTGTTTTCGAAATCTCACTACTTTTAATCCCGTGAAATGTAATACTCGTATTTCTCCCCTTTTTACTTTCACTTCCTATAGAAGTATTGTAATCGTCCAGAAAATTTGCACATTTTTTGGCCCAAAAAATTGTCTAACGGGAACCCAAAACCAAAAATAAAGTTCAACAAATATGTCACTTCCTATTGCTTTTGGGCCATATTTTCACTATTTCTGGTCATTTTTGAAGTTTGGAAATATTTGGAGCCACGGGGTCCAAAAAACCGATATTTCCGACGTTCCACGTGGGACATGGGATGTGAGACGTACGTACGGAATTGTGTGCAAAGCTCTGGAAGCCAAACCACTGGTCCGATTTTGATGAAATTTGGTACAAGTTATCATGTTTGGGCAAAAAGCCCGACCCATATTTTTCTTTTTCTCGATATCGCCATCAGAGGCGGTCCTAGTCCCCCTAACAGGTTTTTTGGGACCGAATCTCTAAAATCCAAACCACATAATTTGATGAAATTTAAAATCAGTAATTATGGAATCATTTTATCTAAAATAAATGGTCTTACGCGGGTGTATCCCTGTCAGGGGCGCCACCAGGGGCCAAAGAAGGTCCTTAAAATAGAAATCCCTTTTAAAATAATACAGATTAGTAATTTCATTTATATGATTTTTTGTTTTCAACCTTTTATTCAGAGCCTCCTCCCATCGGTTTAGGACCAACAACGTCGCAATTGGATCAAATCTCTAAAATGGAAAACCACATAACCAATTTTGAAAAAAACATAAAATTCGTCCGATTTTGATAAAAGTTGGTATGCACAGCCACCCAAGTATTATATTTGACAATTTTTGGTATTTGTAGATTTATTGCTTTTGGCGCCCCAGTAGGGCCCCAAATATGAAAAAACATAAATTTTGTCTGATTTTGATAAAATTTGGTATGCGCAGTCGTCCGAGTATTATAATTGACAACTTTTGGTATTTTGAGGTAATTTTGGTTTTGGGGCACCGGCAGGGGCCCCCAAATATAAAAACATAAAAGTCGTCCGATTTTGATAAAAGTTGGTATGCACAGCCACCCGTATTATATTTGACAATTTTTGGTATTTGTAGAATTATTGCTTTTGGCGCCCCAGTAGGGCCCCAAATATGAAAAAACATAAATTTTGTCTGATTTTGATAAAATTTGGTATGCGCAGTCGTCCAAGTATTATAATTGAAAACTTTTGGTATTTTGTTTTTGGGGCCCCGGTAGAGGCCCACAAATATAAAACATATATAAAAATAGCCGTAGGCAGCCAATTTTTTTTTAAACTAATACTATTACTATCACTAAAGAGCAAAGACCACAGCCGAAGGCTGCAGAATCTTTCAAAATAATACTATCACTAAAGAGCAATGTCCACAGCCGAAGGCTGCAAAATCTTTTGAAACTCATAATATTCTTAAAGAGGAACGTCAGCAGCCGTAGGCTGCCAAATCTTTTTAAACTAATACTATCACTAAAGAGCAAAGTCCACAGCCGAAGGATGCAAAATCTTTCAAAATAATACTATCACTAAAGAGCAATGTCCACAGCTGATGGCTGCCAAATCTTTTTAAACTAATACTATCACTAAAGAGCTATGTCCACAGCCGAAGGCTGCAAAATCTTTTGAAACTCATAATATTATTAAAGAGGAACGTCAGCAGCCGAAGGCTGCAGAATCTTCCAAAATAATACTATCACTAAAGAGCAATGTCCACAGCCGAAGGCTGCAAAATCTTTTGAAACTCATAATATTATTAAAGAGGAACGTCAGCAGCCGTAGGCTGCCAAATCTTTTTAAACTAATACTATCACTAAAGAGCAATGTCCTCAGCCGGAGGCTGCCATATCCTTTTAAACTAATACTATCACTAAAGAGCAATGTCTACAGCCGAAGGCTCCCAAATGTTTTTATAATAATACCATCTCTAAATTGCAAAGTCCATAGGCTGCACAGTCTTTTTAAAAATCAACGTCAGCAGAAAAAAATATAATAATAATAATAATATCACTAAAAGACTTCAAATTTTAGAAGAGCAACATCTACATTCGATGGAAATCTGACAGAATGATTAAGGAAGTGAAAGACTAGTTTGGTTTTCCGTACCATTTATTTATCTATCTATCTATAATTCTATACTTTAACTTATAAAACGCAGGGCCCAGTTGGCAGTTGGTATACTGATTCACTGATAATAATCAACGAAGCTCCACAATGGCTTAAGCTAGACTTGAAATTTGGCACACAGATCTCTTTTAGTAGGAAGGTGCGTAATAAGAAAGGAAAAAAATCGAAAGTTTTTTTTAGAGGGGTTCTTTGCCATTTATTTCTGAACAAAATATAGAAGATAACGAAAAATGACGGAGAAGGGACCCCCCCTAAATAGTACATAAGAATTAAGGACCCCATACTTTAGGAGAGCAACATCTACATTCGATGGTAGTCTGAGCAACATCTACATTTTGATTGATTAAGGAGGAGAAAGTAAAGTACAATTTTCCGTACCATTTATTTTTAATCTCTCCCGTACGATATTCCTGATCATATAATTATCTTGTTCGTACCGTAGTATTTTTATAATGAGTGGCGACGCGCGGCGACTTAGTTTTGGAACCGGTTTCAAGGTACGTAGAATCCAAAAATCGATAAAAAAAAATCCGTTTGTCCGCCCCGCCGTTTGGGTGTAATCCAATTCACCCTTGGCGATTTTTGCCGCTTTTTAGCGGTTTTCACTATTGCTGTCTAAAAGGAGAATGGTATGAGCTAGAGATTTGAAATTTTGTATGTATGTCATATATGGGGTCTCAGTTAGCTCCGAAACTTTTGGGTTCAATCAAATATACCACTGCGGTTTTTACCTCTTTAAAGCTGTTTTCATTAATCCTGTTTAAAAAGAGAATGTTTAGAGCCAGAGACTTCAAATATAGTAGGTATGTCAAATTTAGAGTCTAATTACGCCCCAGATTTGGAATCTTCACGAGAACCCCCCACCCCTCTATTTTTTGGAAGGGGGGTATTTTTTGCCAAAAAAATAATAAACCCATGTGTCACATGGGCAGTTTTTCTTTTACCACTTGCAATTCAGTAAAATCGTCCATCATTAAAGAAAAAAGAAAGATATAAGTTTCTGAGAACACAATAAAACTCGGAGTTGTCTTCATTTTGAACGTAGGTAGCTGAATACTGAAATCCCGAACATGGCAAGGTATACCTACCTAAAATCACTGTTTTTCGGATATTTGAAGTAAACTTGCAAAAATTAAGTCAAAAGTCTGATGAGCTTGTGAAAGGTTTTGGTATTATCGTCACCTATAATAATTATAATATTAACTTACTAAACAAGGACTCCCACCAACCATTACATATCTCGGGATATTCGAAAAAAAAAAAATTAGCGTTCCAGCGTTCCGCTAATTTTCTCACTCAGTGAAGTTACATCCACCTGTTTCTGCCTTTTTTTTTTTTTTTTTTTNAAAAAAAAAAAAAAAAAACATGATTTATAAATTGGATGAACGGATAATTTTGAGACAAACCATACTACTACAACAACTAACTTTGTTATATTGAATAATTTGCTTCCATATTATTTTGAAATATTGCTCAATTACTGGGAGTCCCATGAATTCGTCCGCTATAACATTTCCTTTTTCATCCTTTAGAGGAGGACCTAAAAATTTAATAAATCCTTAAAGCTAATAGCTAACACCAAAGTGAGTTTCAACAACTTTAGTGACCACAATCAGGACCATCGATAAGATATAACATTAATGTACCTCTTATTCCAATTAAATTCTAAATTATTTCAGAGTTTCTTTCCAAAATCATGGAAAAAGAAATCTCGTCGCTACAAAATCAAACCCAGCCTTTTATTTTTTTAAGCTGCTGTGTAAAGACAACTCTTTAAACTACTAGCATAAATAAGTTATGTCATAGCTTCTCTTGTCGTTCCGCTGTCATAAACTATTTTTGCAGTTTGGGGGAAATTCCTGTAAAAACCAGCTCCCATGGCTCAGTGATCACTGCAGTAGTCTTGCACTCAGGAGACCCCGATTAGAATCTTGGCAGAGGCAATAATTTGTCACTGTGTTTTGGATGTTTTCGGGGCCACTCAGCCTCGAGAATACAATGAGTAGCTATGGAGATAAATGCGTATAGCAACCCGGTGTCAACATTATATGTAAACGTCGAGAAATTCAAAAGGAATTGGGAAAATGCTGCAGTGAGCACAAAAATTGTGACATAAAAACACAAGAAAAGAGTTTTTTTTTTAATTCCTGTAAATCTTCATCCGGTAGTGTAACAGGAATCAACCAAAAAATAGTACGGAAAGTTTGTACGACTTGAACTTGGCCGGTTTTTACTGGAAATATACAATACGATCAAATTAAAACTGCTCCATACAAGTAATTCTTACAGTACTGGTATATAAAATAAGAAATCAGAGCTCCAGAATAGGGATATGAATTTTATGCATGGGACACGCTACGAAGTGATGAAATTAAATTTACCGTTACCTTTTTTTGCCGCTTTGCACGAATCCCGCATGGAAAGAAATTGTTAAAATTTGACATTTGTATAAAAAAAGTATATATTTATAGGTATACAATATACATAGAACACAACCTAACGTTCTTAGGATATTTGCTTGCACGGACGAATGACTCAAACTCGAGATTTGGACTCTCGAAACATGTTGACATGTCGAGTTTTTAACACGATATGGAAAATTTCAACCCATACCAATACTTTCTTCTTCTTTTGTAGATAAGAGATTTCGTTTATAGATAAAATATGTGATTGAGCATTGAAAAGTTTATACCTCAAATGGGACCTAGGTAGCCAAAGTGCCACTTACTACGACTGGTGAACGGATCAGATTTTGCATCAGATTTTTAGATTCCACGTACCTTGACATTGTGATCAATTCCAAAGGTTTATTAATGAAAATAATAAACCAAAAATAGGATCGATGAAAAATAAAAACAAGACAAATAATTCGTATTTGAAGAAAAATTAAAAATATTTTTTTAAGAAAAATAAAATCTAATTAAACTCTTTGACATTAAATATAAAACAGATATGTAGACAGTGTGAAAGGGTACAGAAGAAGAGTAAAACTTTAACTTGTGTAGTTTTTTCCTTGCTGTAATTCCATCCAAAAACTATACACTGTACACATTCATCATTTTCAAATGTTGATGTAATCTTACATTAGAATTCAATATACAGACAATATAGTTCCGGAACGGATTTTTTTATTTTTAACGGCTAAAGGTAGACTTGAAATTTAATATGTAGTTTTAACACAAATTAAAATCTATTTTTTGGCGTAATTAAAATTTCTACAGGGTGTCTCAAAAGTGGGTAAACAGACACTAACATTCGATTTTTAAATTGAAACCCCTATTTTTCATTTCATATTCAAACTTTACGTCAAATTCTACACACAATCGACTCCTCACTCGATACTTTGTTCGAAGGGATCTCTGATCAAACCCGCCAAATTATTGATTTTTATTCCGAAAATCAATAATTGGGCGGGTTTGATCAGAGATCCCTTCGAACAAAGTATCGAGTGAGGAGTCGATTGTGTGTAGAATTTGACGTAAAGTTTGAATATGAAATGAAAAATAGGGGTTTCAATTTAAAGATCGAAATTCGGTGTCTGTTTACCCACTTTTGAAACACCCTGTAGAAATTTTAATTACGCCAAAAATAATTAATTTGTGTTAAAACTACATATAAAATTTCAAGTCTCTATCTTTAGCCGTTAAAAATAAAAAAATACGTTCCAGGACTTTTCGAACACTCTGTATATTGAATTCTAATGTAAGATTACATCAACATTTGAAAATGATAAATGTATACAGTGTGCAGTTTTTGGATGGAATTACAGCAAGGAAAAAACTACACAAGTTAAGATTTTACGTCTTCTTCTGTACCCTTTCTGTACAAAGTTTTACGTCTTCTTCTGTACCCTTTCTGACAGTTGTAACTTGTCCTTTAAATTACCAAGTCATATCAAAATCACTGCGATAACGCATTCGAAATATATCGTCATACAGAAAGCACACAAATTAAGAGAAAATTCTAAAGCAAATTAAGTAAAAAAAAAAAAAAAATCAAACAGAAAAAGAAGGATAAAATCAAACTCTACGAAACATACATATGGCACCGAAGAATGTGATTCTACCCATTACAAAATATGCTCAAGGGTCGGATACCAAATTCCGGATTTGGCTAGTCCCTAGATCACAGTGCCCGGTGGACCCAACCGACCTAGTGCCTTCCTCCTTATGGACGAATCTAGTGGAGGCAGCAGCTTTCCTTGGCCTGTTCTTGAATTGACGCTTGGAACTTCAGGAATTATTTATTAAATGCCAAATCAAGTAATTAAATGTCAATAATTAAAACAGAAAAGGATAATTTAACTAAAAAATTGAGAAACAAACCATATAAACAATATAAAAATCCTCAATGTTTTAGGTAAACCAAGATGGCCGCGATGTGTCTGTTTACACGACAGGTTTTGAACGTTTCCCCACTTCCACTCCTCTCATTTCCTCCAAGAAAATTATTAATTTTAAATTGACTGGATTCATTTTGTTAAAAAAGACAAAATCATTCATTGGCAGGATTCATTTTGTAACAAAGACAAAATCGATCATTGGCAGGATTCATTTTGTTAACAAGACAAAATCAATCATTGGCAGGATTGATTTTGTTAAAAAAGACAAAATCAATCATTCGCAGGATTCATTTTGTAACTAAGACAAAATCGATCATTGGCAGGATTGATTTTGTTAACAAGACAAAATCGATCATTGGCAGGATTCATTTTGTTAACAAAGACAAAATCGATCATTGGCAGGATTCATTTTGTTAAAAAAGACAAAATCAATCATTGGCAGGATTCATTTTGTAACAAAGACAAAATCGATCATTGGCAGAATTCATTTTGTTAACAAAGACAAAATCGATCATTGGCAGGATTCATTTTGTTAACAAAGACAAAATTGATCATTGGCAGAATTCATTTTGTTAACAAAGACAAAATCGATCATTGGCAGGATTCATTTGGTTAACAAAGACAAAATCGATCATTGACAGGATTCATTTGGCTAACAAAGACAAAGTCGATTATTGGCAGGATTAATTTTGTTAACAAATTTATTTGCTATGAAATATATTAATTTACGATCATGTTGGACCAGGAAAATTTGCTCTATCACATATGGCATATGATATCTCTTAGATACGTAGATGGTCGCAACAAGAGCAATTCGCGCAAAGTACTCGTTTTCGGTATTCCATAAATTTTCTTAGGGTTTATTGTGTTTCAAGACTTCCAGGATGCGTGGCTTATAAGCAAAGACTTTAAATAACCCAAAAATGAAGTCTGGAGCCTTCAAGTCGGGCTATCGCGGAGGATAATCAAATCACCGTTTTGTCTAAATCAGCTGGTCCTAAGAAAAATAATGGAATGCCAAAGGGCGATCACATTGCTCCAGTCGCTCTCTACGAGATATCATATTCCACAAGGGTTAGAGCAAATTTTAAAAAATGCATTTGATAGCAAATAATTTTGATTTTGCCTTTAGTAACAAAATAAATATCATCAATTTAAATGACATACCCTGCATTATTTGGGTTGAAAATATTATTCAGTTTAATATCTGAATAATATTTGATCTATTAGACTTAGAAGCTTTTGGAATAGTTGATAAACATGGTCCTTAATAAGTTCATATATCACAGGAATAAAGAGTGATCCAACATTATAAAGCATAATATGAATGGAGGATAGGTTTTGGTCGTTTCCCAAAACGATCAACTATCCATCAAAATTATCTCCAAGTGTTTCTTCATAAGGTGTGCTATCTATGTTTTAAAACAATAGCACAATATAGTGACTATAATAAAAAGTTTCAAACAAACAAGATGGCTGATAAGTATAAAATTTCTTAAACATCTACAATAAAGTATGTACAAAGGAAAATAATTCTGAATTTCTTAAAATACGGCATATACTAATGAAAATAATATTAAAGTACAAAAAAAAGGTCCAAACCGCTGAAAATAATGTACATATAATACGACTTAACAATATATTTTTTTTAAAACATGTCTATTAATAAATTGTAATTAAATAATATTAATTTTTATCTGTGGATTTTTAATCACTAATAGTAAAAAGTAAAAATCTTTTTTAAAATATAAAAGGCAACTTGTGCCTCGGTGTATGAGGCGTTAATTGTATCCGAGTTCTAGATCTGGTTAATGTGGCTTTAGACGCATCTTTTGATATTGATGTTAGAGCCGCCGTATTTTTCGTTAATTTCTTTGTTGATGATAGAGTATTTGTGGAGTGTATTTTGGGTGATAAAAGTCTGGAACGGGCAGGTGGTTGTCTTGCATTCATTTTTGATTTGTTCGTTGGCGTAATTTTCTTCACTATTTTTGTTTTGTTTTCAAGTTTCTTACAGTTGTACGTTGAATTGAAACCTGAATCTGCAGCTTCAATTTGATTCTGTAAAAGAAGGAAAACAAAAGAAAATAGTTTAATAGTCTTGACTAAAGATCAATCAAAATTTCAAAATGGGCGTGCTGATAGTACTTCATATGTTAGATATATGTCTTACTCGGACAGGGGCGTAACTCGGCCAGTCAGCACCCGGGACAACCATCCATTTTGGCGCCTCGTCAAAGCACCGACTACGCCCTACGTGCCCGGGGGAGCCGCCCCGTTTGCCAGTGTTACGTCCTTGTACTAATAAGGTAATAATACACGTCAAGGTAATAAAAACTGTAAATTGAAAAAATAATTTAAGCAAAAAATATTTCTTTCAATACCACTATCAAAAATAAAGGGTTCTATTTAGAAAAACAAAGTTGACCTTCAAAAAACCTTGAAGGCAACCTCAGAGATAAAATTCAAGGTCACCATTAAATTTCCCCTTTGAAAATAAGGAAGGTTTTTATCGAAAGTTTTCTTCTTTCTCTCGTTTGAGATATTTGATTAAGTCCTTTAAGATGACTCGGCCTGTATTTCTGAATAATCATCATTCATCAACACTGTATTTGTAAATAATAATCAGAAGTACGCAATGTGGGACCCGCGAAGTAAATACAAGGGGTCATAGAACCAAAGATAGAAAAAAACTCTCGGATAGATCTTTGAAATATCTTCAATAAAAAAAAAAAAAAAAAAAAAAAAAAAAAANATAGGTACATTCTGTATCTTCATAACTTTTTTTTTTTTTAAAAAAAAAAACATGTATATTTCTTTGTGTTATTACGTCATGTTTGCGGGCATCATATAATTCAACATTAACTCCATTATCACTAAGCCTATGCTGCACTTTAACAATTTTTACCTTATAATGCCACTACTTGGCGCTATTAGCATAGCTACTCAATTGTCCTCAGGAGGCTGAGTTACCCACCAAGCACAACCAGACCAAGTAGAAAATTCGAAAAAACCTTCTTCAAATTTTCGATGCATCCAGGAATCGAACTCGGAACCTCCTTGGTGCATGCCGAGTTTGATACACCCTCTGCATAATTCTTCATAATTTCGTAAATAAGGGGTTTCAGCCCTATATATTAATTCTTTCAAAAATACTCGTACCTCGTACATATTTATAAAAGGGTCTCTAACGCTTTACTCCTAAGATCGCGGCTTGAAGAGCTCAAGAAACCTCTGATATATATTATACAATATTTAAGTTAAAAAAAAACTGGCAATATTTTGGACGTACCTGGAATATAGAGTATGACAATACAGATGATGCTGGACTCGAATCATTATCCATATTTTTGTTGGCATTTTTATTGCCAGTTGCTGGGGTTGCCAAAATGTTCTGTTGAAAAAAAAAAAAAAAGAACTTCACTTCAATGTTGGCATCATCGTGTCCGATGGTAACCAGATGTATGAGACAGCAGCTCTAGATAACTTGTAGTCTACTGCTAAAGTTTTAATTGTCATCATACATCTGTTCTTGGAGGCTGATAATTTACACGAAAAGAGAAAAAAATTAAAAATGACAAAATTGCACGAAAAGAAATATATTGCTACTGATCCTAAAGTCTCACCCCACCCCCAGTATCTCGAGAATCACTTCAGATATCGACAAGCGGTAAAATACGAGTCGCCTCATTTTTGGGGGGATTAATTTTGGACCTCAAAAATTTCGGGCGGCGGCCATCTCAAAAATATTGAATGAGATGACCTATCAAGCGATGATTAATTTTAAAGGTAATAATAAAAGAAGTTTACTAAAGCAAAGTTCACCACTCTACAACTTACCGTTCTCGAGATATGGGTCCGCGCCCGTCCTAAAAAAATGTTAATGTTTTCCACCTTGATTCTCAAGAACCGTAATTGCTAGAAACATGAAAATATTTGATATACTCAACCAGACCTGTCAAACAAATTACTATTCAATCTTTTCTAATAATGTTATTTTTGGGCTGGCTGTACAGGCTATACGCCGCGCCCCGCCGGCAGCCCAAAACTAACAATATCAGAAAAGGTTGAGTAGTAATTCGTTTGAAAGGTCTAGTTGAATGGATTTCAAATCAAATGATCTTTCTAGCAATTAAGGTTCTTGAGATACAGGGTGGAAAACATTAACATTTTTTTAGAACAGCTGGTCCCATCCATATCTCGAGAACGGTGAAATTTGTCTTAATAAACTTATCTTTTTATCATTTAAGATTTTTGAGATGGCCGTCGCCCATCCTAAAGGGCCGAATGTGGCCGAAACTTTGAAAATCGACATAAGTCAAAATCGAGTGAAAGTTTGATTAAATAAAGGCAAAGTACTTGCTGGGTGATTATATAGGTTCGCACCTTCTTGTACAGTAACCCATGAAGGTAATGTAGATGGCTGTAAATTGCCAGCGATTGGTGGATAAAACCTTCGCCTCGAATGACCCCAGATGTTAAAGAGACGTTAAGAAAGAAAAAAAAAATTGTATTTAGCTGGCGTCTATGGCACGTTGAATACACCAGTTCCCGTTAGATCACACAAGTCAAGCAACGTCCAGCGAGGTTTTTAAGAATATCCCTATTTTTTACCACAAAGAAACACTTACTTTTCTCTTGGGATCAACAGATCGACTTCTCTTATTCAAATCATTCATTGGTGTAGGCTCAAGTTTCCTTTTTAAAGGTGTATTTCTTATAGGAGTTTTACTACGAGTTAGTGTTAATAGTTTTGATTTTGAGTGAAGATTCTGAGAAGTGACAACATATTTCTGAAAATAAAAACTGGACCATCAGGAAAAACTTTAATATCCAAATAAATTTTTAGTCATGGTGCAGAAAATGGCAATGAAACAATAGTTTTTGTAGGCTTGTTTAAGAGATAAAAGAAAGAGTGATCTTAAAGCAATACAAGGTTAGAACGGATTTGAAACTTCAGCCATTTTGCTGATTATATTTTGTTTAAATTTGAGTTCCAATTCAATATCGAACAACGGTGACAAAACGGTTCGTAACGCAGCTATGACAGATGTTCAATATTTTCAAAGAAGAGAAAAATCAACAACAGAATTATTGTACAATTAAAAAGAGAAATATAATAGATTTTTTTTTTAAATATCATTTTCAACTCTACAATACAATAAATTTTATTGACTGCCGCCTCCCTTGCCTCGTGGGTTCGAATATCTGGCGGAACCTGATTATTTTTTGGTGTTCGGGGTGCACTCAGCCTTATGAGGACAACTGTTTCGTGTTAATAAAGCCGAGGGTTGCTTACTCTAATGTAAGTAGCGACCTGTGGCGACATTACAAGAACAAAGAAATGTGTAGTGCAGTGATTGTTTAGTGTAGTGGCACGTATAATGCTGTGATACCCTCAAATCTAGGTTGTGACAATACAATACTATACGTTAACACAAATATTAAGCACATTGACAACATTAAAAAAATATATATCTATACTTATAAAATGAAAAACCCAGTTGGCATACTGACTGACGTACTGACAGACTGACTGATAATCAACGTAGCTCCACAATGGGTAAACGTAGAGACTTGAAACTTGGCACACGGATCCCTTTCAGTATGCAGGTGCGTAATAAGAAAGGAAAAAAAAAACAAGTTCAAGTGGGAGCAAGTTACCGGCAAAAATGACGCTATTTAGCTGGTCTTTTTGCAATTTTTTTCTGGACAAACTAAAATAGATAACGAAAAAATACCGAGAATAGACTCCCCCAAAATAGTATATAAGGATCCCATAAAAAATATAAAATTTGAAAATTTCCGATTTCTTCCCCATTTATGGACGGTTTTCACCACCAAAAAAAAAACGGAATTGAGAAGTACCACTTCGGGATGAGCGAGAAAGCTAAAATTTGATATAAAGGTGTTCCGAAGTATAAAAAGTCATATCCTTGAATAAAATATTGAATTTTCTAAATAGGAGCGGTTCCACCATGATCCCGAAATTGTTGTTGAATTTTGTAACCGTAGAGAAGCACGGGAAAACAGCTAGTATTGTATACTAGCAATAACGTTTCCGTGGCAGAGTGCGCATCACACTCGGCTTGCACCGAGGAGGTTCCGGGTTCGATTCCTGGACGGGTCGAAAATTTGAAGGTTTTTTTCGAATTTTCTACTTGGTTTGGTTGTGCTTGGTGTGTAACTCAGCCTCCTGAGGACAATTGAGTAGCTATGCTAATAGCGCCAAGTGGTGGCATTATAAGGTAAAAATTGTTAAAGTGCAGCATAGGCTTAGTGATAATGGAGTTAATGTTGTTGAAAAATACCTTGCAATGCTATGATGCCCACAAATATTGTGACATAATACAAATATACATTTACATTTATTTTTACTAGCAATAACTGAAAATATGGCAATATTCATTGTGGCAGAAGAAGTAGGTTTTCATACTTAAAAACTTTTTCGTGTTAATAAAGCCGGCGGTTGCTTACTCTCGACGTGCGCGCCTACAGACTCGCTTGATAATCATAGAATTAGCTAATTAGTTACAGGACCACTTGAGCCTTTTTAAATGAGTGAGAACTACTATTTTAACTAAAAATCCCAATGATTTTTACTTTGAAACCTACCTTGGAATTTTTGTTATTTTCCTTCCGCTGATTTCTTTCCGCCCACTGATTTGCAAACATCTCTCTCACGTTTTCTCCGTCGTATAGAAACGGACTTCCATAAGTTTCTTCGTATTTGTCGAAGAGTGTATCCAGTATTTTTTCTATTTTGGGCAAATCTTTTTGAACCTGTTTTCTCTCTTTTTCTTCGAGCAACAACTGACCGCCTCGATTCTTGAACAGCCTATCTTTGTCAGAAGCCTTATTCTGCAGATCCACCATCTTTTCCCACAATTCGAATCTTGTTTCAATAAGATTCAAACACTCCTGGTTGTCAGCAAAATAGTTTTTCATCTTTTCAACTTCGGCTTCGTGGTCCAGCAATACTTCCTCCGTTATGTCGTCTTTAATATTAAACGCAGTAAACAGTTGTCTCTGTTCGGGACCAAAATGACATTTGTCCCACCAATCAATTAATTCTGATCTGATGCTTGTAACAATCGAGACAATATGTTTCATTTTCAGTTCTCTGTAAACTTTAATTTCTTTTTTAAAAGCTTCAATCGTTGGAACACATACATTTGAATGTTTCAGTGAAAATATCTCTTTGTGTTTGATTTCAGTTTGTAATCTGTGCCACAGAGTGCTTAGTTCTTCTTTAAGACTTTCCAATTCTTTTGTCATATCTAATTTAATTTTTTTCAGCTTTGAAAGAAGTATGCTTAATTGTTCCAAGTTTCCTTTTCCTAGTTTATCAGCTAACTTATTTTCATAAACTAGAGTTTCAAAATCATTCATAGGTTTTACTTTTAAGCTCTCCCAAAGATCTATAACCTCTTTTCTCATTTCTGTATATTGCTTTCGCCTGACCTTGATTTCATTTTCCAACATTTTAAGATGAGATGAGATCTCTTCAAGCTTCTCGTCGGAAGGTACAGAGTTGAATAAAGCATGAGTTGCTTTTTCTTCCAGGATTAGACTCATCTCTATCTCCTGTAAGACACAAATATTTTGAATCGTTTATTTAAATTACCTATAATTTAGTTCTTTCAGGACACAAACCTTCTGATTAATGAACAAACATTTAAAAAAACCATTATATTAATTAGTATAATTGACAAAACGAAGCGAAGTCCATTTTTACATCCACGATGTATACAGTGTAACAGTGTTAGTCGCAAAGTTTTAAAACTCTATTTTAATTCAGATAAATCTACTTATCAAATAAAAAACGATTTTAGTATAATTGACAATTTCGGTAAATAAAAATCATTTTAGTATGGGTTGGTGTAATACGCTCTGACCGCTGACCGGTAAACAGAAGGGCGTAGGTTCAAACTCAACCAACTCATAGAATTTCATCCTCATAAATTAGATGTATTTACTAATTTAAATATATCAAATTGGACATGAAAGGGGCCCGGCACTCTCAACATGTAGTACGGTAGTCCGGCGACTTCAGACCCTTCTACCACCATAACTTTCCGTGATGGACACGGAAAGTAAAAAAAAAATATTCATATTTGTTTTTAAAACACACCTCTGATTTTTTGGGAGGTAGCATCATAATTTGGCTTCAGCGTGTTCTACAGTACTGCAAAAAAGTCTTGTAGTCAGTGGGTGTCGATCACACTTTGTTCTGTCAGCAGAGAGGAGCTTGCAACACTTTGCAATGTTGCAAAGAAAAATGTTGCGCTCTATGGGTTTCTTACCTTATCCTGAAGTCTCTTCAGTTTACTCATTCTCAATTGTTTCATTACTCTATAATCTTTTAAATTTTCTTCGAGAGAATCAATTTTTTTAACTAAAGGGCTATTTTCAACATAACCTCTATCTACAATTATTGATAATTCATCTTCCAATTGTGCTGCTTCATCTAGAAGGGATTTGTGTTTGTTCAATAATTCTTTTTCAATATCCTTTTCCTCCTCGACCATTTCATTAAAAATGTCTTGGACTCCTTCAAGTATAGACTGACATCGTTCATCAACAACATTACTATCAGCCCCATACAAAGTTGACCATAGTGGAACTAATTCACTTAGCAAACATTCTTTAGCAGATTTTAAACCTTGCATTATTTTAAAACTGAAAAAATAAAATGTTTTTAATGGAATATACTTACGTTATACTATACAATTTATAAAACTCTTCCCAGGATCTCTTCCCAAGCTATATACAAAATTCAAAGCAGCTTTTATCGATTTTTTTTTTGTTTTTATATAATAATAATAATAGACGCAAGCAATTTTACAGAATAAAAGAAATTACAAAAAAACAAATAATTATCTAAGTATGCTAAACTAAACTAAAGAAAATGAGATAACAAGAATAATCAATATTACATCCTTCTTTTACACTTACACACTTGGTAAAAATCTTTGGCCTACTATAATTCTCTCAGCACTTAGACCGGGCGCTGGGTGGACTTGAGAGAATAAGGTTTATGATCGTCTAATATGCAATTAAATGACCAGACAGGATAAGTGAGGTCTTTATTTAACTTTACAATTTTGCACTAAAAAATTCACCCAATTTTTTGAGACTTTAACTGTTAAAATTGGGCGAATTTTGTTCAAAAAATGGTACAGATGGATGCATATTCTGAATTTACATCTTATTTTCTGATGTAGGATCCTCCTTTATCGCCCAGTGAATAAAGTTGGTGGTGATAGAAAATGTAGACTTTGTCACTTGTACATTTGCAGAGCGTTATAATTATAATGTAAACTATTACCATGCAAAATTATTGGAAATTGGAATCCAAAAAATCAGGGACATCACGTAGGTAATTTTTTCTTATTGCCTCGTGCTGAGTGTCCTATAACACCAGCAAACACACTTTTGCATTTATGATATGCAATTAAATGAGCAGACAAGATAAATGAGGTCTTTATTTAACGACGATTTTGCACTGAGCTCGTTCTTTTGTGTCACAATAAATATATTGAATGCATGGTCCGATTTTTGTTTGCATATTTCTCATTATGCTTGTGAAAGAATTTGGTGATTAGTTTTTGGGCTCTATGGGATCTTCTGGGCCTTATGGCAAAATTTTTAATAGTATTTTTCGAACAAAACTCTATTGTGTACAAAATCACATTGCATAAATCATGAAATAATAAGTTTAAATACTCAATTATTTTCCAAAGTATTTCAATTTTTGGATCTCTTGGGTCGGGAGGATCCGAGAAGTGATTCATATGATGGAATTTGACGGAAAAAAGTCGGTTCTTCATCCTCCCCATTATTATACACTGAGACTCCGTTGAAACATATTCCCTGACAATATTGGTATGTCATTAAACATTTGAGTGATAATTTCCGGCAGCCACACTTTCCACTACTGCAGTTCTAAGTGCAGCGGCATAAAATCATTTTTAAAATTTATTCGTGTACTTGAGCATCTACACTGTGCACTGGTACCAGTTGCTTGTTAGCAGTCACTTTCCTTCCCTCCCCCCAACTGCTTACTCGACCTCAGCCTGGGATGATGAGGGTCTAGAAAGTACTTCTTCCCTCTTCTGTATTTCTGGTGACTTCTTGCAGAATTTTAGATACACTACTTTGCTCATTTTAAATGCTCATGATGTTGTGTCGGATTTTATCTTCGATTCCAAGCTGCTACAGTTCTGCCACGACAAGGTTTCACGAGTAAGATGTCTTGGTCAGTTGGGGTTTTACCCATCAATATAACTAAGGGGACTTCGCAAATAACTGCACTGAACTGGTTTCAGATAAATGAATTGCTGTGTCAACATTAAACATCAGGATATTAATTATGCGGCTTTTGCTTGGGACATTCGAAAGAAAATCCTGATGATTTGTAGTAATATCTGTCTACCAGTAAAATGTATATCCCCTAATCTCTTCGTTCTAAAGCGTTGTCCTTGTTCCGTGCTATATGAGTGGTGGTGTGGTATATCCATCAAAAATCAAACTGACATCACTCCCTCCAGGACAGTGGGTCTTGACAAATCGTATATATCCATCACAAATAGAGGTCATGGAGGATCCTGTGCCAAATATTTTTTTTGTGCGAGAAATCCGCCGTCTACAAATATGAACGAGTTTTTCAGTTATACATCCTTGGTAACTGGATCAGAGAGCATAGCACTGACTTTTTTTAAATTTTCTCATAGCACATTCATTGCAGAATGATAAGGGAAACGGGGCCAACCCATATTTTATGAAACATAATGATAAATATTATACTATTCTGTACCTATATACATCAGCAGGTTCTTATAATTCTTCTGATATTATAAATTCAAAAATGCGTTTGTCGGCTTTAGGGCACACAGCACGAGACAATAAGAAAAAAAAATCTGTGATATCCGTGATTTTTTTTTGTCTCTAATTTTCAATAATTTTGCATATTAATAGTTGTAAAAGTAAGATGTAAAGTCAGAATATGCATCCATCTGTACCATTTTTTGAACAAAATTCGCCCCATTTTAACAGTAAAAGTCTCAAAAAATTGGGTGAATTTTTTAGTGCAAAATTGTAAAGTTAAATAAAGACCTCACTTATCCTGTCTGGTCATTTAATTGCATATTAAACGATCATAAACCTTATTCTCAAAATTTGAGAGTATATACACATAGTAACTGGTTATATAAAAGGTGACAGCTGTGGAAAACTGAAACGAACAGTTTTTTGGCTAAATCTATGTTATTGCCAAATGCCATAAAATGGGCTATATTTTTTGAAGGGCTAATAATAAAATGTAAAAGGGAATATTTTTTAAAAGCAAATTTGATCCTCTATAAATTCTTATCCCGGGTTATTGCTGTGAAACGAAGCATTGGTGTGCTACAGACCAAAATTGGGGTAAACAAACGAAAAATAGGGTAAATTTTCATTTTCCCAAAAATGCGGTGGGGGTGGGAAGATATCTCGAAAACTATGAGGGGTGGAAAAAATGAATAGAAGCAAACTTGTAGGAAATTTAGATGGCTCCAATTTTACCGAGAGTACTTTGTACCCTACAAGTAACCATTTTCGAGATATAGGGGAAAACTTAAAAAAAAGTGACCTTCGCCACTCCCCCCGGGGGGCATAAAAATAAAATTGACCAATATGGCTTCTGGCAACATCCGGATTGTTAATCTGGAAGGTATTCTGAACTCAAATCCATTTCCAGAATGCGGCCCTCGGATTTTGTACACTCAAGTCCACCCAGCGCCTGCACTAACTATTTCAACTTTTAACCCAATTGGGGAGGTTAGGAAACGTTTTCACGGCCATGCCTCTATTGAGTATGTACAAGCGTCCAAAATGGATCCATGACGGCCAATAATTTTTTTAAATGGTTGCGGACACTCCTCCCCTTCCGGTCTGGTGCAAACTCAGCACAATCTCTGCGTACACAATCAGCGGATATATCATGGAACTGTTGATTTAAACATACCTTATGGTGAAACTAGAGATTAAAAACCCGGGATCCTGCTCGAAAATGGCTGAAATTTTGATCCCAGGATTTTCGGGATTGATAGTGATATAATAAAATCAAACAAAAAACATCCTCTTTTATTGAATTTGAAAATGAGGCCCCAATACACCTTGAACGTTACATGAAAGTCGATGTGCTGCCATCTGCCTTTTTAAATCTTTTTTTCCTTTGTGTAGACCGAATGAACCGATGACAGATATGTTGTTTGTATGATTCATGCGAATTATCCAAAAATATGTACCTAGTCTTTTGGTAAAAACAAAGCAGTCGGTATTTCACTTGTTTCAGTTTCTTTTTATCTTCTGACTTGTAATGTCAAAGGCTTAATTTTGAATGTTCTAATATAAAACTAAGTTGACATTAAAATGAACGGTTTTATATCGCACAAAAAAAAAATCAGATCCTTCATTCGTTTGGAGTCATTTTTTAATGTTCAAAGACGGTAAAAATGCAAAGAGTGAAAAATGTGATGCTATTTTGAAAACTCTTAATGGTTAAAAGTTAAGGGACCAGACAGATACTATCATTTTTTTTCTGAGCAAGTAACCTAACTTAAAATATGATTAATTGAAAGTAGAAGGTTAATTTTCACGATTAAATGGTGGAAAATACGAGAAAACTCACATTTAAATGTTTAATTCCAATTTTATTGCTTGATTTTACGAAACTTTAGAGAAAGCACAAGAGTTTTTAGGGAGCGACTTTATGAGAAGAACAAGTTTAATCGAGGCATGGCCGATCAAAACGTTTCCTAACCTCTCGGGGG
>CM022880.1:14726581-14746818 GCA_012654025.1 Pachypsylla venusta
AAAATAATATTGTCACTAAAAGCAAAGTCCGCCAGCCGAAGGCTGCAAAATCTTTCAAAACAATATTGTCACTAAAGAGCAAAGTCCGCAGCCGAAGGCTGCAAAATCGTTCAAAATAATACTGTCACTAAAGAGCAATGTCCGCAAAATCTTTTTAAAATAATGGTCAACATCAACAGAAAATAGAAATATAACAATAATATCACTAAAAGACTTGAAACTTTTGAAGAACAACATTTGCATTCGGTGGTAGTCTAATGGAGGAAGGAAGAGAAAGTCTAGTACGGTTTTCCGTACCATTTTTACTGACTGTCATGGGTCGATGTTGGACGGTTCATTGATGTAGAATAAAGGATACATAGGCAATAGAGGTATGTCGTAAAAAAATCATCTGATTGATTTATCAGTGCACAGTTAATTATTCTACAGGTTATCGCCCTCTAGCGGCGACTCACATGTAACTGCATGAGTTTACCCCATAGATATAGAAATAGATTTCGTACTGCATATTGTGCGTATGTTATGAAAGTGAAGAAGGGTCACGTGACATTGCTCCGCCTATTGGTGGCAAGACTTTAGTTGTCTCATAAGACACAGTGCATTTTTTTTAAATACATGTTTTTCGATAGCTACCTTGAGTTCATTTCTCTCTAACGCAATTGGTTTTCCAAATATGGATCATTATCTAATCAGCCTTTTTTACTATATTTACATTTAGTTCTCGTTTGTAATTTACATTTCTCACGAGTAATCAGGGTTTTTTAAAAAAAAAAAAAAATTAAGGGGAAATCATCGATTTATTCCTCGAGTTCCTCCGTCCCGTTTGATTACCTTGCCGGGTGAACTTTATCTTAAGCAAATAAAGTTCGTTCTCAGAACTTTTGACCAGGCTTCCGCCCATCCTTTTCTTTTCAAATCTGGAGAATGAGAACACCCTTGTTTAAAATACGTTCATCTAACTAGCCCTTATAAAGAAAACACTTTTCACTAGCATGCCTATACACAGGACCGCCTGCTGGGGTGGGCGACCGGAGCGCCACGTCCAGGAGGGCTCCGCGGGTTTAGGCGGAAAAAAATCATCCTAGGTAGCTTCACAAAAAAAACCGCTCCAATGTTTAACTACATAAGGAGGGAGAAACATTTCACGAAAAAAAAACAACGTATATCTTGTAAATGTGCTGCTAATCACAGCTATTCATTTGGACCTCAAAGTGGGCGAGTGCAAGCCGAAACCAACACTAAATAATCAGTCCAAGATGCTGTGGTTTGAACGCGCGGTCATTTATCGGAGCAATGACCACACCCTCCGTTGTTTAACTTCAGTGATCAGACGAGAACGGGTGTACTCAACATGGCATGAGCGTTGATTGTATAATTTTATTAGTGTAATCCAGGTATTAGTTAGATCAGTTAGTTATCTTTAAATTCAATGCAATTCTAATGTACATAGCGAAGGCAGTGACTATACTGAGCTGTTTTGTTACAGGTTGGAAATATGGATCGCAGCGATTATTTGAGACTTTATAGTAGATCTTCTTCTGTAAAGGTTGAGCACCCCTGCTATATATGGTATTAATGCAGTCGGCAAATTGCAGGATGAGTCGGCATTTTCATACACATTACCCCCCCCCCCCCCACAGTTTCCACCCTTGCTACGCCCCTGTTGNTTCTGATCTGCTGACGCTCTTGATACTTTGCCCCCCCCCCCCAGAGAGGTTAGGAAACATTTTGATCGGCCATACCTCGATGATGAAGTTCTTTTTCCGGTAAAAAAAAAAAAAACGGAAAAACTCTTGCCCTATTCGGGCCTTGTATCGATAATAGTGGCCTAACAACTTGATCAACTATCGATAGTTAAACCATGTGAAACTATCGATATCTAACGATAGTGCTAACGATAGTTCTCCACCCTCCGCCCCTACCCCCTACCCAGCTGACTAAAAAAAATTTAAGAAATTTTATTGTACCTTGTATTCAAAATAATCAAAATATCAAAATTGATATATTTTATATTTCAAATTTTATTTTGGTATAAGTAAATAACAACTGTGACTTATTAATATTATTTACATATATGATTGTGTTTTATCTAAAATCTAAAAAAAATCAGGTATGACTATTTTGAAATAAGATGACCACAATCATCAAAAATAGATGATTCATACGTACTTTCTCTAATCAAGTAGGGTTTTCCTCATTATTCTCTTAAGAATCTGCCCATTTTCCACAAATTGGAAGCACCCACGACCTCTGGTCAGTCATTCTAGGCATAAAATCTATACATCAAACCTTATCATTCAATTCAAATCATGAGATTAGTAACACATATTGATAAGTTCATTCCATAAAGAATTATATAATAATAATTCGCAGATCTGATATGAAAGGAATTCAAAATTGATCGTTTAATTTTGTTTTATCGGTTTCTCTCAGGGCCGTATCCAGGATTAATTTGTGTGTGTGGGGGAGGGGGGGGCACGTCTCTCTCAACTATCATAGCTCTATCAGTTCCCAACCCTGTAAAGGTTGCAAACTTTTGAATGTTTGTGTCTGGCTTAACAAGGATATTCAATTATCTGCTTATCGCCCTGCAGCGGGACGTTGTCCCTAGTCTACTTTATTGTTTTGGGTAAGACAAATCTGGACAGTACCAGTTTATCGTCCTATTCACCTTTTACTACAGTCATGGATTCAACATTTGAATATTCTATAACCCCTTGTCGCAAGGGGTAAACATTTCTTAAACTAATTATTAATCTTGTTTCATCCAAAGAGATATTGTTTCATCTTTCAATTTATCCATCCTACCATCTGGCCCAACCCACCATAGTGCAAATTCTGACTCTTCCTCCCTTATTGATCTAACTCTTACTATACAGAGGGATAGGGTCAAAATATATGGGCAGATGCCTGCTCCTGGCATATCTAGACACGATATGCTTTATCTGGTGTATTCAATTAAAATGCCAAAATACCCACCACAGTTTATATCTAGTCGATGCTTCAGAGATATAGACCTCGCGCAGCTGACGTCACTTTTAGACTCAGTAACTTGGGAATCAACCCCAGCGGAGGGTAACATTATTACTAAAATTGACCGATTGCGCACTAACATCTTGAGAGTGTTTGATGCACATGCGCCATCTGGGAGTCACGCGTGACACGTCCTCCTATACCCTGGATGAATGATACCATTAAAAGAAACATGAAGTCACGTGACAAACTTTGGGTCAGGTACAGACACACACGTGATCCACATGACCGTTATGCTTATAACGTACAAAAAAATCTAACTAACTATATGATCAGGCGGGCCCAAAGACGCTTCGCCAGTGGTATTTTAAGGGGTGGCACCAAATCAACTTGGAGGAAATTAAATACTCTGGGTTTGGGGAACATTAAAAGGTCGCCACCACTCATTGAAGATGTACATGCCTTAAATGAATATTTTGTGTCAGTGGTTCCTCCTCCTTGTTCTGACACAAAGATCCGTGTTCTGCAAGAAATTGAGAACGGTCTGTGGGATACATTTGCCCCGGCCGAGGCTACATTTACATTCAAAGAGTTGACGACCGAGGATGTCGGCTCTGCGATTCTCACTATCAAATCTAAAGCAAGTGAATATGACGGACTTCATTTAACAATGTTAAAGTTGTGTTTGTCATACATAATAAATGAAATAACACAAATTTTTAATTTGTCGTTGAGCACTGGATCTTTTCCGGATTGTTGGAAGCTTGCTGACGTGTTGCCACTAAACAAAGTCACGAGCCCTTCCTCCCGTTGTGATTACAGACCAATCTCTTTGTTACCGGTTTTATCCAAAGCAATGGAGAAGGTGGCTGTTCGGCAGGTATTGGATTACGTAGAAACCAATAATCTTTTCGACTCCTTCCAATCTGGATTTCGTAAATATCATAGTTCAACCACCGCACTTGCAAAAGTGACCAATGACATCACGCCTGCACTGGATGCAAAAAAGGTGACTATTTTAGTACTTTTAGATATGAGTAAGGCTTTCGATTCGGTGGACCATGATATTTTAATTGCGCTGCTCGGGCGCCTTAATTTCTCGAATACGGTTTTATCATGGTTCAATTCATACTTGCGTGACCGTAAACAGCGCGTGAAGCACGATAAGTCTTTTTCGACTTGGTCCAATACGAAATCTGGTGTACCTCAAGGGTCTGTAGCCGGCCCTCTCCTATTTGCTCTGTATATAGCTAGTGTCCGTAAGAATTTTGTCTTCTGCAACTACCACGTTTATGCGGACGACATCCAGATATATTTCCACTGCCTTCCTGATCATTTACCTGATGCTATACATCGGGTAAATGAGGACCTTAGCCGTTTTTCGGAGTGGGCAAAAAGTTTATTATTAAAACCGAACGCCCAAAAGACCAAGGCTTTAATCATCGGAACCAAACGCTTCATTTCATCTTTAGGTAATGTCTTTCTTCCTTCTATACTTTTGGATGGAGAGCAGATACCGCTCATAGATCACGCCAGAAATCTTGGCATGATTATTGACAACTCCTTATCGTGGAAAAAACACGTCCTTGAGGTTCGAAGAAAAGTTTTTTATGCGCTTCACACCTTGAGTCGCTTTAGACGATTGTTTCCCAAAGTGCTTAAAAAGAAGCTGATTGAGTCACTGGTCTTCCCCTTTTTTTTGATTACTGTGATATAGTGTATCACTCCATGAATGTGGAACAAAAGCAAAACCTGCAAGCGGCGCAAAATGCCTGTGCACGGTTTGTCTGTAATTTAAAACGGACGGATGGTGTTTCACAATCATTCGTGACGTTGGGCTGGATGCGACTTGAGTCAAGAAGGGACCTGCACATTCTTTTATTGGTCTACAAAATATTGTGTTCTCGAGCGCCGCCTTATTTGCGGGAAATATTTGAATTTCTGTCGAATATTAATTCATACAACACAAGAGCCCATGGTGCGGGTATGATGGAAGTACCTTGTCACCAATCACTTAGTTACGCTCGGTCTCTGCACCTTAGTGCCGTGCGACTGTGGAATGCGCTGCCTTCCGATGTGAAAAATGCAGAAACACTTGCGGGCTTTAAGGCACTAGTTGTGGAATTAATTAAGAATTGATGTTTCATTGTGCCATCAATGTTTGGTGGTTGGGTGGAAGAGCTCACATTTGTGAGAATCCTGCCACGTTAAATAAAGCCAAAAAAAAAGAAAAAAATTAATTGAAAATCATATGGTATCATGAACAGCCATTTCAAATATATGAGTTTGTTAAGAAAAAAGTCGCTTGTGCAGGTACTTATAGTCGAAATTGCAGTAATAATTCGGCCGTAACTGAACGGGCGGATAATACCATGTCTATAACCTTCCCCGGGTAAAAACAAATAAGTGTGCAAAGTTTCGTGCAATTCCGCGCTGTGGTTCGTAATTTATAAGCGAACAAACAAACAAACAAACAGACATTATATATATAAGAAAGATAAGATAGATTACATTAAATTATTTTTAATTACCAGCCCTCAAGATGGTTGGTTCTTCGCACCGGGGCTACCCGTGCCCTTGGGTACGGCCAAAGACCATCAACACCGTTCCGACGACAACTAACTGTGTTTTTCTTCCGTTTGAGCTGTTCATCCCAACCGTGCTGCTCCAGATACTTCTTCAAAGAGTTGGTATATAAATCCTGAAGTTTCTGATCGTTGGCCTCTATGTGTGCTGGCTGCTCATGATGTAAATCATTTATTCAAATGTCCATCAAACTACTAGCCTTCCTTGGCCTGGAGACAGTGAGAGTCGTTGAGAACGTTAACAACAATAACATTTTTAAGTAACGTATTTTCTTCCAACTGGATGGGGAAACAGTGATCTAAAATCTTGGTAGGTTTGGTAAGCATTCTACATGCAATAGACACTGTTTCTCCATCCGAATCATGGGCTTCGGCGGGGTGTGTACTCTGGGAGTTGATTTGCTTGTCACGCTGAAATAAGCAGAAAAAACTGAAGTGATATATTTGCTTATTACAACACATTTGCTTATTACAATTATTTTTTATGTTTAGAATAGATGAAATTGTAGATTGTAAATAAAACTTTCAATAAAAAAAACAAAAAACTTCCAGAGTGGTAACGAAGCTTCTTAATTGATGTTTTTTTTTCTTTGTAAAATACTTAATCAATATTTAGATTTCTTTTTGAAAATAAAAGAACAATATTGGAAAATCCAAAATTTCTGGGGGGGGGGGGGGACCCCTAAAAACCCTGTCCTGGATACGGCCCTGCTTTCTCTTATCATGATTAGATCTTAAAGTGGTGTGTATGATATTTGAAAACAACTGCCAGTTAAAGTAAGCGTTTCATATCTATTATTGTGCCCTCTGAAAATTTAATTTACTTTTTTACAAGTTTGAAATGGGTCAACTAGAAAATTCCTGGACCAAAAATAAAGAAAATTTCTGGACCCTTTTTCCTATCTCCAAAAAAACAAATTCTGTCAGCAATGTAAAGCTAAATTATGAGTGAGTAACATTTCTTTCATATTGTTAATATTTAACATTGCAACCATTCTATTTAAAAGGAGAAACCAAAAATTTTTTTTTTTCAAAAATACCACTTCCGGGGGTGGGGGGTCAAACCTGGATTTTAATATCACCATTCGAATGGACTGCCCTTTTTCCTATCTCCAAAATTGAAAATTCCAAGCAGTTCAAAAGTTAGAGGCACCGGACAGTGCTTCTGGGACATACTGTATATTGAGTGTTATTTATCTACTAAATTTATTTTCCTCTTCCAGATTTTTCTCCTTCAGCATGAAACCCAACGGGTCTGAGCGAGCATCCTCTATTGAACATAGATCATCCAGTCTTTTAACAAGATCAGAAAATGAAAATGTATTTAAACTTTTAGGCAATAGATGTCAGGTAATATAAAGAAAAGTGAAAAAAAAAAAAAATATTGGGAATTTTTTTCAATATCCGACTCTTTACATTTTCTACCCGAAAATCCCGTTTTCAAAATTGCCTGAATTTAATCTCCTGAAGAAAATGAGATTTGACTTTGTCTGTCTACGACACTGATACAAATGAAAATGTGTTCTTTTGTTGATTTCAGTAGATGAGTAACTTTTTTAAGAACACAATAATTGAACTTTTACATCGAAGGTCGAAACCGGAGCCATTATACAGGGTGAGACCCCTCTATCTTCGCCCCTGATTTTTTTTTCTCAAAAAGTGTAAATGAAAGTTAATCCTTATTTTATTCCATCTTTTAAATTAAAAAATAAAATTGGTACCAGTCCATTTAAAATTCTTGAGAAACCGAAACTTTTATTTTAAAAATGCCATTTCCAGGAATCGAATGGTCATGGCCCCTTTTCAATCCCTAGGATCAATCAAAAGTCAAAAATTCCAAGCCGTTCAAAAGTTACAGGGCATCCGCTAGGACTTCTGGGACATACTGTATATTATATTGTTGGTAATGATAAATTCTTTAACCTCTTATATTTTTTCTAAGTTTTCCTGGACCACCCTGTATAAAATGTGCTACCAAATATCTACTAAGCAACAAAATATAGTGTGTAGGTACTTACAGATTAAACAAAAGTCAAACATAACAGAATATCTTTCTACTTATCTACTTCCTCTGGTGTATTATAAAGAGCCATACGATTTGACACTTATGGATTTTTTATTCTATTTTTCTATTCTACGTACTTGTACCATGAAACGTAAAATATTAAATTTTGAGTGGGATATTTTTTCTTCTATCTTGGTTGAATTCAAAGTTTCACTATTGAAAATGATAATCCCAAAATATTTAATTAGACGTTTGTTTATTGCAGGCTTTATCAACCACTGTGATTCAACTTTTTACAACAGACGGACCAGGTGATACTAAATGGCACAAAAGATGTTTTGGTATTCTTTGTTTGGTAAAAGACAATTCACGGCGATCCTATTTCTTTCGTTTATATTGTTTAGTCCGAGAAGAATGTGTTTGGGAACATGAACTGTATAAAGGTAACAATTGGTTTTTTGATTTTATACTCAAATGGTTCTCGGTGCCAAGTCCATACGGGACATTCAACGACTTCAGATCGTTTCGACAATAATATCAATCTGTTTATTACAGATTTTTCGAGTAATTCCGCTAATACCTTGTCGGTTAATTCTTCTTTCAGGAAGCAACAGATTGCCATGTTTTTTTTTTTTACGCAGAGTTAGTTTATAGGCAGACGGTTAGTATATTACTTGCACTTGTTAGGATAGCATCTTAATATACAGCATGTCCTAGAATGATGGGTCAGTCGAGATTTAGAAAAGGGGCTATGGCCAATCGAATGGTTATGCTCTGATCCAGATTCGAACCCCCGGGAGTGACTTTTATAGATAAAAAGTGTCACTTTCTCAAGAAAATTTAAATGGAATGGTACAAATGGAATTTGTTACACCCTGTATAACGGCATCTGTTTTTATATTTCTTGTAAAAGTTCACTTATTGTGTTTTAAAAATGTTTTCTCGCCTACTTAAATAGTTTCGTAAGCTTACAAATTTAAATTTTCGGTTAGATAGTCCGATTTTTGACCAAAGTCACGGTCCGATATCTTAAATTTTGTCGCGACCACATATCAACTCTTTGAATGAAAGTTTTAGGTAGCCTTTAATTTAGGACATAGATTGCAAAATTACGACCTGTCAATTCCATTAATGGGGATGGACCCCCCCCTCAACCATAGGCTGAGACTCTAGATAAATTATCAGAATTCAAACTGTCCATGTAGATAAATTATCAGAATTCGAAGCGGGCGCAGCCTGCTAGTATATATATATGATAAAATTAAAATAGTTTGTTATGAAGGTGTTAAAGAGCTAACTAGTTTCGTCCTCTCCTGAGAACATCATCGGAGCTAGTGTCAGAGAAATAATCTTATGTGGCATTGGAGTGTGCCTTGAGTAGAGGGCATGCGTGTGAATATTACATAAGATTATTTCTCTGATACTAGGCCTGATGATGTTCTCAGGAGAGGACGAAACTAGTTAGCTCTTTAACATCTTTAATATTTTTTAGTCAAGTGAAGATAGAGTCATTTTTAACCTTCATTATGGTCTTACTTGACATAGTATCCCAATTTAACCAACTTATAGTTTGTTATATTTTCTCAATATTCAAATTAATCTTTTATTTCTTAGGAATGGACTATATGGCCCCTCAAAACTTTTTGCACATATTTGAGGCCGAAGATTGTATTGTTGCGTTTAATTTTGCCAATGAAGAAGAAGCAAGATATTTGAGAAATGTCATTTTGGAAAAACAGAAGAGATTGGGTAAGCACAAGGAGTATAAATATGATTTATATGTAGTAAATATATCATACCAGCAACTTCATACCCTTCTTATGCCGTGGTTGTAGAATAAATTTTGTCCAAAATAATTATCTGTTCTTTTTCCTTTGCAAAAATTTGAAAAAATGCTGGTATATGAACTAAGACCTTTCCCTGGAATATCTTTTATGTTATCGCTTACAGTTTGTTCTATGAAACCAAAGCAGTACCTTGAGAACTTAGAGTAAAAAAAATCTTATTTTTCCCTTTACTTGCATGTTAAGAGCTAACTTTATGTAAAAATTAGCGCTCTAGATATGCGAGAAGTGCCTATATTTTGATTATGAGTGAGTGATATCTGAGCACGGCAGTTCGCCCAGATATCATACTTGAGATGGTGATAAGTTATCTGAGGGTGACATCCCCACCGACCGAGTCCATCTGAGATGATGGTGTAGAATAACACTGAAAGAAACTCCGTGATATCATTGTGGTTTGTTACTCATATTCTTGTGTTATTGACGTATGTTAATTATCAGGCTCCAAAAATAAATGCATGATGGCAATTAAATACTTAAGCAGTCGACAACTACTTGTTTGGAGCTGCTGTCTTATAAATCTGGCTACCATCGGACATGCTGATGCCACTAATGAATTTGAATGAATGAACGCCAGCAAAAAAGGAAATCATGCCTTTTAGGCACTTTCGGAATGAGACGGGAGTTTGCTATCTTTTAGTTCTATATAACTTAAAAAATAGAAGTTCTATATAACTTAAATAAAAAATAGAAGTTCTATATAACTTAAATAAAAAATAGGGCTTTTTTGGTATTGCCATGTTTTTAAAAATGTTTACCGAATGTTTATTCTAAAATCATATTTTTTACTAAAATTTTCAGAGAGGCGGCGCCGGTCTTCTGCACAATCACGCCATTCTTCTGCTCCGGGCTTAGAAAGAGATCGAATTCGAACTTCGAAGCCTCATTCTTTTATTAATGGAACACCTTCCATGTCGTCAATAAACCAAGTTCCCCCAGCTTCCGGTGGAGGTAAGTTACATTAAATATAAACTCGGTCTCCTTCGGGTTTATGGTGTGGTAAGACTTGATAATATTCTTGGTACTTTGAAGTGACAATTGGAAGAAAAAAGAGTAACTGGCGGTCGGTCGTGACAAAAATGGCTGTTACTAACAAATGAGGAGCAGTCTCTAAAAAGTAAATTGTATACAGGGTGCCCAAGTTAACGCTGACGATATTTAAGGGTCTCAGCAACCTCCCTGGTTTAGTGGGTATACAACGTTGGGAGACCGGGTTTCGAATTCTGGCGGCACTGAAATATTTTTCTAAACTGTGTTTAGAAAAATATTTCAGATTGTTCGGGATGGACTTCTGAGGACAACTGAGTAGCTACTTAAAGTATAAGTAGCGATCAATGGGCGGTATTACAAGAGCGAAAAATTAATAATACTGTTATGATTTACTGTATTCTCATTTGTATTTTATTATTTATTTACTTGAGGGTCTCGTTTTATATGCTAACATTTAATTTTTTGTTCCCATCATCATTTAATAAAAACACTGTTTTTAAATTAATCGTATTTTACTTCAGAAAAATGTCGATATTGAAGGTAGAGTTTTTGTTAAAGTGTCCATTTTGTTGTAGGTATTAGCATCTAGAAACAGCCCCTTAAATTATTTTTAAGGTTAACTTGGGCTCCCTGTATGTATATAACCCTTTTTGGTGACTTTTGGAACTCCACGTTGTTTAATTTCTAAATCAAGAAACATCAATTGTAAATAGAAAGTTTTGTTTCCAAATAACAACAAAATGAACCATCTTAATAATTTGAAAACTTTTCCTGAAAAAAATACAAGTTTTTGCAAAATAGCCCATTTTGGAGACTGTCCCTCAAATTTCTTTTCAATGTAATTATATAATAATAATAGTCTTCATTTGTACAATAAAATTACAATACAATTCATTTAACTATAATTAATTAATAAAAAAAACTGCACAAATTCTGCCTGTCTGTCGAGACCTCCCCATTTGGGGATGTATTTTCATTACACCCTTGAAGGTAATTATGGAGTATCTATTAAGAACGCACATGCTGAAGTACAAAATAAATCCAACTCATTTAGGTAATTCTATTTTATTTTTTCATCAAATTCATACAAACTCGAATCGATATTTTATTTTAGAATATTTAATTCATATTTATTTTTAAACGATTCCTGTAAATATTTCATTAATTTTATTTCTTTTATCCAACTTTCCAGAAGATTATAGAAAACCAAAACGAAGAGGTAATAAGTTGACAAAAGCGGATATATCCTCACCAACCGAATTCCGGCACGTTTCCTATGTGAGGTTTGATCCCAACAAAGGTTTCGAATCAAAAGATAATCCTGAACTTGAAAGGTTTTTTCAAATAGTAAGTTTCAACTGAACTATGAGTATACATCATAACTTGAAAAATATTGCATACTTTAGATTGCGGAGAATTACTTTATTATTACTAATATTATTGAGGATCGCAGCAGCGCTCCGCCCGCCAAGTCAGATACAATAATCGTTGGACAAGTCATATATTACTTCATGTCATAAAGTGAGATTCAAGTCTCTACAGCCACGGGAAAAATATGTGGAGTGACTTTTGTTGAATATTTCATAATCGGATGGGTAGATGATGAGATTAAATCAATAATTTGAAAAAAAAAAGTTACGGAAACGAGAAAAAAATATTTCGAAATGGTCATTTTTACACTATTTTAGTCTCCTTCATCTTCTTGGACGTTGACAGGGCTACAGCAAAATTTACAGAACCGATTTTGATCGGAGATGTCTCTTTTGGTTGCATCTTGTGGAAGGGTGTGTCTGTTGATATTTTCATCGTCAAAAGGTGCCCCCACTACTAATATTTTTGCAAAAACTGGTTTTTATTAAGAATTTAAAACTTTTAAATCGTATACAATCTCAATTAAAAGATAGAAACAATACTTTCTATGTTTCATTATTGTCCAAAAAGTTATAGAAGGCAGAAAAAATTCAATATGGAGAGGGTAGAGTGTATGTGGGAGGGTGAAATAAAAAAAAAATGGGGAAACAATTTAGTTCATTCTAACTGTATGATTAAACTACTGATGTGCTGTTACATAATATCCAATATTGAGAAGTACACTTTGGGATAAGCTAGAAAGCTGAAATTTGAAACAAGAATGTTCCGAAGTACAAAAATAATATTCTTGAGTAAAATATTGATTTTATAAATAAATAGGAGCCGTTTTCACAAAAATCTAAAATTCAAAAGTTCCTTTCGGGTTAAACTAGAGCTGAAAATTGAAACAAAGATGCTCCGCAGTACAAAAATAACATCCTTGAGAAAAATATTAATTTTCTAAATAAATAAGAGCCATTTTCTCAATAAGGTACCAAATCCAATATTGAGAAGTACACTTCGGGATAAGCTAGAAATTTGAAACAAAATGTTCCACAGTACAAAAATAACATCCTCGAGTAAAATATCCACCAAAATTCCTAAATTGAGAACTAGGAACCATTTGGGTATCAGCGAGAAAAGTGAAATTCGATGCAAAAGTATTCCACAGTACAAAATCATTATCCTTATGAATTTTTCTCGTTATGAAAATCATCAAAAGAAAAAGACGGATAAAATGCCTATTTTCGACATGCACATATTCGCGCGTGGATTGCCGGAGACTTGCTATTCGGATTTTCATGGTTAACCTACCAAAGTAACGGTAATTGACTTTTCTTCAAAAAACTACTGGGGCTTTATAGCGTTAAAATGCAAAAGAAATGAGTTATTTGCAAAAAACCGGATTCGAAATACAAATTTTTCAATTTAAACCTTAATAGTTTTTTATGTGTTCGTGTAACAAAAAAATAATGTTAACATAAAATGTAGGTAATTTTATCTCAAAGCGAATGATATGTCACTCTCTCATGTAAAGCAAATGTAAGACGAGATATTTGTGAAAATGTGAAGAAAAACGTTTTTTCGCATAACTTTGCAAAGAAAGTTTGCACGCTACTGCAAATTCAGATTTAACATCTCTTAATGGTTCTCTATCGAATTTAATTTGATTCGAAATTCGTGTATGGTAACGCAAACTAAGGGCATTTTCGATGACCATTCTACTGGACTATACCCATCTCAATAAAATTAAGAAAAACTTGTAGTGCCGAGTGCGTACAAAATTGGATCTCCTATAAAGATAAATTAAATATTTTAATAGGTAGGTACTTACTGTAATAATAAGCTAAAAAATAAAGGAAACTTTCTCAACGTTACTCTAAATTATAATTTAGCTTGATCAGCTGAAAAATTTAATTTGTTTAATTGAAGAAGGAAGTTAGTAGTCAGTATGAAATATTATTTCAAAAATAATTTGTGTATCAACTAAATTTTTTATAGAGTTAAAGAGCGCTTTCGTCTATTACGACATTCTCAACATAACTAACTCTATAAAAAACTCTACAAAAATTTTTAGTAGTTGATACACAAATTATTTTTGAAATATTACAAAAAAGTATACTTACTGTAATAATTAGTTCTAGAAAGAGAGGTGGTTAGTTCAAGAACTCCTTTTGACTTTAGGGAACGGTTTCTATGAGATGATTTTGGTGTAATTAGGTATGTGGACACCATTTGCCGTAAAATTTCGTTACTCTACTAAATTTGGGATTGATCCCACGCTCTTCTGTTTACCAGAACAGCGTTTAACCACTGTGCTACTGAGGCATGAAAAAATAACAGTAGAAATAAAATAATGAACCCGTGTTCCGAATAATCTAAATTGACAAAAGTTTTTTTTTCTCACAGTAGTGAATCTTGTTGTACCAATTGGCTTGCGACCTGTGCCCAGTGTAATATATTTCTTATATCGCTCATTTATTTCTCTTTTAGGCAGGAGTATCTCAGAGTCAATTGCGTGATCCACGGACGAGTGCTTTTATTTACGATTTTCTAGAAAGAAATGGAGGTTTAGATGCAGCCAAAGAAGAAGCTTTATTACCACCGCCAACTGTACCTCCTCGAAACACGAATAATCACCCAAGTTCCGCTCGCCACCGTCCTCCTCCTCCGCCAATGCGTCCTCCTCCATCCTCCATACAGTCTAATGTACCACCTCCATTGCCTCCACTAGGAACTATGCCATCACGAACTCATGAATCTTCCATGCATATTCCACCACCACCACTTATTCCTCCTCCCATGGTAAATGTTCCACCACCCCCGTCGTTGCCACCTCCTGAAGTCAAAGTTCCTCCACCTGCTGAGATACAACCTGATAATAGATCAGCTTTAATGGATTCTATTCGCTCAGGAATTCCACTGAAAGTGAGTAGGAATTTTCTATTTTTTATTTACCTAGCTAGTGTCCATGTCGTCAGCTCAAGGAATCCAGGTCGATTATTTCCCAAATCTGTTTTTTAGCTCTCTTTCACCCCGCGTCAAATAATCGGATCAGAATTGGGCTATCTTGAATGGTTTTACAATAAGTACATTGTGATGTCGTCCTGCTTCAACTGAAGTAGTTTAAAAGTCTTCTAAGAATTTGAAACGATTTATTTATACTTTTACCCCGTATAAACACCGGTCTTCTACGTGATTTTTTAATTCCTTGAGTTCTGTTGCACTGCAGTCGTTTTAAATCAGATTTTTCTTTATTGTCAATCGAACATAGTGAGATCTAGTTTTAAACTTGTGATTTTTCTCAAAACGTTGGTCCATGATTATTCTTGACCAATGTGAGTATAAAGATCTACAATCCAAAGAACTTGTAGTATTTTTTTCAAAATTCAGTTTAATAAGCACAAGTTACATTTACTTATTTTATTTATAATATTTGTATGCAAAAAAACTTTTCCTAAGCTGTAATAGCTTCTCTGAATCCAGAGATAAAAATACTAAATTTGAACGTCAATTTATTAAAAATAAGTTTTATGAAACCGACTTAAGCACTCTTATATTCTATTACCCCGATTTAATATCTAATTTTATTTGTTTTAGCATTTTGATCCTGAATCTGACAGCAAAAATACAGTAAATAGTGACATCAGAGGAGATCTTCTGGACCAGATCCGACAAGGGACAAATCTCAAGCCGGTAAGTCGTGTTTTTTTTAAAAAAATGTTTGATTGTAAAATTAAACAATAATTCACAAAATCACAAATTTTGAATGGGTCTCGTATATGTATAAAGATCCTGAATCTTCTATTCTCCATGGTCTCACATTCAAAGAGAATGTGAGTATCTGTTTCTTCTTTCAGACCACAAAGTCTGCACTCAACTGGTTCATCCTGGGAGTCTCAGTCTATGCAGACCATTCCTGAAAGGTTCATTTCCTTTGACTAAGCTCTCTGTGGACCTAAGGCGATTGCGTTTGAGGGCCAGAATCTCATAATTAATTTTTTGTCCAAAGTAGAGCCTATTGTTTATACGGAGTATGATAAAAAAAAAAAAATACTACTTAATGGTGACGGTATTCCGAAGGATAATTTCTCCTAATTTAATTATGAAGTTATGTTTGAGATTGTGGGAAACTACTTGAGGGTGACATTGATTCCCATGTTTGTGTTACTGATGTATTATATTGCAGTGATTGACATGGTTCTGGGACCCACGTTTATTATTAGCCTCCAAGATTAGTTTAATGACTAGATGGCAATTAAAAAATATCAATATACATAAACTTATAATTTAGAGCTGCAATCTCATGCTTCTGGCTAATCGGACACGACGGCCATTTCTCTTTCATTTTCCTTTCTTCTTTTGTAAATATGAAATAAATTACTCTTTCTATTAGCCAGCGTCTATGGCACGTTGTATACACCAGTTCCCGTTAGATCACTGAAGTTAAGCAACGTCCAGCGAGGCTGTGCCATGTGAGTGTCCACGTGGGTTCGCCTTCGTGATGCTGGCTATTTTTCCGGCTCAACCCAGGCTGGGTGGGGTCAATGAGCTAGTTTGCAAGTTTCCAGCAAATGGAGGTTGAAACCCCCGTCTTGAATCTTGAATGACCAATAGATGTTAAAGAGACGTTAAGCTAAATTTAAAAAAAAAAATCGTCCTATTAAATTAAATAATCAAAACCCCCGTCTTGAATCTTGAATGACCAATAGATGTTAAAGAGACGTTAAGCTAAATTTAAAAAAAAAAATCGTCCTATTAAATTAAATAATCAAAATCAGTTCACTTCAGATTCCTTCCTTTTCCATCCGACCTTTCCAATGCCACTATTAATTAATTGATGGCAACGAATGGTGTTGGAAATATACGGGGGAATAATAGTAGTTGATTACAAGATTTATTATTGAAAATAAGAAATCCATACCTATGGCTTTTCTTTAGTCAGAGTGACTTTCTTAACCACAAATTCAAAGGTGAAAATTTACAAAATTTATGAAGACTCAATATTTTTGTGTTATCTTTTCAGGTTCAACCAGTGCCCAAACCACAAACCTCAGAAGTTAATGGTCTTGCCGGAGCATTGGCACGTGCCTTGGCTGAGAGATCTCGTGCCATTCATAGTGATAGTAGTGACACGAGTGAAGATAATGATGAAGATGATGAGTGGGATAACTGACACAAGATCAATTAAAGGGGAATCTTTCCCCGCCAGTGGTAAGTGGAGGATGATGTATTGATATTTGCCCTTAATAATGAATCTTTGGTATCGGATATGAAATAATAACCTCTTAAAATTTGATATAAAATGTTTCAAGGTGCGTAGAATTCAGAAAAAAAAAAAAAAAAAAAAATGCTTTCGAATGCCGTCTGCAGCACTTCTGCAACTTGGCGTTGACCGAAAGTCTATTTTTTAAAACTTGGTAAAGAAATCTGAATAACCAAACTGGAGAGGAAATTTCTGTGAAAAGAGGGGGAATTTTGTTAAATTTGAAGATTTTCAACGTCTATTCAAATTTTGAGAGAGTTGCAAATTTCTCTATTCCTCAAAATTTTACTTTTTTATTTCAGTTTTAGGCGTTTTTTTTTTTTTTATATATAATTTTGTTTCTCTTTGACCTGGAAATTAAATCATAGATATTTTTTTACTTATTTTAATAGTAAAACAGGCTTCGATTTTGATGACGATATATGGCGGGCGGTGAACTAACGGATTTTTTTATTCGATTCTTAAATACTAAAGCGGAAAATATCAAATTTTGAGAGGGGAGTTTATATTTCCAGTAAAACAATAAACATATGTGGTAAAGGTCTCCATTGACACTGATTACAATTATCACAATTTACTTTGATTGAGTCTATTGTCTCTGCTGAGGATGATGTAACTGAAATTGTTGAACCAAAAGTTAGTTGATTTTTGAATGTTAAAATTCTAGAGTGTAAAGTCCAGATTGTTATGTAGTTATACGAGTAATGATTAATGATGGCTGTTATTTTTTCAGGTTAGCACAAAGATTTCATTTTTCACAATATTTCGCGAAGATGATTTTTTTCTTCTTCTACAAGATCCGCAACTTGCTGACCTTTCGAGATGTTTTGTGTCACACATCAAACTTTAAAGACTAAATTTTCTCTTCACAAATATTGGAATCTGTTTTTACCGCTCTTTCTTTTCATGCTGTAAAAATTCTTCACTCTAGAAATAGATAGAGCCAATGATTTATCTCGTGGATAAACTAGATCACTGAAGTTAATCAACGTGGGTGGTGCCAAGAATTGTTGAGTTTGTAGGCGTGCACTTAGCGACGTGGTGAAAACTCTGTAGCTGTTGTTAAATATAGCGAAACGGGAGGGCAATATACCCTAGTAGTAAAAAAAACTGCCTGCATGAATTTATAATTTTAATGGCTAAAAAAAAATCCCCCCCCCCCAAAAAATTTATTTCCCAAAATCTAAAAATCAAACTATGTGAATATATGATAAATGTTTCTTTTAAAAAACATGGAGCTGGCAAATTTTCCTACTTCATAATATTGTTAAATTTATTCATTCTATAGAATGATTTATTATCATTTCTCTTTGCACCTGGTGCGACTAAAAAAGTATTTCATCCCTATCGATTTAATGAAAAATTCTACATCTTCATGCGACACTGCGGGAAAGGGTAAATAAAGTTGTTAATGAGACAATTTCAAAATTCATTAATTTAATATTAATACTGTTTAAGTTTAATTGATATACATAAATTATATTATAATTATTTGTTGAACATTGTAATTTATTATTTATATTACTCGTACATATTATAAATATAATAGATATTTTTTTATTTGATTCGTTTTTTTTAACCACCTATGTCATGATTGTTGTTGACCAATTTCTTTATCCAACAGTAAAAGGGCCCCCCTGGAAAAACGGCAGCAAAATTTATTATTAGAAGTCCTAGAAAATCTCCCCACCCTCTAAATAAAGAAAGACATGTTTTAGCGCTTTTCGAAATTATAATCCATTCCGTAGATATTCCAAGTGCTCGTTTCTTTTAAATACTCTGAAGATTGGGTAGTTCTTTAAAAATATACATCACAAATAAACAAAGCAATTAAATTTTTGGATGCATTATCTTATTGAGTGTATATTACTCTAATGACAATTAAGAGAAAATATCTTTAGAAAAGTTATAAGGGATCATGAAAATAGTGATTCTAATAGCATTACTATTGTCAACGTTACACCTGATTTGGAGCCATATTTGTATCAATATTTGGTTTACATTTGATTTCAAATTCAGTATCAAACTGACGGTGATAAGGCTAGAAATGTTTGTTTTTTGATTGAATCTAGAGAGAATCTTCAAATATGACTAAATGAGATTTTAGTGTTTTACTCAAATTTCAATGTATAAAAGTACCCATACAAAATTTGAGTCACGTAATTTTCGAAATGAGGTCCATAACCATGAGCTATTGACTTCGTAACACTCCATTTCTAATTAATTTAATACGTGTCTTCGTTGCACACAGAAGTTTTTAAAATCATAATTCATCGATCACAATAGTGGACACATTGATAGTTTCTTGATCTATACAAGTTACGAGTGCTATCGAAAACTTACGCAACAGTTTCAATTTTTACATTCGTCATGATACGGATCTAATGTTCGGACGTCTCTCCAAGTTGGGGGATAAGAATTATGTAGAAAATTACCACACCTTTTACAAGGTTCTGAGAATACTGTATTAAAACTATGCAACCAAGTCTGAAAATCAAAAGAATTGACTTCGAATTAAAAACTACTACCTAGTAGTACTGAGAAAAAATAATCCGCTAATTCTTTACGTCAAAATCGGACTAGGCGTTTAAGAGTTATATTTCCAAAACAGTAGACGCGCGGACGTCAAGATTAAGCAAAGCTGCCGACTTTTCTAATCCGAGATCTTTAGTTCAGCGCCATGTGGTTTCATTGTAATTTATCTACGGCTCGAGTATTTAAAAATTGGTTTTGCAATCTGAGCTCTTTGGTAGAGTCCAAACTGAGGAGAAAATTTTATGGTACCTAGATATAATGTTGACGTTTTTTTTATATTAGTTGTTCTCAGTTTTTTTAAAAAAATTATTGTGAGACGTAGATATTGCTACTCTTGACGTCTTTTTTATTTTTGTTCAAAATAAGTTCAGTGCCTAAGAGTTGTGTTATTAGTACTTTCATCAACAGTAAAAACAAGGGCGTGACAGTAAAAACAAGGGGGGGGGCAGCTGAGATTTTCATGTCGGGAGGGGGGGGGGGCGATAAAGTAAATCGGTACTTATTTAATAATAAACCCCCAGGGGTAACTGATGATTCAGTTATTGGGGAGGGGCGACCCCAGGGCCTGTGATAAATATCGATAAAGGAAAGTGCCAAACCGGCGAAATTCAACTAGCAGGAGGAGTTTTACAATGGAAAAATATACGGAAAGCCGAAAAAAAAACAGATGGAACCTATACGTTTGTAAC
>CM022880.1:14747920-14759877 GCA_012654025.1 Pachypsylla venusta
CTTGAGTCCATTGTGGTTTTGCTTAGCATTAAATCCGCTTTCCAAAATGTTCAATAGAACGAAAATAGGATACACCTTAAAAAAACAAGTGAAACACACCATCTCACACCAGTTATACATGGATGACTTGAAACTATACGCAGTATCCCATGATCAACTGAAAGAACTAGTCGGAATAGTGGAACAGTTCTCCAGAGACATATGTATTAGTTTGAAAATTGACAAATGCAAGGTGATAAATATCGATAAAGGAAAGTGCCAAACAGGCGAAATTCAACTAGCAGGAGGAGTTTTACAATGGAAAAATATACGGAAAGCCGGAAAAAAAACCAGATAGAACCTATACGTTTGTAAATTTTTTTGAATTTTCCCACCAAATTTACCAAATACGATTTAACAATGCGACAAGTTTGCCACAGTTACATTTGATTGTTCACAGTGGGGCTGTTGGATTAGGGACAAAATGTGGCATTTATCGTATTTCGGTACTTGATGACTTTTTTGCTTCCAAAAATCATTTTATCTAGTGTAATTTTAACTTGCCCTTTCCGTGCTGCATACTCTCGAGAATTTCTAGGGGGGGGGCAGCTGCCCTCACCTGCCCCCCCTTCCTACGCCCATGAGTAAAAAGTTGAGAATAGAGCAATGTTTAATTTTCTTAGAATGTGAATGACTGAAAAACCGAAATTTCTTCTAAAGTAGCTAATAAAATCAAATTCAGTCCGCTTATTAACGAACTAAGTAAAATGATAAAAAAAAAAAAAAAAATTAAGAGGCCTTAATTCTCTTACCATAAATGATCGAACAGCAAGTTCTGGTAGTGTGGGTGAGAAGAAGTGCAACATCGCTGAGTGAGCATGTTCTGTAATTTTTCTAAAAACTTTATGTCGTGATTCCGTCCAAAGATCCATTGGTTCTCCGTATCCTTTGATTACAACCCATTCAATCATGAGACCCTTCAAAGCAATCACTGCCTGCAGTATTCGACCCAATGTGACCTAAAGTTAAGGACAAAAATAAAATTTACTAGCAGGTGCTAGCGATAACTCGCTTTCAGTCAAATACTCGATTTTCACTTTCCTTATTTCGTAATTTAGGTGGGCCATCAGACATACTTTGCTTTTTTTCTAAATTAGTTAGTCTTGCGGTTTTGTCAGTTAAAAAAACAAATAAACGTTTATACCCATATACTTTTTGCATATAAAGGGTTCTGTACTGATGATTTTTGTTTTATTATTTTCAATAATGAACTTTTGGAATCGTCACGAAAAAAAATTACCCCCCCCCTTTTTTTATTCTTGTCCTGCTATGATTTTTTTATTATTTGCTTTGAGTTTAAAGCTTCANCCCCCCCCCCCAGAACCAGAGCACTCTTCATAATAAATATTAGACCAGAATAGACTTTATTATAGCGGAGAGATAGGCGATGAGATGATCGGAACTACTTACATGCAGGACGGCGTTGCTGGCAAATGGTCTGGACACACTTACACTCATATCTTGGAATAACCTATCAATAGAAGCTATCATTGTATCTACCGTTCTGAAAAGCATCATACAAATAGAAATATTGTGAAAGTCTGATATTTTTCTTTGGTGTCTTTCTGGGAGTGATCCCAGAAAGACAACAAAGAAAAACTGAAACTGCTTCCCTGACTGCGGTCTTATTATATTTATTAACTTTTAAATAAATTAAAACAAAACGCCAAAAACACTATTTATAATTATTTATGAAGAAATTAGTTTCGAATCATTCGATTCATCATCAGTCTAGTCGACTCGAAGGATGGAAGTTGACTTTCCATCCTTCGACTTAAATAATTATTAACAGTGTTTTTGGTGTTTTGTTTTAATTTATTTAAAAGTTAATATTTTTAACACCTAATGTTATTCAAAGACTTATTATATTTTTCTAAAATCAACTTTTAGAATTTTCAGTTCCCTCCTGTTTGTGGCAAAAGCGTATTGGTCGTTTGCCATATAGGAGTACTTAAAATGTGAAAAATTTGTAATAGCTGTGCATCAACTTTTTCCGCCAATACTTCCACGTTAAAGTCACGATTAATTCCTAGTAGAGATCGATCAAACAATGTAGACGAATATCAGAAAGTCACGTAATACGAGAACTTATGCATGTTTCCTGGCTGAGCGCCGTGGACTATCAATGTATTCTTCTCTTACATTTTTAATGCTATCAGGCATCTGTATAGTTTGAAAACAGCCACTTGACTTTGAATTCATAATAGATGTTGTCACCTCGAATTTTCTTGTTGTAGCGGTGTTTCTCTATGTTCCCCCATTTCTAGATTCAGGTTTGAAAAATGGTAGGAACAGGGCTGAAACTGTAATTATATGCGCTCCACATCGTTCTGGTGCGTAGAATCGGCAGTCTTTAGGAAGCTTAAATTTTGTACCCATCGTTTGATTGTCTCTGCTAGGAACTGGATCGTGACGCCTCTCATGGGATAAATGTATATTGTGGTGTCCCACATGGAATAAATTCAAATTCCCAAGATCACAAACAACTGAATTGCTATTTTTAAATAGCACATTTTTTCCCTTTCACACTGTTTATTGACCCCAAACCACTTTTCATCAAATTTAATAATTCCTAAGTATACCTGGATTATTTCATTTTTATCTATTCTTTTACATTTCACTTTCAAAGAAAAGAAAATATGTATTTGGCACTTCAGATTAAAGGGTTAAAAGATCTAATCTAATGAAAAACATTTGTTTAAGACGGGCGGTTCGGAGCGCGAGGATCTGAGAATCTATAAACTTACTGGGGTGGTACATTATGTGAACTAGTTAGTACGCGTCTCTTCTTTTGGTTTTGGGAAAAATACGATCTCTTGAGTGAATTTTGACTAAGTAAGGCGGCTGCAATGTTACTATACTCGTGAACCTGGAATATAATCATTAATTACACATAATATATATTATTACAGCCGAAGGGGCTTGCGCTAGAGATAATCAATACAGCCCCAACTATACGAGTAAAAACATTTAATTTTTAAATTGAATTATTTAGAATTAGAATAGAATAGAATACCGAAGGGGCTTGCGCTACTCGGAGATAATCAATACAGCCACAACTATACGAGTAAAAGCATTTAATTTTTAAATTGAATTATTTAGAATTAGAATAGAATACCGAAGGGGCTTCCGCTACTCGGAGATAATCAATACAGCCACAACTATACAAGTAAAAACATTTAATTTTTAAATTGAATTATTTAGAATTAGAATAGAATACCGAAGGGGCTTGCGCTACTCGGAGATAATCAATACAACCACAACTATACAAGTAAAAACATTTAATTTTTAAATTGAATTATTTAGAATTAGAATAGAATACCGAAGGGGCTTGCGCTACTCGGAGAAAATCAATACAGCCACAACTATACGAGTAAAAACATTTAATTTTTAAACTGAATTATTTAGAATTAGAATAGAATAGAATACCGAAGGGGCTTGCGCTACTCGGAGATAATCAATACAGCCACAACTATACAAGTAAAAACATTTAATTTTTAAATTGAATTATTTAGAATTAGAATAGAATAGAATACCGAAGGGGCTTGCGCTACTCGGAGATAATCAATACAGCCACAACTATACGAGTAAGAGAATTTAATTTTTAAATAGAATTATTTAGAATTAGAATAGAATCTTTATTTTCAAAATAACAATATTTGATTACAAAGTTCTTTCCCCAAATTGGTGTTATTGTTGTTGTCAACGTTTTCGGCGATGTTCACACTATTTTCAGACCAAAGAGGTCCACAGTCCCAAAAGAAGTACTTCAGAATATTACATTATGTTCTAGGTTGATAAGGTCTGCCTACAAATAAATGGTTTTATTGTGATCTGCAATTCTGGTCCTATATCTCCTGATACTGAAGATTTGATTCAATGCCAGATCTAGGTAGCAGCATTTAGAGTGATCCAGTAGAAATCAGCCGCGCCATAGTCGAAATATACAGGGAGATTTTATCGCCGGAATGAAAGGCAGGTGATCTTTGGTCGGTGAAAAAAATCGAGTGGACATTGTACATGGAACCAATCGCCTGAAGGGTCCTATTGTTATTTTATAGAGACTGTAGAGAGGCTTGTAAGGCATGCGTAGAATACCAGTTTGTATCCAGGGGTTTGTATTCTAAAAGTTAGTAAACCTATCACACGTGGTCATTATCCTGACACACACTCCATACACACTTTTGCGACGATCGCTGAGTACATGTATAGAAAAGCAGAATCTTCCAAACATCTAGTGCATGTGAGGGGAATATTAGAGGAGTACAGTGATATATCTATAGTTATACTACGCAAAGCCCAGTTGCTAGACTAACTTAAAATTTGTCACACAGATCCCTTTTAGTGTGTAGGTGCGTAATAAGAAAGGGAAAAATCGAATGTTCAAGTGGGAGCAAGTTACCGCCATAAATGACGTTTTTAGCGGTTCTTTTTGCAATTGGCCAACTAAAGGAGATAACGAAAAATGACCGAAAATGGACCCCCAAAATAGTATAGAAGGACCCCATAAAAAATATAAAATTTGAAATTTTTAGGTTTCTCCCCGATTTTTGGACAGTTTTCACCATTAAAAATCGGAATTGAGAAGTACCACTTCGGGATGAGCGAGAAAGCTGAAATTCGATAAAAAGGAGTTCCATAGTACAAAAAGTCATATTCTTGAATAAAATAAAATATTTAATTTTCTAAATAGTAGCGGCGCTTTCTCTCGGGGTCGGTTCCACCAAAACCCCAGAATTAAGAATTAGCAATTCGGGATGAGCGAGAAAGCTGAAATTCAATACGAAGGTATAATTAAGAATTATCAATTCGGGATGAGCGAGAAAGCTGAAATTCAATACGAAGGTATTCCGCAGTGCAAAAAGTAATATCCTTGAGTAAAATATTGAATTTTCTAAATAGGAGCCGTGTTCACTCTGGGGGTTGGTTAAATCAAAAATTCAAATTTGAGAAGCTTTAATTTCGCGATTTCGAAATTCTTGTTAAATTTCGTAACCGTAGCGAAGCACCGGTTACTATTACATTATATTCTCAGCTCGAATATTATCCATGTATATTTGGTCTAAAAGTAGGAAAGTAGGAAAGCAGGGAAGCTGGGAGGGAAATTTCATTCAGTATTGAGTAATTTATGAATCAGTTAAGGTGTGGACTGTCGGTGTCAATCTTTTATCTAATTTTAGGGGTAGATTATAAGTTTGATTTAATAATTTCTAAAGAAGAAAGTACGCTATTTTCATTCCGTTGGCGTATCGGATGATTTGAGTTCTCGTCTGTGTTTCGTGTTTATTTCCTTTATATTTTGAACTTTCTTTAATTATTATTAGCTAGACCTACCCTTTTCTAGTGATCTGATATTCGTTCGTTTGTGAATTTGACATTTGAGTGCTTTCCGAAACCATTTCAGGATTACCTGGCACCGCAGCCGCGTAAACCTATTAGTACTGTATACTCTCTAGTGAAATTATCATATAACTATATCCAATAAACCATTTTTAAATATTTGTAGCATGGTTATCATAATATGTAATGAATAGATTGAGTTGTAAGTAAATCTATTATGTAGACTTTTGTACATTTTGTACATATATGTATTTTTTCTTCAAAATATTCATTTTAGGGGCCCCGCGCATGCTTGATCCGGGCCTGGTACCAATCGACTATTCTTTTGTCAATCTGATATCGCTAAGTAATTTCATCAAATTATAAAAAAAAAGAAGTTGCTACTATAATAATTGGATTCTATCAGTGAAATTATTCCTTTCAGTAAATTGTACACCCCAATTTGAAACAGAAAATTGTTCCCACGATGGCCGATTCTACGCATTAGGGCGACATTTGATGAAAAACTATTACATTTCTGGCCATCAATACATTTTGGGTAATTGCATACCAACCTATTTCTACCAGATTTTTAATTTGCTGAGAACAGTTTACTCTGAGAGGAACACCACGACAAACAGGCAATTACCATTAATGTTATTTTCACTTCCTCGTTTAAAATCTTAAAATTTACATTAGTCCAACAATCCTACATTCTTCCTCTTGTGCAAGTAAATTTTATAGATGAATATTATTCAGACACTGTCTTGATCAAAAGTCAATTTCTCCCAACAATCCTGCATTCTTCCTCTATTGCAATAGATTATATATAGATGAATATTATTCAGACACTGTCTTGATCAAAATTGTCAATTTCTCCCAACAATCCTACATTCTTCCTCTATTGCAGTAGATTATTTATAGATGAATATTATTCAGACACTGTCTTGATCAAAATTGTCAATTTCTCCCAACAATCCTACATTCTTCCTCTATTGCAATAGATTATATATAGATGAATATTATTCAGACACTGTCTTGATCAAAATTGTCAATTTCTCCCAACAATCCTACATTCTTCCTCTTTCGGAATAAATTATTTATAGATGAATATTATTTAGAGACTGTCTTTATCAAAATTGTCAATTTCTCTCAACAATCCTACATTCTTCCTCTAACGCAATAGATTATTTACAGATGAATATTACTGAGACACTGTCTTTATCAAAATTGTCAATTTCTCCCAACAATCCTACATTTTTCCTCTATCGCAATAGATTATTTACAGATGAATATTACTGAGACACTGTCTTTATCAAAATTGTCAATTTCTCGAGCCTGATTTGAAATTTGATAAGAATATTCTCATCTCATTCAACTGAAAAACGTGTTGTACACAATGACGAGTGCCAAAGTAAATAATATTGGTAAAAAATATAGTAAGAAATATATTTGTTCAGCATAATTCAATTCAAAACATCAATAAAGGTATTTTTCAGGGAAAATTAAATCTGAGTGAGTTCTAGTTTTTTGTGCATTAAAATATGACTTCAGATTTGATTCACATTGATGGAAGTCAATTTGAAGGTGGAGGTCAGCTGTTACGATTAGCTTTAGTGTTTAGCAGTATACTTAGCAAATCTATCAGAGTACACAATATAAGACAACATAGGTTAGCACCTGGATTACAAGCAGAACATATAACTGCTATAGAAATAGCTCGAGATATGTGTAAAGCGGATGTAAAAGGTTTATATAAAAATTCAAAGGAGATTATTTATAAACCAAGAAATTTGACTCATGATTTGTTTCATGCCGATACAAGAGGATCAGGAAGTATTACGCTTATAATGCAGGTAGCGCTTCCTCTAGCTATGTTTGGTTCAGGTGAGTTTTGAAATTTCCAATTCATGTTTTGTCGTCGCTGCCTTTTATTAAATATTAATTTAATTGGACTTAGCCGCTTTCGGCTGTTGTCGCAGCTCTTTAGTAAAATAATAACTTATTTGGACTTGGCAGACTTTGGCTGCTGTTGCTGCTCTTTAGTAAAATATTCATATAATTAGATTCCGCAGACTTCGGCTGTCGTTGCTGCTCTTTAGTAAAATATCAATTTAATTAAATTTGGCAGATGTCGCAGCTCCTTGGTGGAAATAACTATTTGCATATATTTGAATTAGAATAGGCAGCCCTCGGCTGTTGTTCGCAGTTCTTTAGTGGAAAAAACTTATAGATTAGATTAGGCAGCTTTCGGCTGTTGTCGCGGCTCTTTAGTGCAAAGAAATATTTAAATTACATTTGGCAACCGTCGGCTGTTGTCGCAGCTCTTTAGTTAAAGCAATATTTGAATTACATTTGGCAGCCTTCGGCTGTTGTCGCCGAACAGATTAAGGTAGCCCCATGAGACTTAAAATTTGTCGATATGATACAAAGAGTTTCTTCATCAAAATTAGAGTTATATTGCCACTTTTTGAGTTGTGACCCGAATTTTAGGTTTGGTGCCAAAAGGGACCCCCAGATGTGCTACGAGACCCAAAATTTGGCGATGATATGTTACAAACAGTCTCTGTTTTAAATTTCAACAAAATTGGAGTGATATTCAGGGGCGTAGCGACTGGGGGGTATGGGGGGGTGTGACACCCCCCCAACATTCTCCAACAACCATCAGTCGGCAACTCGCGGATATACTTCATCCATAAAATTATAAATTTTTCGGTTCATGGAGATAAAATCGGATATTTTTTTTAAAAAAATCCGACATTAATATCGGAAGTATCCGCGATTTGCCGACTCTGTTTGAAATTCGGATTTCAAACAGAGTGCATATAGTTCTTACAAGATTTTAAAAATTGTATCATCAATGTTAATCAGTTCCTGTAACGTCAGCATCTTGTGAACGGTCATTTAGTAAATTCAAATTAGTTTTAAATCATTTGCGAATAACAATGGGAGATGATCGTTTGAATGCATTGATGATGCTATATTCTTCGAATGATAAGGTTGACGAAATTAACGTCCATGAAATCGTTGAAAAATTTTTGCTCTTAAAACACCGCAGAATTCGAATCTGCCGTTGAAAAATCTGTCGATTCGGCTGCGGACTTTGCTCTGTAGTGATAGTATCATTTTAAAAAGATTTAGCAGCCTTCCGCTTTAGACACTGCTCTTTAGTGATAGTATTATTTTAAAAAATATACCCATGTGTCACATTAGCAGAGTTTTTTTATTCTTAGAATTATACAAGACAGTGGCTGAGTAGGTTGGAACCTGGAGTGGCAGTTTTCAGGGCGCAAATTTCAAATATCAGGGTCCGAAATTTTTAAAAAAAAACAATAATTGTCAAATATAATACTTGGGTGACTGTTATGTTTTTTCATTTGTGGGCCCCTACCGGGGCCCTAAAACCAAAATTCCTACAAAAATTGTCAACTATAATAGGTAAATACTTCGGTGACTGTACACACCAAATTTTATCAAAATCAGACAAATTTTATGTTTTCTACAAAATATCAAAAATTATCCAATATAATTCTCGGGTGAATCAATATAGGTACCAAATAATGTCAAAATGAGACGACTTTTGTATTTTTACATTTGTGGGCCCCTGCCGGTGCCCCAAAACCGAAATTTCTATAAAATACCAAAAAATATCCAATAAATTACTCAGGTGACTGTGCATACCAAATTTAATCATAATTGGTTATGTGGTTTGGATTTTAGAGATTTGGTCCCAAAAAAAACTGTTCGGGGCCCTGGAGGCGATATCGAGAAAAAGAAAAATATGGGTCGGGCTTTTTACCATTGATCAGACCAGCGGTTTGGCTCCCAGAGCTCTGCACACGATTCCGTACGTACGCCATACGTGGAACGTCGGACATATCGGTTTTTTGGATCCCATGGCTCCAAATATTTCCAAACTTCAAAAATGAAAATATGGCCCAAAAGCAATAGGAAATGACATATATGATCTCTATTTTGGGTTTCGGGTTCCCGTCAAACGTTTTTTTAGGCCAAAATATTTCCAAATTTTCTGCAGGATTACTATACTTTTATAGGAAGAGAAAATTCAGAATAAAAAATCTAAAAAATACCACGAAAATGGGAACTAATAAATCTCCATTTCATTTTCATCTCCGAGGGGGGGGGGTGACCCCCCTATTTCACAATAAAATTCAGTCATAATTCTTACCTACAAAGATTTTACTGATTTCATTCCTATATGAATTTATGCAGTCGGCAAATTGCAGTGGTGAGTCGGCATTTTCATATATTTCACCCCCCACAGTTTCCACCCTCGCTACGCCCCTGGTGATATTGTTGCTTTTAATTCTTTTAGATGCCGTTAAACCATCATTCCATTGAAGGATGGTAAGACTAGATTGGTTGGACCAAAGGAAATGGGTGAGATTTGCAAACAAAATAAATTTGACAAACCCAAATTCTTTTACTTTTTTCTTCAGGCATATCCGAAATTTCAATCAAAGGAGCAACAAATACATTTGACGCCCCATCAATTGACTATTATGAAAATTTATGGGATCCACTTTTTTTCAAATTTTTTGGAACAAATATGGAAATTCGATCAATTCGACGAGGATATTATCCAAAAGGCCGCGGTGAAGTTTTTGTTGAAGTATACCCTGTTCAATCGTTACGTCCTATGGATTTGACAGAGTTTGAAGATATTGTAAATGTATGGGGACATGCCACTTGTACAAGAGAAACTGATTTTGAAGTTGTCAAAACCATGGGTGACCTTGTTGAGGAGTATATGCTTACATATAATCCGGAAGTTTTTAAGAAAATTGATATAACCAGAGAGCAATTGTTACCTTACGAAGCGTATGGAAATGGAAGCGCCATCTATCTTTTTGCAGAAACAACATCTCGTGCTATTGTCAGTACAGGTTTGACAGTACAAAAGTATCGCCGCCACAATGAAACGGCTCTTTACGTTGCTAAAGAATTTTCAAATCTTTTGAAATCTCGCGTTTGTATTGACAATCACACTCAGGATCAAGTTATTCTATACATGGCACTTGCTAAAGGAAGGTCACGCATTAAAACTGGCAACATAACTTTACATACGAGAACAGCAATTCACATTGCTGAGCTGATGACAAATGCCCGGTTCAGGATTGTTGAAAATCAAGATGGTACGAACATAATCGAATGTGATGGCATTGGGTTTGAAAATAAACTTATTGATAGACAGTACGTCAGGAGAAAATGAAGAAACCAATATTTGACGGTATGTCAGGAGAAAATGAAGAAACCAACATTTGACAGTATGTCAGGAGAAAACAAACAAGAAATTTTTGTCAGTAGTGTATTTTCTTTATTAGGTATGTCACGAAAAAATTAGTAAAATTGCTTTTGAAAATCCTTAAAATTGGGTAGTTAGGTAAGGGGATAAACACTCTATGATCAGAACAAAATATATAATATTGTGCGTTAAGTTTTTATAAAACAATAAAGTACATGTCTTTCACTACAGATGCTAAGGGCCATATTCTAAAACACCACTTTAGTGTAGTTGTCACTCCGACTACAAATTAGCGAAGTCGCCACTCGTACTTTTAAGATTTCCTTTTTTGTATTCTAATTCAACACTCCTAGTGAGAAGTGATACTTTTAGCACAGAGGCACTCTATGATAGAACCGTCTTCCATTGGACCTGTAGACGGGTGAATTTAATTGAAATTTTATTTTATTTAAAAGTCAAAACATGGGTTTAAATTTTTGGAAAACTGATTAGTTTGGTTCAAAATCACTCTCTAAACTGAAAGGTATGAAAAACAATTGAAGACAGTCTCAAAAAACTGTGCAAATCTGTTCTAGAGGACAAAAGTAAAAGTTCTCTCATCGACAGGTCCGGTGTGCGGGAACGCTTATTATTAATTAATGAAATAAATTGACCAATAGCAACACAATGTTTAATCAGCTGATCTATGAATTGAAATCAGCTGATCTATCACTCTAGTGTCAAATCTTTGGTATTTTCAAGCTTGGTATTTTGGTATTCTAAAACCACACTTTAGGCGAAGTGCCCACTACGCTTATTCAAATTTGCCTAAATTTTGAAGTGTCGGATTTCCACCCCTAGAGTGGTGGTTATGGTTCCCTTTTTTTTAATCTTAAAATGTTTTAAAAATCTATTTGATTATAGTAATGACTAACACATGCCAAAAAAATATTATTTTACTTCCTCAATCCTAAAATTAGGGAAGTTTTGTACTCATACAAAAATTTATACATGAAATAAAAATGACCAAAATCACTTGACTTTATGTTTATTTTTTTATTTATACTGCGAGGATGAGACTGAAGAGTCCCTTTACCCTCACGGTCCAAATAGAGGTCTTATATATTTTACAGAAAATTAATAAGGATTAGAACTAGAAGGAAGAGGAAAAGGACAAGGGCGTAGCCAGCATCTGGCCTAGGGGGGGGGGCAGCTGGGATTTTCATGTCGGGAGGGGGGGGTCGATAAAGTAAATCGGTACTTATTTAATAATAAACCCCCAGGGGTAACTGATGATTCAGTTATTGGGGAGGGGCGACCCCAGGGCCTGTGATAAATATCGATAAAGGAAAGT
>CM022880.1:14760869-14785565 GCA_012654025.1 Pachypsylla venusta
TAAAAAAAAAATAGCTCGACCAACTCGAAACAGTTCGTTTGATTTTTTCAAAATGGAAAGTAAACGAAATTCGTCGTCATATAAACAATCGTAAATGTGATAGTTTTGACTTAAAATTATTCAAAAACACACACCCGTTCGAAAGGATGCAAGATTAATTCAAGAATAATAAACACGTTTCAAAAGAAAATCAACTAAATAAACGAAGCTTCCTATTTTCTAAAGTGAAGAAACAAATTAATAATTATAAAAAATTCTGCTAAAATTTTAAAAAGTTTGGTTTTAGAATATGAAAAAGTAGCCACAGTGTATTTTTACATTGAAAATATTGAATAAGTGAGAGTGTCCACTTCGCTAAAGTGACAGATGAATTTACATGTAATTTTTTGGTCAGATCATTTTTAAAGGAGTGTTTTAGAATATGGCCCTAAATCTCCTATCACGAAGGGGTTCTTATTTATACTGTCAGAATAAGACTAAAGAGTCTCTCTACACCGGAATGTTTTGGGTGATATTATTACGTGGCAAATATCTCAAATTCACGAGGATAAAATTCCATGGGTTGGCTAAGTTTCAACACACGCTCTACTCCTGTGAGAGCGCATTGCCACTAAATCACCAACACAAGAACAGTTCTACTTTTTATAAGATTATTGACCAAATTTCTCGAGCAAAACAGCAGAATCTGGAGCATACAGCATCCTGCTTAGAATAAAAAGATCCATGATTAAAAAAGAAGTTAATATTGCTGCTCAATACAAACTAAAGACAGGTGATATTTAATACCAATTCTGCAAAATCCATTCTTTCTTTCATCATACCTATATTGTTGTGGTCGGTTTTGGTCTTTATTCTTATTCTAGACATTAGAATCCCAATGAAAACATACCTTATCAGTCCACTTATAACTCTGAACAAGAGGTTCATAAAGTGCCAGTCTATCCAGTGTACTTTCTTGTGTCAAATGCTGTGAATTGTTTAATGGCATGGCTCCTGATGGAGGGATCAATGCAGCAACAGCTTGTTCTAACTCTCTATAATAAAGAAAATTCAACGGTCAAGAAAATTCTTCTAGCTATGGGTAAAATCAAAAGAGACTAAACTTCGATTTCCTGGGGATCGGAATGTTCAAGATTACAAGACCCTTTTGAATGTTTGAATAGTTTACATAGAATACTAAGACTCACGAGAAACTGACTGTCACCTCATTTGTATTTGTTTAATAGCAATCTACAAAATTTTCAATAGGATATAAAAATCCATGATTGAAAACAAGGTCAAAGAATGAGAAAAACGTTAAATATGACCACAAAAGAAGTCTCCATAGCTTACCTCATGTGAAGATACAAATTTCCTAAAAGATCTTGAAGTTCCAGCAAAAATTTGTTGGTTCCGCTTTGGTAATCTTCACCATGATCTGTCCTTACTCCATCACTCAAAGTTCCAAACATACTGTTCATGCTCAGCCTCAACGATTTTACTGAGTGCAGAGCTACTGCCATTGTATGTTCCATAATGAACTTGTGGTAGAGGAAATAACAGAAAAGCAATCTAACTGAAAATAATACACAACATGCTAATTTTCATTTTTTTTTTTTTTGATAAACGTAAAACGTGTCTTTAACATCTTTGGTCATTTGTGACTTTGGTTTAACCCTCCATTCTCTGGAATCTTACAAACCGGCAATCCACAACTGCATTGTCGTGAGCAAGCCTGGGTTGGGTCGAGCAAACCTACGTGTCATCCACTGAGTAAAACCTCAGTGTTTAACTTCAATGATATGACGGGAACTGATGTATCCAAAGTGCCATACAGACTGGCAAATTTTCAACATTAACATCATTATGAAGTTAAAAAATATTCATGCTACTGCTAAACGAATCGTACAGAAATACTTCAACTCTGAGAATGAAGTTTTTGACAATGACAGAAATAATATATCTTCAATTAGAAAAATCCGCCATTATGTGACCTCGAATCGGCACTCTATGCATTATCAAATTCTCAACAGCGCTTCTTATTTCTCTGCCGCGATAACCTCTTGACTTCATAATATGTTTTCCCTAAGGTTTCACCATTTCTAGTTCCATGTTTTAACAATTTTGAGAATAAATTGTGATTACCAAAAAGGTTGGGAATATGCGTTCCAGGTTATATTTATTTTGTTTAATAAAACACTCTTATTCTTTTATGAGTGTCAAAACAACATAGATTGTTACTTACCATATAAGAGTCTAATGTCTAGAATAAGAATACTCTACAGAAAGAGAACATAAGAACTAAAAGTTCTACGCTTTTAGCCGCAATCTAAGAAAAAACAATGTTTGCAATTGGTCTGTTTTCTGCTACTCTCTGGAATATCTATATCAATACATATTTCTTTCCTTCCCACAAAACATGATTACTGAAAATTGAATACAGATATTAAAAGTCAGTGTTGCCAGGTCGTTTTCGTCAAAATTCCCTACAGAGGCCTTGATTTCTCCCTACATTTCCCTACGCTAAAAAATTCTCCCTACAGTTTCCCTACGCTAAAAATGTTAATTTTTACAAGTTTATGGTGAGAAAATTAGTAGGTAGCTGTAGTTCGGCTCCTGGTAGCATTTCGTAGTGATGATTTCTTAGAGATAAACATGATGACAGATTTAAATATAAGAGATTTGGGTTCGATTCCCAAAAGGGATCATGAAATTTGGCCATCTCTGTCGGATTTTAGGTACCTACATTAGATATAACATGCAGAAATAAACATTCTGAGAAATCATTGCGAAAAGTGAACTTTAAAATGATTATTATCAAGAGTCATGAGACAATTAGTCAATCAAAACTAAAACGGAGAAAAGAGAAAAAAAAAAATTAAACGAAAAATTTATAATTCCCGCGGTATTTTCACATCGATTCACAAAATATCGAATAGTGGTATTTTATTATCTGATCTGATTAATTGTCAACATTCAATTTTGGTTGAATTTTACGGAAAATTGAAATTTCCTACAAAAAGTTTGGACGAATTATTTATTCAATTTTCTCTAGAATTAACCAAAAATGCGAATTAAATGCAAACATAGTAAAATCTTTAAATTAGACGTTTTGGGCTTTTTTGATGAAAATTCCCTCTCTCCCTACGGACCCCTAATTCTCCCTACGCGTAGGGAAATTCCCTACGACCTGGTAACACTACAGACTTTTACCATAGATCACAGGATGATTCGATAAATCGATACATCTGCATGCACTCATTGCATTGTTTTTTCTGTTAAGGTGTGAAGACAACAAAATTAGTCAAGTGTACAAATATTATTCGGGCCATAAACAATAAAGGGAATTTTTGATTAGGTATGCTTAAATGTAACTTTTTTAGTTTAAGTGTAGGTACCTATAAGGAAAATTATTAGATAAAGGCAAGGAGGCCAAATTTGAGTTTTTACTAGTCATCTAAAACGAATATATCATACTGATTTTTGTATGGTCCCATAATATTTTCACCCGGCCTTTAAGAAAACCCGGGCATGACGGGAAGTGCACGACCAATATTCACTGAGCGTTTCACAGTCAAAAATAATATCATTGTAACTTGAATAACATTTGATCATTTTGAAGCAGGGGGAGGAGAGTTGATTTTAAGGCGCAGCGTCCAACCTGAAAGACTTGATGAATTTATCTACGGGTATAAAGTAAGGATAACAAAACACTACAGAAATTTCCTCTTACGAGCAAGGCAATAACTGACGATCGTGAAAAATCCAAATCTTTAACAGAATTTTTAAAAGCACACCCCTTTGCATTAGAGATTTTATTCTTCTTCTTTCACTCACCTTTTCTCAATTTTATTTGGGGTGGGCGTTCTCTTCTCTAATTCTGCCCCGCCATAACTTCCTATCTAACGCTTCCTCTCGTCTCCAACCTTTTTCTCTCATATCTTCCTCGACCTTATCCTTCCATCTCAACTTTGGCCTCCCTCTCTTTCTCTCCCCCTCTATATCCATTTGCTCTACCTTTTTGGCCGCGTAACTCTCATCTCTCCCCTCAACATGCCCAAACCATCTCATTCTACTCTCTTGTATTTTCTTTCCCAATGGTCCCACGTTCACTGTTTCTCTGATTTTCTCATTTCCCACTCTGTCTCTCCTTGTTAATCCACACATTCATCTCAACATCCTCATCTCAGCTACCTCCAACTTTCTCTCTTATGCTTTGGTTATAGCCCACGTCTCTGCACTATACATCAAAGCTGGTCTCACTACTATCTTATAAAGTTTACCCTTCATGCTCCCACTAATTTTTCTATCACACAATACTCCATTCAATTTTCTCCAATTCATCTATTCACAATTTACTCTATGATTCACTTCACATCCTATATCCCTATCTTTTCCAAGACTGATCCTAAATATTTGAACTTGTCCACTGCAGCTAGTTGCTGGTCTTGAAGTTTGAGATGTAGTCTGTCCACCTGTTGGGTTGTAAAATACTCGGTCTTTGTTCTGCTTATTCTTAATCCTCTTTGTTCTAGGGCTTTCCTCCAACTTTCTAACTTCAATTCCAGCTCCTCCTGAGTAAACTCGCAGAGAATAATGTCATCAGCAAATAACATGCTCCACGGGGCTTTTTTTTCTTATTTCTTCTATCATCAGGAGGGGTAGAGATTTTATTGAAAGGATATATTCAACGAAATAATACAATTTTCAGTAAAATTTGTAATTTTGTTATTGGAGGGGTCTGGAACCGGTGAAGAGTTTTATTGGCCGTCATGGGTCCATGTTGGACCGTTGTACAAATGCAACAGAGACATGGCCGTATAAACGTTTTCTAACCTCTCTAATTGGATTAAAATTGATTAAAAATATTTATGCCAGACACTCCTCCCCGGTTCCGGACCCCTTAGGCTGGCCATACACGCACCGATAAGTCTGTACAGACTTATCTGCACAGACAAGTCTGTTGTGTATGGCAGGATCTGCACAGATTTTGTCTCCGATTTTTAGATCTGTGCAGATATCGAAATCACCGATAAGTCTGTACAGACAAATCATTGGTCCGTGTGTGTGTGTCTGTCTGTGAACCAGTGCGTGTATGGCCGGCCTTATGGGAGTCCTTAATTTCTGCCCCCTGTCGTATACTTCTGATTTTGAGGTTAGGTGTTTAATGATATTTTTTTTTTGTCAATATGTCCATTTCTTTGAATATATTCTAAGGTCCAATTCGGCATTTCTTTTACCTTTTAATTTTTAGACAGTTCTATGAAATTTTCATTATTATTCTATATAGATATTTAAAGTTATTAAATCAGTTAATTTTTTTCAACAATGTCACTAAACGTTTCCGTTAAAGTTCACCCGGTAGTTTTATTTCAAATCGTCGACTCTTACGAACGAAGAAATCCAGATTGTCACCGTGTGATAGGAACTCTCTTGGGTTCTGTTGATAAAGGAGTTGTTGAAGTAACCAATTGTTTTTGTGTCCCTCACAAGGAATATGATGAGATGGTAGAAGCTGAACTAAACTATGCCCAGGCTATGTTTGAAATGAATCAAAAAGTGAATGCTTCAGAATTAATTGTGGGTTGGTGGGCTACAGGAGAGGATGTCACTAGTCAGTCCTCTGTTATTCATGAATATTATATTAGAGAATGCAAAAACCCTGTTCATATGACTCTGGATACTAATCTCAAGGGATCTAACATGGGAATAAAGGGATATGTTCACGTACCTATCGGAGTTCCGGGAGGAAAATCTGGTAAGTTCATTGTTATAGTAATAGACACGTTGGTCTATGTTTTACTTTAGTATATATTCTTTTGTGATTGTGTTATTTTCTTTTTCAGTTTGATTCTGAAATGTTCCGGGGTGTCACTCTGCACAAATAAATTTTTTAACAGAACTTGTCAGCGATTGCCCTCATAATTCTCGAACTTACTTAATGCACTCTTATATTTCCTATGTATATTATAGGCAATTCCCATTCCGTAACTCACGTACTATGCAGATTGACAGCGATTGATTAACACTACAGTTTTCTTTACACATCTGTACGTTCTACGATAACCCTTAACGCCTTGTTCGATTTTGATGAAATTATACGGCCCTATTGAGCTATCAGGATCACATGGTGGCCATTTTTACTCAGTCAAATGTAAAGTTCTTAGAACTACTATTTTAATACGCACATCACGTATTATACTCCTTACTGAAAGATGACTTACAAATTATTTTCATTCCAGGTATCATGTTCACCCAAATTCCAGCTGATGTGCTCTGCTATGATTCAGAAATAACTGGCCTTCGATTACTAAATAAAAGTGTGAAACACGGTCCAGTTCAACCTCTCAGCGAACTTACATTAGTAAGTGAAGCTGCAGACAGATTAAACGTTCTTATTGAAAATGTATTGAAATATGTTGATGAAGTTTTGGCCAATCGTATTCAACCAGATAATTCAATTGGACGACAACTTCTTGACATGGTGAACAGTGTTCCATCAATGACACAAGAACAGTTTGAGAGTATGTTCAATTCAAATATCAAAGATTTGCTTATGATAATGACATTATCACATCTTACTAAAACACAATTATTATTAAATGAAAAGCTTACTTTACTGACATCATTATAAATTAATTTACATACTCCCCTCAATCTTGAGCTGAAAAAATAAGTGCTAAATCCAGATTATTGAAAATGAAGAACTATACTTTAAATATATCATTTGCTTTATAAATCGTCAAGTCTCTTAAATATTTAAAATGAAAAAAAAAAAAAAAAAAATCACAAGTGGACACTGTGATTTCGAGATACTATACATTGAATTTATTTTAAAATAACCATAACTTTAAAGGAAATAAATCTCTTGGAATTAATTAGGGGCTATTACATATTTTAGTATTTCCCGAAGAAACAGTTTGAAACTGAAAACTGAAGAAACAGTTTGAAACTGAACTGAGTTCGTGATTTCTGTATTAGGTTATTTTGCCTATTCATGGTGGAATAGGCAAAATCACTCAATCAATATTGAGTTTTAATTTTATTGTTTATTACTAAGAAAGGGTCTCTCTGTTCAGTTATTTACCTTTAGCCGCCTCTACAAAACGTATTTATACCTCAATAGTTGTTTCTGAGACACAGAATAAATTTGTTTGATTTTGTCAACTACAAACAAAAAATGTTTCAGGTCTCTAAAATGCGGGTAAGATAGTAAATATTTTTATTCCAAAAAATTAACACAAAAACAAATTTATATAAAACGTATTAATACTTACTATTTCAATAGAATTCAATTCTGTATCGCGTTTTTAAAAGAGCAACCTAGATAATATATTGTCGTTTACATACCTTGTAAGATTCTTCATGAAAAAAAAAAAAAAATATATATATTATTTCTCTATTTTAAAAAAAATGTTTTTGGAAATTTTGTCCTTACAAATATAGCTTTGGATATTTGAAACCATCTACCCCCCGAAGATATTTGTGTAGTAGTTGTTGAATGAAACATCAGATGCTAAACCTGAATTTAAGGACTGTCGTTCTTTGGAAGCGACCTCAAGTGACAAATCCATCTTCAGGAGAATCTGAAGCTGTAGTGAGTTGGAAATGTTTGAAGCACCGAAAACCCACTACCCTTGAAATGATTAATCAAACCTGTTACTAAAAAAGGTGAATTCCTGCGCGGAAAACACCACATCTGAAATTTAAAACGAAAACTTATATTTGAAAAAAAATATGAAATGACAACTACGAAATTACTTATTTTGAAAAAATTGAATCTGATTTATATTATTTACAAAAATGATAATGATAAATATGAATAAATAACACATATGGAGGGGCAGACGCCATTACCAATGTGTCATGAAAATATTTACATAAACTATAATTAATAAAAACACAGGTCAAAATGATTTTTTTCAGAATACACTAAAGGGACGTGTCTCCTAGGGTTAGAAATTAAAGGTCGTAAAAACGAAAAGAAATTAAGTTAGTTTTTACAACTCAATTTCTACTCGGAAGAAAACCCCTTGACCTTGGTTGCTATTAAATTCAATACAATTTATACTAGAGTAGCTTTGCCCTAACGCTTTCACTGATTTCTACCCGGAAGAAAAACCCTTGACCTTGGCTTGTTATTAAATTTATACACATTATAGTAGAGTAGCTTTGCCCTAACGCTTTCACTAATTTCTACCCGGAAAAAAAACTTTACCTTGGATTGCTATTAAATTTATACAATTAAGGGTAGAGTAGCGTTGCCCTATCGCTTTCACTGATTTTTGGATTTACGTATGATAATTAGAATCAAATCTGTCCTTCAAGAAAGGGATTTTTTTTAAAAAAAATCTTGACATCACGCAGGTGTAAAATCGTATCCTTTCCATTACCTTTACAAAACGCAACGATATTCTCCCAAGTAAAGAAACCATAAAATTGCCAGCTTTCAGGTTGAAAGCTTTTATTATTTTTGTTGTGATGAAAATGACTCAGAAATATGTTTAATAGAATATAGAAATGACGGCTCAGCTTCTAAGAAATCAGTCACATAAAAAAAGTCCTACCACGTTCGCTAATTTAAAGAGTTAGAAAATTCAATATTTTATTCAAGGATATGACTTGTAGTACTTCGGAACACCTTTGTATCAAATTTCAGCTTTCTCGCTCATCCCGAAGTGGTACTTCTCAATTCCAATTTTTTTAAGGTGAAAAAAGTTCAAAAATCGGGGAAAACCCGGAAATTTTCAAATTTTATATTTTTTTATAGGGTGCTTATACTATTTTAGGGGGGGGGCGGGTCAACTNATACTATTTTGGGGGGGTCAACTCTCGGTAATTTTTCGTTATCTCTTTTAGTTTGCCCTGAAAAAAATTGCAAAAAGACCCGCTAAATAGCGTCATTTTTGGCGGTAACTTGCTCCCACTTGAACATATTTTTTTTCCTTTCTTATTACGCACCTACATACTAAAAGGGACCTGTGTGCTAAATTTCAGGTCTCTACGTTTAGGCATCGTGGAGCTACGTTGATTATCAGTCAGTCAGTACGTCAGTATACCAACTGGGCTTTGCGTTTTATAAGTATAGATTAAAAAGTAAGAGCGACAACGTACCTATATTTGTACACAATCTCTTTGTAAACAGTCTCAATTTCACGAAATAACTTACGTTATTTTGTGTGGTACTAATATGATTATTTCCTAGGGAAAAATAAAAGCTGAGCATTTTGGGAAATTTCCTCTTAAGATGGATACATTTACAAAGATATAGCTATATTTTCTGAGTTAGAAGTTGAAGTTTCAGAATGTAATGCCGCAATCATTGCTTCTATATCCAGATCGTCTCTCTGTTCTCCACCAGGTTGATTCTTATTTTGCTCCTCTTCTTGCTCTGCAGTTGTTTGTGTTGTGCTTGTTTCGTCACCTTCATTTACTCCCTCTGTTTGTTCGGAAGAGGGCTGTGCATCTTGAGAGTCCTGGCTTTCTTCTTCTCCCTGTGAAGCTTGGGTTTCATCCTGTGACGATTCACCCAAATTTTCATCATTTCCTTGATTTTCCGACTGTGCTGCTTCTCCTGCTCCTTCCATAGGTTCATCTTGAGTGTTAAGTGTGCCTTGAGAATCAGGTGCTTCTGAAAATAATATTAAATATGTAATCAGATAAAACATAGGCAATAGGAAAAACAAAAGCTTCCCTTCAAATCAATTTATTTGACAGGTGTTGAAACACATCAAGTGATGAATACGGGGGTGGTTCCAAAAGTTCTTGGCCCGACCAACAAAGGGTTAATATATGGCAATTATATCAATTTTTTACATGTCTAACAAATGATTAATGTATGGTAATTATATCAATGCTTTTATCTGACTAACCAAGGGTTACTGTATGGTAGTTTTATCAATATTTTTACATGTCTAACAAAGGCTTAGTGTATGGTAGTTCTGTCAATGTTCTTATATGTCTAACAAAGGATTAATCTATGGTAGTTTTATCAATATTTTTACATGTCTAACAAAGGATTAATGTATGCTAATTTTATCAATATTTTTACATGTCTAACAAATGGTTAATGTATGGTAATTATATCAATGCTTTTAGCTGACTAACCAAGGGTTACTGTATGGTAGTTTTATAAATATTTTTACATGTCTAACAAAGGCTTAATGTATGGTAGTTCTATCAATGTTGTTACATGTCTAACAAAGGATTAATATAATATGGTAGTTCTATCAATGTTTTTACATGTCTTACACTGTCTAATGATAATAGGAGATAAATTATTTTGATTACTTTAATTTCGACAGGTCATCTTTGTTTAGGTTCCCAATATATTGTTAAGAACTGTTCGGGTTATCCATGACAACGTTACTGTACATAAATAAATAATGACTCTAATTCAAAAGCTCACCTGCAGGAGGCTCCGTATCCATGGGCTCTTCTTGTCTTTGCAGCTCTCCCTGTTGTTCGTTTTCTTTGTTGGAAGCTTTTGAATGAGCCAGCTTAATATGTTGCAGACAGGACTTTCTGTCTACGAACGACGCAGAGCATACTTGACATCGGAACAACTTTTTGCGTACCAAACTAGGGGCTTGAGCAGGAGGTGTAACAGGCGCTGGTGTTGCCGGTGCAGATGCTTTTTTCACCTCATCCGGTTTGGTTTTGATATGAACTCGCATGTGGAGTCTGAAAACAAAATTGATGGTAGGGTTTTATTTCTTTGTCCTCTCATGATCGTTTTACTATTTTTAAGTGTTCATCATAGCGCTACAGGGATTTTTATCTCTAATACTTTACATGCCAGTATATTATAAGCTGATTGTAAAATTTTTCACTAATTTTATAATCATTCATTATAATACAAATCTCACAAAAACATTATTATTGAAATTTCTGTGTTAAGCTGCCAACCGAGATCTAAAACCAAATGATTAATAATTTGATATGCACTACAAAGCAAGTGAAAACAGCAATATTTTATAGTGTATCTTCTTCCATGGAGTTATAACACTGAAATTTAAAAAGTATGAATTTTGATATTTGCGCGTTTAATTGAATTTTAGTAAGTATCCATACCTCCATGCAAGATTTCAGCGTCCTAGCACATGTAAGTAGGTTTCGTGTATTTTCTGCCCTGAAGCGGAACTTTTTTGGAGCAGCAGCAGTAGTAGTAAAAGAGTTTGAATATCTATAAATATTTTTCCATTTAACTGCATGTAAATATCTTCGTTCTTTCCTGCAAGAGTTCAGCGTTCTAGAAGTTGAACCTGTTTTTCTGCATTTCCTTCCCTAAAGCGGAACCGTTTTGGAGCGCCGGAAATGAAAGATATAAATATTTTCTGTTTAATTGTATGTTAATATCTACCTTTATGTAAGATTTCAGTGTTTTATCAGTTTAAACTACATTACAATACGTTTTTGTGTCTTCCCTAAAGCGGCGCCGTTTCGGAGCACTCAGAGTTAAAAAATTCAAACTTTTGGAGTTTTCCTTTTACTTTGATGTCAATAATTTCTAACATCATGCAATTTCAGTGCTCTAGGTATACGGGAAGTGCCTAAAACTTTTGATGATGAGTGGATCCGTCAGTCAGTAGGTATCCAAAAGTGCCAATTTCGAAATTAACTATCGGGTTAACATAACTTTTGAAGTTTAATTCCGTAGTATTGTACTATACTACGGAATATATGTTAAAAATTTCAATGACTTGTCACTTGTAGAACCGGATATCTGACGGTGTGCAGAACCCGGTGAATTGCTCTGTGTAAAGATGGCCTGGCGCACTGCCGTGCGCTCAGATTGATGCAATAAATCGATTACATTTGACTCAAGAACATGCCTTTCTTCTAGACAAACCTACAAAATTCCGGCAATGGTCCTTAAATTAACCGGAGTTAACGGAATTTATGAGTAATGTCACGTTCAACATTACCTAACGCTGTTCAAATCCTTCGACTGGAATGAACAAAACCCACATTTGTAAATTTTCAACTTAGGAGTATCTTCTTGGGGGACATTCGATACAGCTGCAGGAGTTGGTTTAGAAACAACCGGTGCGGGAACCACAGGGGATTGTTTAATTTGAGGTTGAGGAAGTTTTTTTATATTCTTTTTAGCCGGAGATACGTCTCCGTTGACAACAGCATTCTGAAAACAAATAAAACATGTAAAATACAAAGTATAAATATATTAACACTTTAAAGCTGTCAGATGTAGGGAAAACAGTCATCGTATAAAAATCAAAACCTTCACATCCATCCTGTGTTTGGTAAAATCTTTACTAGCGGGTACCCACAACTTCGTATGTAGCCTTTTCCTAGTCTGTAGAATTTCTCCTCACGAACATTATTATCTACGGGTTTTTCTTCACAAATACTGGAAATCTCTCGTAATCTGTCTTAGTTAAGATTTTGACATTTCCCTAAACGTTTTTTGTAGTTTCTTTTGTTATAAGAGTACTTTCTTGATAGCTCTTCAGATTGGACTATGCTATTGTACCACTAAAAGGTTTTTTTGGCAATAACTCCATTCCAGTTGAACTTTGATGTTTCCTTTCTTGTACTTAATTTCTAAAAGGAAACTGTGTTTCTTTTTTTAGCTATTGTCGCGTTATGTTGATTATGAGTAAATGAGAATACCCACTGTGCTCTATGTGCTCGGCAATTGATATGTACTAAATTTGAAATTATGTACTTATAACATAAACAGCGAAAGACATTCATTGAGCTTTAATGCCACCATTGGCGCAAGCTCTATCTTTCTTTTAGGTCGAAAATCGTTAAATAGGTAAAACTGCACGATTAAAACCGTTGGATACTCCAGTTCTCGACAGATGACTGAAGTTCAGTAATGTGGAGAGTACTCGGACGACTACGTATCGTCCGCTTTATAGGGCTGATTACAAAGAAACGGAAGGGGAGGATATACCTAAATTAAGTCATTTTTAAAGAGGTGTCATCCAACAGATGCTCTAAAAAATCACAACATAATATGAACAATTTGTGCGCTCAGATATAGCGTCAAGTTCAAACTCAAATATAGTAATTTTTATTTAAATCTCTTACCTCATTTCCTTATTAATTTGAGCAATTGGCCACATAAAAATAGAGCTCTAAGGGCTAGGTGATAGAAAATGCCTCAGACATTAACCTCGCCTAGTGGTAAAATTCCACTCAATAGTCTATTTTTTTTAAACCTTACCTTAGCATCTTCATCGAGTGGCAGATTATATTTAACACGTATGTATTGAGTGATAGCACTTTTTACATATGCCAATTCTGTTTCTAATTTGTCCATATGATTGATAAGGGCACTACATCTTCTGCATATATTGTCTGATTGACAGACAACCACTACATAAGCATCACCAATTAGATTGCTAATTTTAGCAGGAAGTCCCAGCTTTGAATGAGGTGCTATACCAGTTGCCAAATGGACTTTATCATTTCCTACCCTTTCGTCACAAATGAAACACTGAGTCGACATGATTCGATAACCTAGAAGATAAAAAAAAAATAAGCTTAAACTACATCACCAAGAAATACAGGGTTCCCACCGAGTTTTCCAAATGAAATTCCCTGACATTTCTCTGACCTTCCAGATAGTGATAATTGATAGCAATCCAGGGACTTGTTGTTGGGGTGTGCAACATTTTTTAAATTTCCTGATTTAAGATTAATAGTAGTGCTTACTGCTGGAATAATGGGACTAATTAGTCCTACTCGGGCAGTATAAATAAGTATCTATTATAATTATCCCACAAAAAAATATCATTGAAAAAAGGCCAAATTCTACCCACACTTCCAAAAAATTCCGCTTATGAAAGTAGTGATATCTATTATTGGGGCCAAGTTTATTGTTGCTGCTGTGTATCCCGCACTTAAATTTATTATTGCACTTTCTTCTGTCTCAATTCTTAAAGTAATACGAAATAACTTGATCAGTTTTCTCTAAGGGGAATCGTAAAATACTACCTTCTTAAAACTGGCCATGTGTAAAGTCGGTATTACTTTAAGAGAATTGAGACAGAAGAACGTGCAATAATAAATTTATGTGCGGGATACACAGCAGCAACAATAAACTTGGCCCCAATAATAGATATCACTACTTTCTCAGGCGAAATTTTTTGGAGGAGTGGGAGGAATTTGGCCTTTTTTCAATGATATTTTTTTGTAAGATATCAATACTTTTTATAAAGATTACTATATGTATCTGTTTTTTCTTTATTTCTTCTTCTTCTTTTCGATTACAAAATATATCGGAAATCAGGAAATTTTTGGTCTCGTTAGTACCCAAATGTCCAATAAGATCTAACACCAAAATATTAATAAGGAAATATGCACCACAAAGCAAATAAAAACAGCAATATTTATAATGTATCTTGTTCCCTGAAGTTAAGTTATAGCACTGAGAGTTAACCAGTTTGAATTTTGATGTTTTCGGGTTTAATTGAATTTAAGTCTCTATACCCTCATTCAAGATTTCAGCGTCTCAGCAGTTAAAACTAGATTTCGTGCATTTTCTTCCCTGAAGCGGAACCGTTTTGAAGCACTGGTAGTAAAAGAGTGAATATAAATATTTTTCCATTTAATTGCATGTAAATATTTTTTTTTTTTATATATAGATTAGTAAATATTTTCCTTCATGCAAGATTTCAGCGTCCCACCAGTTTAAACTAGTTCGAGCATATCCCTAAAGCGGAACCGTTTTGGAGCACGGGGAGTGAAAAAGTTCGAATATAAATTATTTCCCGCTTAACTGCATGTAAATATCTAACTTTATGCAAGATTTCAGTGTTATCAGTTCAAAATACATTGCAATACGTTGTATTGTCTTCCCTAAAGCGACACCGTTTTGGAGGACTTACAATTAAAAAGTTCAAATTTTCTGATTTTTCCTTTACTTGGATGTCAATTGCTAACTTTATGCAACATTTCAGCGTTCTATATATACGGAAGTGCCTAAATCTTTTGATGGTGAATCAGCCAGTCAGTGAGTATCTAAAAGTGCAAACTTTTAAATTACCTACCTCCTGCCCGGGTTAACATTAACTTTTGAATTTTATCTCGTAGTGTTGTACTATACTACGAAATTTATGATCAACATTTCAGTGACCTATTCCTTGCAGAACCGGATACCTAATGGTGTGAAAAACCAGGTGAATTCCTTTTTAAAATAAATGAAAAAAAATCCCTGACATTTCCTTGACTTTTTTTCATAATTCCCTCACATTTCCATGACTCACTGATTTTTCCCTGACGGTGGGAACCCTGGAAATAATAGATTTAATGTAAAATTGAAAAAGATTTAAAAATTTGTTTGGTGCATAAATACCTACGATTTTTTTAAAAGTTCTGCAACATCAATAGGTTTCTAGTGGTCCCGTAAGACTTCAACAAAACCACTATATTATTAAAATTATTGCAACGTCAGTTCGGTCATATTTTCCAAGAACTGTTTAAAGAAAAGATAACTGAGAATACTTACTTTGAATATGTAAAAGATTTTATAACTACGATAATAAATAATCAGAAATAAAAGAAACAATACACGGTAACTTTTAAACAAACGGGCTTCTAATTTCTTTTTCAAAAATAAATGTATCGGCAATCTAGAAATTAAATATGGCGGCGTACTAGCGTAGGCAACGTAGCCAATTGTAATAACGAGAAAACCGTATGGCATTATTATATTTGATCGTACGCAAATAAAATATTACCGTACAAAATTAACCAAAGATTCAATCCACTGCCAAACTACAGAGTTTAGTATTTGTAGAGTTAGAACCAGTCACACTTGACAAAGCGTTCCAAAATAAATCTGACCGAACGAAGTGAGGTCTATTTTTAATTCCACGATTTTAATCACGTATCTCTGTTTGTACCTATCATGATAACTCTCGAACAATAACTTTGTTCAATTCTGATGAAATTTTATAATTATTTTACAATCAACATTGTTTTCATAGAATTACTCATTGGACTGCGTGGCCCCATATAATATTGTACCTACCTATTTGGTGCGTCCGTGAACTGTAGACCTCACTTAATGTTAATTGGCCGCCACTTTTCTGAAGGATAATTTCAAGACAGTGCTAACTGAATCTATTTAATTTTTTTCTCCAAATTAACTACGTATATTCATTTTCAATATTGAAATTTTAACGCGCATGGCGACTACGCATCTAAATATAAAATTCTAAAACCGTACAAAGAACCAAGTAATGTATTACCGTACACGTTAGCAACATTGCACAACGGTGTTCAGGATTTTCTGTATTGAGCCTACGCGCAGGCGCAAGCAAGATGCGGGAAAAACTGCTATGAAAAATATATGGGGTGCACTTAAGTCAAGCTCAGTGATGGTATATGGCAGGAAATTTCCCTTTTTTGAGGGAATTTCGGCACTCAAAGGGAGAAAGGGAATTTTCGTAAATTTGGGGCTTAAAAAGGGAATTTCGCTTATGGGAAGATTTTTCCATAGGAGTTAAAAAAAAATTCAGTATGGTTATGGCAACAAAAAGGGTATGACTCCGGGGAGAACCGTAGAGTCCCATAGTTGTGGGATTTTTGTCGCGTGCGGCGTGACACATCGCGGGAAAAATCCCACCAACCATATTTTTATTTTTTCCACTTCTCTTTTGTTTTTAACTTTTTATGTTTACTTCTTAGCTTTATTGACATATTTTAACCCCCCTTGACAGGTTAGAAAACGTTTTTACGGCCATGCCTTTATTGCTTGAGCAAAATTTTTTTCCCCCAAACGGGAAAAATATTTTGAACGTGGGATTTTTCCCTTGTTCGACCATACGGTTCTCCCCTAAGTCGGACCCCAACAAAAAAAATCAGCTTAAAAACATAAAATTCATACCTACTCATTTTAAACCTCCTTCTGATATCTAATGCAAAGTACGTCCGTTGGTTTGAATGCAGCGGTAGTCTTTTTGTGGGCGGGACAATTTCAAAATTCAAATTCTGAATTTCAGTTTTGTTTTTTGTTATGTTTTCAGATTTCACTGATATTTTTGAAACTAAACTTCTCGAGTTAGTAGAACTTGAGACTTTTCAGCTATGAAAACTCGTTTAATTTCAAAAAATATACCACTTCAAAACATGGTAGGTGTAGCATCAGATGGTGCTAGTGTCATTGTCATGTCATACCTATAATATTCATATATTGCTCCGTCAAAACTATTGTGACGCAATTTGTCTAGCAGGGAGGGAAAACTGAAGCTCGAGAGGGAATTTTCAAGAGTTTTGGAGGGATTTTTTTTAGTTCATGCTTACCTTATTGCATAGCAATCAGAAGCGTACACAGGGGGAGGGGTGATAGCTTCACCAGAACTGAAGAAATTTATCGTGGAAACGTTTTTCTTCTAAAATTCATTGTTTAAGAACATGTAATTTATAAGTTTGAGCCCCGATTGCCTCATTCCGCCCGATAGCAATAGCATGTGTATTTGTCTTTCCTAGCAATATATGCTAGGAAAGACAAATACACATGCTTTTATGGGAGTCCGTATGTTTTCCTTGCTTACAGGCTGGTCCTAAAACTGTGCATCATAAAGGAATGTGCGGGGTAAGGTTTTTATGAATTTGGGGAAGGTAATTTGATTATCCTAGCTTGAAAAATTTTTTACGTTTTTTTTTAAGTCAATTTAGATTACAAACCCCCATTTGTAATGCATACTTGGAAAATCCTTAAAAAATTAAGGGGGGGGGGGAATTCAGTGGTTCTGTGAACTGTAGACCTCACTCAATTAAATGGCTACAGTTGTGGACTAAAAAGTAATCAGCTAATTCTATGAATATTATGAATTTGCTAAATTTTCTCAAAAATCGGAAATGGTGTTGTTGAGTAAGTTATCGTGGTACAAAAAGGCAAAAAAAGAAATTATGTCGCCTGGAAACGAGAATTCACTTCTTTGGGTCAATTAAAATTATAAACCAACATTTGAAGTCAATGCCTTGTTTCGATTAGAAATGGAGGGATAAAAATATTAAATTTAGGTCCCTCAGAAATGGGTCCAAAGTGGGATTATGAGCTCCAAATTAACTTACCTGGGTCCTTCAACGGGTTTGAAAAAAGTGGTTCTATTATCGAAGCGAAACAGGATTTGCCCGCTTCGCTTCGTACCTTAGAGGCATGGACTATTGTCGTACCCGTAATAGACATAAAATGTCCTTCTCCAGTTTGCCTACAGTTACGTAAAAAAAAAATTGGTACCGCTTAATAAGGTAGTTTTTTCAGTTAGCGTGTATAACCAAAATCCTGCTTTGTCTCTAACGTCCGCTCCATATTAATTTTTTTTGCACGTAGAAATTTTGGTTTAAAATGACAAACTATGTATTATTGAAATACCAGAGCATGTACGTATGACTATGTTCTTGATACAAATCGTCACGTTTGAATGGTGATACAATCCCCACAAGTTATTATTTAAAGCATGAAAGGGTCACCAAATTTATGGACCTCAGTTTTTAAACCTGTGAAAATATTGTGTACATTTTTATTTAAAAAATAATTAAAACAAAGTTGTATGAACCAAAATAAAAGAAACAATTTTACAAGTAAAAAATTATCAATTTCTTTTCCGTTTTTTCCCGATGGCGTAATTTTTTTCCCATCCAAATATGACTTTATTAACTTCCGTAGTGAAAATAAGCCACACTTGAAATTGTGCGATGTTACTTGAGGGAGACATCCTCATGGGCCAAGTCTGAGTTGATGGTCTAAAATAATACAGAAAACAACTCTACAATAGTATTATATTACTGAATTAAATGTATTGCAGTTATTGATATGGTTCTGGGGGCCTATGCCAATTAATAGCCTATAAGATTAGATGCATAATGACAATTTACTTCTCATACATCTGGCTGCCATAGAAAATTATTGTAGCTAATCACAGTTCCAAACAAGGGCCATTAAACCCTTTTCGGTAACGTCATACCAACCTTTTTCCATATAAAATGGAAAGTACTGTAAGGGGCTGAAATATTCGAAACGTAATTTGGCATTTAAAACTCGTCATCGAAGAAAATTTCAGCACAATAAAATATAAATCTTTGAATAACATGTTAATTATAAGTGTTAAAAAATATTAACTTTTAAATAAATTAAATTAAAACAAAACACTTAGCGAAAACACTATTTATTTTAGAGCCCAATAAAATCTATGTCGGAAAAACAAGCAGAAACTTTTAAACTAGATATTATGAACACATAAATGATATAAATAAAGAAAATAATGATCTCAGTGCTTCCAAATTTGCTTTACATTTAAAAAACAATATAAAAGATACTAATATTAAAAATAGTGTAAATGGACATCTAAATCTAAATAATCCGAATTTGTAATAATCATAATGAAATTAATACTAATGAGGCTTATGAAATTTATAAATATAAAAACAATGAAAATTATACATTATTAAATAATGAAATTGATAAAGCCAGTGACAATATTATACTCGTATTCAAAAAACATTTAGAAATTGACAATAGATATTTTGATAGTACATCGCGTGACCCTAATACTCAGTCAACTTCCATCCTTAGACTCGACTAGACTGATGATGAATCGAATGATTCGAACTAGTTTCTTCATAAATAAAAAAAAAGTGTTTTTGGTAAGTGTTTTGTAAAACTCAATAAAATATACTTTATATAGATAAGGAAATTCTTGTAATGTTCACACCAGATTTTTTTTCTTCTTCATGCATCTGCCCTAGTCCATTTATTTTGTCTCCGACGAATGCTATTTTCAATTTTAGTCACTTCTTTCTCAATCTCTTCAATTCTAAAACAAAATAACAAAAATCAGTAGGTATTGTTCTAAAAAAATCATTCGTTCGCTTTCCACTAGTCAAACTCATGTTTATCTCTCAAATAGGATATATGCGAATATAAGTAGTATATTATTAAAAAGAAGTGGCTTGCAGCGCTTGCAGGACTAGGATAACCAGTAAAAATTCAGCAATTTGCAAGACAATAATATTTTATCTGAGATTCTGATATATTTTTGTCATCAAATATCTTTCCTGGGATACTAATAATTTTTCATTTTTATTAACCTAATTTACAAGGTTCCCAAGATATGGTGACCTATTCCAAATATAATTAGCATAGAGCACCATAAACCTCATAATTAATAGTGTAATTAATCCACAACTGAAAAGTTTTGCTCATGTGTTTCCCAAATTCCAATAGATATATCTTTACCTGTTAAGTTTGGCTAATATGGCTTCTAACCCATGTATTGCTTCACTAAAAAGATCTTTAATTTGCTTGTATTCTTCTCTATCCCCTTTAACTTGATCCAAGTTTCCTTGGAGTACTAACATAAGCTTTCTAAATTCCACAACATTTTCTCTGTTTGGTAGCGCAATGTTTTTATCGATCATTTCAAGATTCATTTGAGTTAGCTGAAGTTTGGCATTTTCTAAACTGTTCTCCATTATGAAGTTTTCAAGTTGATCTAAATCAGAAAGAAAAAAATAATTAATAGCTTCAGTACCTCAGTTGGTTGAGGAGCTGGCTTCGTAATCAGGAAGCTGTTGGTTCGAATCTAACTCCATCCAAGCCTACTATTGTCACAACAGATCTGAGTAAAGGTCGCAGTGATAATTGCTGTCTCAATAGAGATTTGCAACAAGTATAATCCAAAACAGAAAGAAAAGTTTGGTTGTTGTTAACATTTTTAACGAGCGTATGTGTCGGCGGACGGACACATATAAAGAAGGCTGCAGCCTCAAAAGGATCACTCAAAACATTTTAAATCTTCTTAGAACTGTCTGATTAGTGCCTTCATTATGGGTCCTATTGAGTCACCCAGGACCACATGGTGGACACCTCTATATTTCACAGAACTACTAGTAGGTATATTTTTAAGCTAGAAATTTCAAATTTAAGAAAGGGGGTTTGGAGTAACCCCCAGACCAGATCAGCCGATGAAAAACACAGGAGTATGTTGTCGTCAAATCGTAATGTGGGGGATCTTTGGTTACAAAAATTGGAGTGGACTTGAAATGTAGAAACAATCGCTTGTGAATGGCTGAAAGGTATTGGTAAAGACTCACGGGTTCATTGGAAACTGAACTCAGAAAGTAGTGTCGCCAAAAATTTTTTTTTTTTGTCCATGCATTACCATATAAAAGTAACTTCATTGGTTGAGGGAAAAGTAAGAATGTAATTTTTCATTGGAAATTTCATCTTTCGGAAACCTCTAAAACTAACCGGCATCAAAACCGCGATTATGGGATATACGGGATGATGATTTGCAATGTCCGTACTTGTACGGAGTATCACTTACCATAATTTGCTATGATATCACCAAGAACACGTTTTATTTCCGTGGCTGTTCTTAGTTGAACTAATTCGGATGATACTGTGGCTAGTTCGCTTTCCTTTTTTTTCAACTTAGTTTGTAAAGTGGACAACTGGTTCTGTGGAAATGTAATGATTAGAGATAAATGACTCAGGCAAATGAATGTGGAAATTATTATTTGCAGATTCTTAGAAACCAGAGAACGGAAAATCTGGAGGTTTTTTTTAAAAAAAATAGTACTTGAAACGCATTGAGTATGATCTACAGGTACTGAACATTCTTTTGAAGAAATATAAGCTCCGGTTGAAATTCGAGCACCACACCCTCGAATCAAGCGTTCATGAGCCACTAGACCAGGAAGGCGGGCTCACAAGGGACAATCTATGTAATGTGACGAGATTTAATGGGTATTAAATATAAAATTCGGAGTACAACGAAAGAATCTCTAAACAGGTTGTAACTTACATTTTTGCATCTAAAACCAACACCGTTTTTGATTATGACCTGTGACCATTATGTACTATTTACCAGATACTTACCAAAGTTTTTTCTTTTTCTTTCGCAGCGTCGCTGGCAATTTTTATATCTAACAAATCTAGTAAATAGTCATCCAACTCATTATAAAAAACAAATTCAGAGGAATCCACACTTTTCTGAAAAAGAAAAAAACATTGTAAACATTCGTGAAGAGATTTGACTTAAGAGCATTAGCGGTTACTATTTAGGTCTCCAAACAGAAAGGTTCCTGGGACACCTTTAGCAGAAAGGCATGAGGCTTTTTTCAAGATAAGTTTTAAATATCTTGCAGAACAAATATTTGTCAGCTTTGAATTTTACATTTTTACATGAGAACTCATGAAAATCCACTTTCTGTCAATTTGTCCTTCACACTATTGTGTGCATAACGTTCGCTCGGACTACCTCCATACATATTCTAAGAAAGAAAAATTTTCAACAGAAAGAACCATGAGGATCCAGTTGTAGGAGCACGTTTTATCTATCATCTAACTATATACCTACTGGCAGATTTAGCCCCTGCTTCCTCACGGACCAATAACTAGTGGTTCAGTTAAATGTAGACCCCACGCAATTTCGAAAAATACAACGAGAGAGAGAGAGAGAGAGAGAGAGAGAGAGAGAGAGAGAGAGAAAGATGGAAAATTATTCATAAACATCATATGAACAATCAAAAGAAAATACATGAATGCATTCATGATGTTCATTCACGAGATTTGAGAGGAAGGGATGTTTTGTAAAATATTAAAATTTCCTCTTGGCGATAGTTTAGCGATTTCAACGGGGATAGAAGGCAACGCTTTTTGTGGTGTAAGGATTAGTGTTTCTAACTAAAATTTTTGGTGATTTTTTATGGTATTTGAGGTTCAACGTTGTCTCGAACATGATCATAAAAATAAAAAATAAACCTTCTTCAAGGGAGTATTTGTTGAAAGCAATGCGAAAAATTATCAAAAGGATCAGATCAGTTTTGGATGAATAATATATTATTTGATACATCATCGTTTCCCAGTGATTCGCTCTAGTGGCTAAGCTTTTTTAGTGTATTTAGTTTAGACAAGATTTCTCTCACAGTATGATAAAATAATATCCAATTACAGAAATATTTTAGTTCATTTTACACACTCACCGTATCTTCAACAGAAGTAGGTTTCATATTTAATTTACGATCCTCCGTAGTTTTGTCTTTTCCAGACAACTTTTTTGACAAATTACTGTGACTTCTTACTAAAGTAGATTGCTGATTTGAGGAAATTCTTACAACAGACTTTGATCTAACTAAAAGTCAAATAGTAGGACAGAAAAGATAACATTAAGAAATGAAAAGAGCATTACCAATTATTAGAATTTTAAACTCGAACAGTGAAGATGATTGCCCATCCGCTGAAGAACGGTTGAAATTAGCCTATTGAAAAATCGACAGATTGTGTGTGTACAGGGTGTCTACCAAATCGTCAAAGTGAAATTCCCTGACTTTTCCAGGTTTTTCAGTCTACTTTTCCAGATTTTCCAGTGTGCTTTTTCAAGATTTTGTCTCCCCCATCTGACTTCAAAAAACACAATATTAGGCCCCAGGGCCCCCAAAAACTATACAGCAAATTTCCTTCATACCCTAAATATGTATACCAAAATTATAGAGGAAAACTATAAGCGCCGCAGGCTCTTATTATAGAAATTTTTCAGGAAAAGCATGTTCACGCATAAAATTGGCCATTGAGATAAAATTTTAAAAATTCCCTGACTTTTGGCGTTTTTTCCTAAATTCCCTGACTTTTCCAGTCTCCTAAAATTCCGACAATTCCAGGTTTTCCACTCTGGTAGACACCCTGGTGTGTACCTACCTGTTATTACGATGACCTTAATATCAGCAAATAATAAAACTGAACCAGAACATTACACAAATTAAAAATATGTAATATGTAACACGTTTTCGATATTTTGCATGAATTAGACCAGCTCGGTTTATATTCATTTTTTGATTCATTTGTCATTTCTATTTTAAAATTGAAAACATCAAATAACACAGCCTCTCACATTTTTTTTTATAGAATATATAGAAGAATACAAACAAAATTTTCGATCGAACTTAAATGAGATTTCGTTTTTGTTTGTAACACGATATACTTCTTGACTGATTTTGATGAAACTTGATATGGACATTTATCATGTTCATTCATAGGCCCCCACCGATGACCATTTTAACCAAGTGAGATCTACAGTATGGATACTTACTTCGTTTATTTAGATTTTCCGTACTCCCTTTTGGTTTTGAAAGAGACATATTTTATTAGAATGTCAAATAAATTTAATTCGAGTTTCTGCCTTTCTGCGTTATCAGTGTTGATGAATTTTTATTTCCGTTATCTGAATTTGATTTGAATTATTGATATTGAATATATTTGAATCTACCTGTTGCCAAGTGTAAAGTTTGGTGGTCTGGAACGGGGGAGGAGTGCTGGCAACTTTAGTCAAAAAATTGAACATTTTTTTTTAAAACTCGCTTTTTTATTGGCCGTCATGGATCCATTTTGTATGGTTGTACATACAAAATAGATGTATGGACGTAAAAACGTCTCCTAACCTCTCTAATTGTGATTAAAAAAATTCAATAATCGAATTTTATTTCTTGGAACAATGTGACCCAAGTATTTCTTGGTTCCCAAATCCGCCATTTTGTTCCCATTCTGATTGGCTGTTCCGATTCATGTTTGTTGTTTCCCTCTGTTTAGTTTTCTGACACATTGAGGGTTCTGAAACCGGGGAGGAGTGTCTGGCCAATTTTTGTTACCAATTTTAACCCAATTAGAGGGGTTAGGAGACGTTTTTACTACCACGCCTGTATTTCGTATGTACAACCGTCCAAAATGGATCCATGACG
>CM022880.1:14785738-14810456 GCA_012654025.1 Pachypsylla venusta
TAACCCCTCTAATTGGGTTAAAATTGGTAACAAAAATTGGCCAGACACTCCTCCCCGGTTTCAGAACCCTCAATGTGTAAGAAATGAGGTTAGACTCTACAAAACTAAACAGAGGGAAAAATTCAAAACAACAAACATGAATCGGAACAGCCAATCAGAATGGGGGCCAAAGTGAAGAACAAAATGGCGGATTTGGGAACCAACAAATACTTTGGTCACAATTGTTCCAATTGTAAAGAATAGTAAAGTAAAGAACAAAATGGCGGATTTGGGAACCAAGAAATACTTGGGTCACAATTGTTCCAAGAAATAAAATTCGATTAAAGTGTTGCAAACACTCCTCCCCGATTCCAACGAAATAGTATTTCAGGAAAAGGGAAAAATTGAATCATGCATTTCTCTGGATGGGGGAAAAGTAATATTTTAACGATTTTTTTTCAAACTTTATTACCTAGATTGGTTTTATCAGAAGCTATGTTTGAATGTTTGTGACAAATTAAATAAAATGATTTTACTTTCTCTTCCCATAGACTATGGATCTTCCTATAAGTTTCTATTTCTATAGAAGATACTCGTACAGAAAATTTTCCACATATTTTGGCCTAAATTTTCCACATATTTTGGCGAAGAGAAAGTCTAGTACGGGAAACCGTACTAGACTTTCTCTTCCTTATTCCAAAGTTTGGTCTTTTGGTCTGATATTTACCAAATTTAAATTGGTAGTACCCATTGCGCAAAACGCTATTTCAATTAGTTTTGCCAGATTTAGGCTGTTGAAGTTACTCAATGGAGGCTTCGTCTGTGACATTGCTCATTTAAATCTTTGAACAACATGATAGTGCCAGTGACAATATCTTATTTAAAAAAGTGTTTGACATTGACAGTAAATATTTTGATGGTACATCGCGTCACACTACTCAGCACGCGATGAACAATCATCAGTCAGCTTCCATTTTTCGACTCGACTGATGATGAATCGAATGATTCGAAACTATTTACTTTATAAATAATTATAAATAGTGTTTTTTGGTGTTTTGTTTTAAATTATATAAAAGTAAACATTGCTAATTGGTCAAAACATTCCTTTTAATTAAATTAGGCAGCCTTCGGCTGTTGACATTGCTTAAAGACTGATCACGACTTTTATATTTTATTATTTGTTGGTCATGTACAAAATATGTATACCAAATTTTTACAAAATGAGACGTGCGACCCTGCCGGGACCCCCCAACCAAAATGTTTACAAAAATTGTATAATATAATTCTTGAGTGACTCAATATACCAAATTTTATCAAAATGAGACAGCTTTTGTATTTTTACATGGGTGGACCCCTGTCGGGGCTCCAAAATACCAAAAATTGTCCACTCCAATACTGGGGTAAATATACCAAATTTTATCAAAATCAGACGACTTTTTTATTTTTACATTTGTGGGCCCCTGCCGGGGTCCCAAAACCGAAATTTCTACAAAACACCAAAAATTGTCCAATAAAGTACTTAGGTGACTCTGCATACAAAATTTTATCAAAAATTAGAGAACTTTTACTTATATATTATTCGTTTTTAGGTACCTGCTGGGGCCTATAAACGGGGCCCCTGGTGAAGTAACGCCTCCACGGACAAATGTCTTTAGGTAAAATATTGCTATGATTATCTGATTTAAATTTCATCAAACTTGGTTGTGGTTTGGATTTTAGAGATATGCTCCCAAAAAGATGTATGGGGCCCTAGGGGCATCCCTGGGGCTGATATCGGGTCGGACTTTTTGCCCATAGATGACCTTTACCAAATTTCATCAAAAAGGGACCAGCAGTTTTACTCCCAGAGCTCTGCAAACAATTCCTTACGTACGTCATACGTCGGACATACGGGTTTTTTGACCCCATGGCTCCAAAGTTTTCCAAAGTTAAAGAATGACCCAAAATAGTGAAAATATGGCCCATAAGCTATAGTAAATGAAAGATTTTAGTAAAAAAAATGAAAATTTTCTGCACGATTAGAATACTTCTATAGGAAGAGAAAGTAAAAATCGTCTGACGGGAACCCAAAACCCAAAATAATTATCAAAGTGGCATGTCATTTCCTATTACTTTTGAGCCATATATTAACATTTTTAAGTTTGGAAAACTTTGGAGTAATGGGGTCCAAAAAAAACGATATGTCCGACGTGAGACGTATGAAATACGTACTGAATCGTGAGCAGAGCTCTGTGGGAGCCAAACCACTAGTCCGATTCTGATGAAATTTGGCACATGTGATCTATGGGCAAAAAGCCCGACCCATATTTGTCTTTTTCTCAATATCGTCGCCAGGGGCGCCTCTAGAGCGTAGAACAGTTTTTTTGGGGGCCAAATCTCTAAAATCCAAACCGCATAATACCAATTTTGATGAAATTTAAGGTAATTATATAATCATTTTATTTAAAATAAATGAGCTCACGCGGCGTATCTCTGTCAGTATTTAATCACTGTTTTCAACTTTTATTCAGAGTATCCCCCCAACGTCCCGGGACCAATAACTTCGCAATTGGACCAAATCTCTAAAATCAAAACCACATAACAAATTTTGATGAAATTTAAAATGGATAAAATAATGCCATGGGCATTATTTTATCAAAAAAAGTAAGCCCATGTGGGTGTGCCAGTGGGCCCATTAAGCTCCTTATATTGACTATCGCTTTTAAACTATTTCCCGTCTGATCACTGACGTTAAGCAACGCCAGTCGTTTTGAATAATCGGATGGGCTTCAACTCGGGGAAACCACGCGCTGTTGGTTTTTTTTTTTTTTTTTCATAATCATTTCGCAAACAGTTTGCCTCTTTATTAAAGTGTAATAACATAATCATATAAAGGAAACATGAATACTTATTAGAAAAATATAAAATAAAATAAATATAAACATAATGAATTTAAAATTCACAAATTTGAAAAAGGAAACTTTCAAACCAACATCGTTGAGGAATTTCACCCCTGTTGACGTGGCGCCATTTATATAACAAAAGTTAAATAACAAAATAAATGAATAAAATAAACCAATGATGGGCTCAAACCATTTAGTAATAAATAAATTAAACAAAATATTTGCACAAACTTTTGGTTTGCTTTACCAGCTCCCTCCAATCCCCCCCTTCCCCCCCCAAAAAATCTAAATCTGGTTCTATGAACATAATAAATTGGCTTTTAGAAACATATTTTCACTGTTGGCAAACAGGATATCCAATTTTAAGTACATCTTTATATACAGGGTGTTTCAGAAGGTTATGCAAAAAAAGAAACCGCGTATAGTAGAGCTCAAATAAAGGCCACTTTGATAATAAACCCCTATACGGAAATGGACCCCAAGATAGCTAGGGCCACCCAAAGTTGGCACTTAAAAATCGAAAAATAATTATTAAAATTCGAATTATTTTGCGATTGACATCATTTTTTTCAGGACGTCTCCGATTGTTATTATGCTTCTTTGGTGCGTATTTGGCACTTTTGCCCCAATCAGGGGCGGAGTTATAGGGGGGGGGGTCATGCAATGAAAATGCCTAAAACTTTTTGATGCGATTTTTTTTTTTGGTGTTTTAAGGTATGACATGTTTTCTGAAATTTGTTTTGCTACAAAAAAGACCGGAATAGCTCTTGTCTAAAACCAACCGTTGACGTTTTAAAATCATATAAATTGAGCGTAGGACGATTCTAATTATTCAAAATTTTCCCCGGGGGCTGCGGACCAGACCCCCAGGGAGTATTCCATACCCTTCGCAAGTATCCCCTCCCTAAGTGTTGCACCGCCCCCCCCCCCTAAGATATAGCCTTAAATCCGCCCCTGGCCCTAGCTACCTTGGGGTCCATTTCCGTATAGGGGTTTATTAAGCAAAGCTTTATTTGAGCTCTACTATCTTTTTTTGCATAACCTTTTGAAACACCCTGTATATAAGGCAATGTCCTGAGTGACTGATCAACGTAGAGACGAAACTATTAATGCTACAGACTTGAAATTTGGCAGGGACCTTCGATGCACCATCTAAGTGTGCACTAAGAAAGGATTTTGCAAAATTTTAATTTTAAGGTATAGAAATCGCGAAAACTAACAATCCCCATAAGAAATACATTGGAGCGAGAGAGACAGCACGATTAATGAATATACATACATACAACAGCGTACATTCCTACTTTCACTATTTTCAGAAAAGAGAAAAAATATTATTAGCATGCGAACGGCCATGCCTCTAAGGCGCCAAGCTATTGGCCCTAGCGAAGCACGGGCGAAACAGTTAGTATTATTATATTTATTGATATCAGGAAACCTTTATTGTCAACCCGTCATTCCTAGAAATGCACCGGAGCTATGGAAAAAGAAGAAGAAGAAGAAAAAAAAAAAATCGCACAAATATTCGTGAAAAAGTGGGTAGGGTTGTAAGAAGAGGTTGGGGCAAGAATAGGAAACAAGGTTTTGAAGCAACAAGCGCAAAAAAATATATCTTTTTTTTTAAAAAAAAAGGGAAGGAAAAGAAAAGAGTTTCTTTCAGTAGACAAGCAGACTGCGTCACTGTTTCGACTTTTGTTTTCGGAAAATGTCGCTCACGTTAAAATTAAAACAATTTACTATCGCTAAGTCAAAGGGTGAAAAGTTCGCAAAAATTGAATTTCGGGGTAAGAATGGAAATTTATTTTCTTGATGTATGATTTTTCTTTCAATACTTCTAAATTGTTTTTTTTTCCTAGGGATCAGTTGCATGATTTTGATTTATTTTATTTTCATAAAAGGTAATGAAACGTGGAATTGACCACGAATACATTACCTTAAATACATTACCTCCTCCACAAAATTTGATATTTTCCTAAGGATCAGTTGCATGATTTTGATTTATTTTATTTTCATAATAGGTAATGAAACGTGGAATTGACCACGAATAAATTACCTCCTCCACAAAATTTGATATTTTCCTAAGGATCAATTGCATGATTCTGATTTATTTTATTTTCACAATAGGTAATGAAACTTTGGAATTGACCACGAATAAATTACCCCCTCCACAAAATTTGATATTTTCCTAAGGATCAGTTGCATGATTTTGATTTATTTTATTTTTAAAATAGGTAATGAAACTTTGGAATTGACCACGAATAAATTACTCCTTCCACAAAATTTGATAGGAATTATTCTACATTTAAAACTGCAAAAGAAGTCTCTAAAAAAATTTCGGCGGGTAAGTGGCATTTTTGAAAATTAACATTGATACATAACTATTACTGAAATTTCGTATTGGTGGTCCACCCATTTGGTTTTCAAAGATACTGTTAGACCCATGCAGGAAGTTTCTTACTAGAAAATAAAAATATTATATTCACTTTATCCTATAAATATCTAATGTGAACAGCACACGACTTTCCTTATCTATAAAAAGAAGAAGAAAGGATTGTAATGTCGAGTTTTCAATGCCAAAACCCGTTTTGAGGTCCCCAAAGACCAAATCTCGAGTTTCAACGTTTCAGCCTATGGTCTTTGTGTGTGTTGCCTGTTCGTCAATGTGAAAACAAGATATCTCAAGAACCGTAAGTGCTAGAGACTTAAAAATTTATATGTATGTCAATTTTATGCCGGGAACGAGTTTCCGCCATTGGTCCGTGTTTTGTGAACAAAATACGTCGGTATGATTTGTTCTATATGTATTTACATTTCCTGATAGGATTCGTAAAAAACGCCAAAACTCGTCCAAAACCCGACAACGGTGGATTGAAATCAATCAAAAATTTTGTGACCGCAGTTCATGCATAGAATTGATATGGTGCCTACCAAATTTCAATCTCTAGCTCGTACCGTTTTCTTTTTATGCAAGACTCGTGAAAACTGATAAAAAGCGCAAAAACCGCCAAGAGTAGATTCCATTTTAACCAAAAGTGTCATATTGTATTCCATGCATGAAACTGATATAAATAGGCACCAAATTTTAAGCTCTAACTCTTATTGTCCTCTTTTTAGGCAGGGTAACTATGTTTCATTCTATTTTGATATTTTAAATGTAATAAGGTTTGGTTGACGTCCTTCAAGTATAAAACTATCTACTCTTAAAAAAGCACCATTCAAGTAGTTTATATTTTTCCTTATAGTTTTTGTTTTTGCTATGACGTAGAAAGTTAAATTTCTTGAAAAATAAACTTAATTATTTATTTCTAAAAAGTTTTTAGTGTGTTGCAGATTTCTTTTTCCTGCAACTACAAGGGAAAAATATTTTTAAAGTTTTTATTAATATTGTTTAAAAGTAGGGTACCTTGTGTTATGTTTGCAAATCTATTAGCATATAAGCCATAAACATTCCGAAATGCACTGGTATATGTGTATGTATGTTACGCGATACAAGCCACAATTTTCATCCGATTTTGACGAAATTTGGTATACATGTTTAGGGTATGAAGGAAATTTGCTGTATAGTTTTTGGAGGTCCCGGGCCCCACCGGGGCCCCAATATTTTGTTTTTTGAAAATGATCTTTATCCTTTTAGCGGTTTGTTGCAGAAACGTAAAATTTTTGATATGTGATGGCTAGTGTTAAGGACTTTTCGATTTTGAAATTTTTTGAAAAATATATATATTATTTTTTCTAAAAAAATATATAAAAAAACAAGTTCCTCATCATCTACTTTTGATGAAAAACTGAAATTTCAAACCTACAAAAAATTCAAAATTCTATTCATATTTATGAGCCAAGTGTGCCATTTAGTTTACATCTTCAAAAGGTTATTTTTGATACGAATTATTAAACACACAGTTATGCAACATGGATAGGTACCTATAAATTTAAAAACTCTGCAAATGTGACACAAGAGTTTCTTATTTTACTGGCTAAAAAATAATACTTCCCCCAAAATTTGATATTTTACGTTATAAGGTACTTTGTAGCATCCAAAAATCGAATCCTAAAAATTTAGTAGGGAACATTGTAATAAAATTTTAGTTCGGGAAAAGTGGCTTTACGGATAAACGGTTTTTTATTCGATTTTTGGATTCTTCGTATCTTGGAACGTAGAATATCAAATTTTGATGTGTAGGGGATTTTTCGTGACGATTCCAAAGTTTCATTATTGAAAATAATAAACGAAAATCAATAGAGTTTATAAAATGTTAGAATAAAACCTGATAATATACATCATTATGTCCCAACATGGTGATATCACTGTTTTGAAGATGATGATGACTCTATTCATCAATATTTAAATTTTAAAATACATACCTGAATTATGAATTCTCCAATAAGCATATAAAATGCATTTTAAAATACATATCTGAATTATGCATTCTCCAACAAAGATGTAAAATGCATTTTTAAAATACATATCTGAATTATGCATTCTCCAATAAGGATGTAAAATGCATTTTTAAAATACATATCTGAATTATGCATTCCCCAATAATGATGTAAAAAGCATTTTTAAAATACATATCTGAATTATGCATTCTCCAAAACGGATGTAAAATGCATTTTTAAAATACATATCAGAATTATGCATTCTCCAATAAGGATGTAAAATGCATTTTTAAAATACATATCTGCATTATGCATTCTCCAATAAGGATGTAAAATGCTTTTATAAAATACATATCTGGATTATGCATTCTCCAAAACGGATGTAAAATGCATTTTTAAAATACATATCTGAATTATGCATTCTCCAATAAGGATGTAAAATTCATTTTTAAAATACATATCTGAATTATGCATTCTCCAATAAGGATGTAAAATGCATTTTTAAAATACATATCTGAATTATGCATTTTCCAAAACGGATGTAAAATGCATTTTAAAATACACATCTGAATTATGAATTCTCCAATAAGGATATAAAATGCATTTTAAAATACATATCTGAATTATGCATTCTCCAATGAGGAAATTAATAAAAGTTACTGGAACAAGACAACTCTAGAAAGCAATCAACTAAACACAATTTGATGGGAGATGAAAAATAAAAATTTTAATTTAAAAAATAGAAACTGATTTTAGAGAGGAAGATAGTAGACAGAGAAGAAATTTAACAGCGAATCAATTGGGGAATCCAAATCAAGGGGACTTTTATGAATTTTGAAGGCCAGCGTCTATGGCACGTTGGTTTCGCGCCCTCGTGATGCTGGCTTTTTTCCGGCCCAACCCAGGCTGGGTGAGGTCAATGTGGGTAGCTTGTTTGCAAGTTTCCAGCGAATGGAGGGTAAAACCCCCGACTTGAATGACCAATAGATGTTAAAGAGACGTTAAGCCAAATTAAAAAAAAAAAAAAAAAAGACATTTTGAGAAACTTTTATCATAGTAGTCCTTCTGGTTTAGTGGGTATCATATTGGGGAATCCAAGTCACGGGGACTTTTATGAAATAGACATTTTGAGAAACTTTTATCATAGTAGTCCTCCTGGTCTAGTGGGTATCACATTGGGGAATCCAAGACACGGGGACTTTTATGAAATAGACATTTTGAGAAACTTTTATCATAGTAGTCCTCCTGGTCTAGTGGGTATCACATTGGGGAGTCCAAGTCACGGGGACTTTTATGAAATAGACATTTGGAGAAACTTTTATCATAGTAGTCCTCCTGGTCTAGTGGGTATCACATTGGGGAATCCAAGTCACGGGGACTTTTATGAAATAGAAATTTTGAGAAACTTTTATCATAGTAGTCCTCCTGGTCCAGTGGGTATCACATTGGGGAATCCAAGACACGGGGACTTTTATGAAATAGACATTTTGAGAAACTTTTATTGACTGAACCAAGTCAAGATTATTATAGTAGTCCCCCTGGTCATACTGCTGTTGTACATGGGGCTGGGACCCCAAACATTTTCGACTTAGTGCTTGTGATTTCGGGGTGCACTCAGCCTCTACTTCATTATGAGTAGCGACCATTGGTGTCATTGCCAGAGTAAAATGAGTTAGTTTGGTAGAAGATATAAGAGATTATTAGTACATGTTGCTCTTAGTGATGGTGTGATACCCACCAAAAATTGTGAAAGGCCTTCACACAAAAAAAGTTGTACATTACAATAAATCAAGTTTACTCCAAGATTTTTTAAACGTAGTCCCAATTTTGACTGTTTGTTACACAAAAAATCTCGAACGTCTTGCCTTTAATTGATGAAACCTGGTATCTATAGGATATAACAATCATAGAAAAAATTGGTTGATGACTTTTATAAAATTGGGCTGTATTGGTCCTCATGATTTTCTCTGAAATCGTATTTTTCATGCATAACAGATTGCATAACTATGCATAAAATTGTTAAATATTAGGGGTACCTACACAAATGATTTTTATGTTTTCTTCTTTGAATCTCACTTTTTCGGACCCTTTTGGACCAGCCAAGGTCTCATTATGGCCATTTTATCTGGGTCAGCTATAATGGCCATTTTAACTGGGTCAGCTATAATGGCCATTTTAACTGAGTCAGCTTCACACAACTACATCTTTGATTAGTATGAGTTTGGATTTACAACAAGAAAATCATTTTATAATAGGTAATCAACATGGATTGCGATGAAAAATATTTGTCAAACAAAAACGAACTGTTTTGGTCTATTGATGATCACACTGATGGAATCGAGTTGAGATCGAAATATTTAAGATTCTTTCGAATATTTAGAGTTGGGACGATTAAGTAACCAACGAAGAAACATATTTACTAGCGTTATAGGGCAATGTATGTGAGATTTCTGAAATATAGAAAACTAGCTGTTTTCCGGGCTTCGCTACGGTTACAAAATTCAACGACGATTTCGAGATCACGAAATTAAATCTTCTCAATTTTATATTTTTGGTGGAACCCAGAGTGAACTCGGCTCCTGTTTAGAAAATTCAATATTTTACTCATTTTTTGCACTAAGGAACACCTTCGTATAACATTTCAGCTTTCTCCCTCATTCCGAAGTGATACTTCTTAACTATGGGTTTTTGGTGGAACCGACCCCCAGCATCGCTCCTAGTTATAAAATTCAATATTTTATTCAAGCATATTACTTTTTGTACTTCGGAACACCGTTGTATCAAATTTCAGCTTTCTCCCTCATTCCGAAGTGATACTTCTTAACTATGGGTTTTTGGTGGAACCGACCCCCAGCATCGCTCCTAGTTATAAAATTCAATATTTTACTCAAGCATATTACTTTTTGTACTTCGGAACACCGTTGTATCAAATTTCAGCTTTCTCGCTCATTCCGAAGTGGTAATTCTCAATTCCGATTTTTTTGGTGTGAAAACCGTCCATAAATCGGGGAGAAACCGGAAATTTTAAAATTTTATATTTTTATGGGGTCCTTAAATACTGTTTTGGGGGGGTCTATTCTCGGTAATTTTTCGTTATCGCTTTTAATTTGCCAAGAAAAAAATTGCAATAACTTGCTCCCACTTGAACTTTTTTTTTTCTTATTGCGCACTTATATACTGAAAGGAACCTGTGTGCCAAGTTTAAAGACTCTACGTTTAGCCATCGTGGAGCTACGTTGATTATCAGTCAGACAGTATACCAACTGAGCTTTGCGTTTTATAAGTATAGATAGATCAAAGTCGAGGTTTTCAGCAATTTCATTTTCGATATTTCCAAGTTTGTCAATGTAGATTGAGATATTGTCGATCGCAGAGGAGTTTTTAACAGCTATACCAACTGGGCTTTGCGTTTTATAAGTATAGAATATACTTATAGAAGATAGAATTCCCTGTGAAACTGCGATGAACAATTCTCAAGTTTTAACGGCGTATGAGTGTGTGTAGGAAAGAAATTAAAACTTACAAAATCTGACTGTTGGATTTGAATACGAAACCTGTCTCATGCTTTGGAGTTGAGTGTAGGAAGCTCACTTGTGCGCAAATTTTAAGATATTTTGTTTAGATACTAGGAAGAGACACTCCTTGACAGCTTTGCAGGGCGTAAGCTGAGACGCACGCGGCGCAGAGCACGCAAGCCACGTTTGCGGCGCAAGACACGCAAAACTCGAATTTTCTATCAGAGCATGCTGGACGTAGCACACGCATGCCATTTAAAGAAATCTTAGATCCCTAGTTGTGTCGCGTGTTTCGTCCAATCTGTGTCATTGCTACAAACTGTGACACGCCGGAACACGAGTATGCAAGACACACACACGCATGCGTCCCAGCTTACGCGGTGCCATTAGACAGTTTGCTGACGTGTGTTGCGTTGCGTGTGCTGCGCCGCGTTCGTCTCAGCTTACGCCCTGCCTTAAGGTTTCTGACTCCCACCTTCTGTGAAGATCTTGTCAAAGATGGTTAAATTTGAGTAAATATTATAATGTTTTGAGTTTACCTGCGGGTCGCTATGGGTCAACACTTTTAAACCATGGGCCCCCTTGTGTTTGACCTGCCTGCATTATAAATAAATATCTCCGGCCAAGAAATTTATCATTGTTTCATAATATTGAAGACAGTCTCCCCCCCCCCTTTTTAAAAAAATTCTTTTTGTGTCGGGGGATAAACTTTCTAATCTCTTTACTTTATCTTTCCACATATTTTTGAAAAGAGAATTAAAATTTACATCTTTTAACATATTTTTCCTCGTAATGTTATAACTATTGGCTTCCATAAGAATCAAAATGGACTCTGCGAGGAGGATAAGGAAACTGCGTTTTATGTAATTTTTGTTTGCAACTCCCTACTTGTGTGAAGGTTAAACATGATATTTAGCCAAAAGGCTGACTAAGCTTGCTCAGATCTTTGGCCTTAGCTGAGTGGTCAAGTATTCATACAAGTTACTTTTCAAGGACAAAAAGCGCAGTTGAGGCTTCGGCAGGACCGTATGCAGGACAGGGTTTTTAGGGTTTAAACCCTGTCCTGCATACGCCCCGAAATTTTTGAAAAGTTTTGATTTTTCCTATAATCCCTATATGGTAAAACTACCTTTACATGACCCGCCCCCGAAATCGTGGACGCGGGCCTGGGCTTAGGTGTAGGGGCATTTAAAGCCCTAAAGAGGAATTTAGCTCAGGAATACATGAATACCTATATCTCGTGTTACCTAACAAGATATTCTTGTAACATACTATCATGTTAAAAGTCCATATTATCAACCAGGGAAAACTTGTAAAGACGTACAGGTATATCTAATGTATTCTTTTCAGATTACTCTGCACCCCGGGGGACTTGGGATACACGGAACTCATGCTGGGTTGGGCATCATTCTATTCAAAAATTTCCCTTACTCAATTAACCTTTGTATTTAGTGGATGTGAGAAAATCTTCAAACACTAACGATAGAAACTATTTATCTTTATGATTCTAAAACGGACCAGGTATGATACTCCACTGTCCTAAAACTACTGAAATCATTTAGTTCCGCGAATGAGTCATTTGAGCGACTTGTATGAATCATACGCGCAAGCCGCTCACATCTACAAGTAATCACGTGCTTCTGACTTCTATTCATTTTTTATTTACTTTTAAGTCTTTCTTTTTTTAAAATCTGAGTGTACAGAGTTATATTGTAGAGACAAGGAAAAGAATGTGAAATGCTATTTAACAGCAAGAAGAGAAAGCCGGAATTCCTTGGATAAGTGATGAGAAATATAAATAAGTACAGTTGGTTATAGGAGGGGATTTTTTTGAGAAAATTCACGAGAGCTCTGAGAGATGAATTATTGTTGAGTGATTGAAATTACGAGTACGCTTACATACTCGTCCTGCTTTCATATTCAATGCTTTCCAACGATAGTGATAAGTAAATATTCAATTCGCCTCATATCTCTTGGAAAGTCAAAATGCGAGTGTTGTAGACGTCTGATAATATATTGTGGATTAAACTTTGTCATGCCAAGGCTACGATGAAACGTTCGGTATTAAAACCCAAGAGCATAATTTAAAAGAAGCAACCTTAATTACTAAGAAATCCCTGTAGTACAATAGTACAAAGATAATATATATTGTGATTCATTGTGTTTTAGTAGAGATATAAATAGTGCTGAATCAAATCCAGTTGATTCTTTTTCTTTTCACTGAGCGAATCAATAATTCTAATCCGCTCTTTTCATTAATTCAATGTTTTTTAAAAATGGGAGAAGGTAAAAAGCGAATTGATTCTTTTTCTTTTCACTGAGCGAATCAATAATCCTAAAAAAAATATAGATAGATACATATGCATATATTTTTAATAGGCGCCCTCTTCTAAAGATTCTAATTCCAATCTTGTGTTGAAGAGGGGGGATAGAGTTGGATTCGAACCATCAGCCTCTTGGTTCCACCGCCTCAACCAACTGAGGCTGTTGGTTCGATCAATTTTGTACGACCATTAGTAGACTCTTGAATTATTTGTAGCTCACCTGACAGTGGAGTTGAGGTGCATCTGACAATGTAGTAGAAGAAAAGAAGAAGAAAGATTTTAATATACAAACCATGCTTTCTTGGAAAACAATTAAAAAAAACTTTGAGTTACGTGATGCAATGCTAGATTATAATAATAATGGAAAATGTGAGAACCTGTGCAGACACAGAAAAAAATGAGAGAGAGAGAGAGAGAGAGAGAGAAAAAAAAATTGGTGTCAGTATCACACGACTTTTGTTAACTTTCGTTATCGAGACCTGAAATTTGTATGCATATCACTTTTATATCAAGGACGTACGAAAATTGTAAAACTGCTAGAAAATAGAATAGAATCTTTATTTTTAAAACAATAGTTGATTACAAAGTGCTTTCCATAAGCTGTGCTGAACAAGATGTTCAGCATGGAAATGGTTTCCCCTTTAAGCGTTTTCGAAATTCCAATCCGTTCTGTAGATATTTCCAGTGACAATTAATTACTAATGAATTGGTTTTTTAAGTTTTCAATTAGGTACCATCTGGTTTTTAAAATAAAAGTTTTTTATTTTAAAATTCACTTCTCGATTGAACATATTATTTTACCGATCGCAGATTATTTTTTCTATTTCCAATCTTGACTGGTCTCTCAGGCTAGGTACATGGAAAATTAACATTAATTTGGTTCAGATCATGTCAGTTTCTCATAAATTACGTAAAAATTTAGCATAGTGTTTTCCATATTTACAAACTTAATAATAATGAATTTTTACTTTCTCTTCCATAGAAGATAAAGTATTGTATTCGTGCAGAAATTTTAGACATAATTTGGCTCAAAAAATCGTTTAACGGGAAGCCAAAGGCCAAAATAAAGATCAAATATATTCGGCCATATTGCTTTTGGGCCATATTTTCANTAAAACTTTAGAAGAACAACATCTGCATTCGGTGGTAGTCTGATGGAATGATTAAGGAAGAGAAAGTCTAGTACGGTTTTCCGTACCATTTATTTTAAAGGCAGGACATTTCTCAAGAAAAAGCTGGACAGTTGAAAAAAAGGACGTGTTAATTTATGATATGCATTTTGTAAATTGTTGTCATAAACTTACATCTAATGCCCATATTTTTCAGAGCTCTGAACTTTGAAAATCACTTCAACAAAAAGCAGGACATGTCCTGCCAAAGCCGGACGTCTGATAATCCTTATTTCAGTAGGATTGTTTTTTCATTCCAAATGGAGTCCGAACAATAGACATTTCCAGCTGAAGTTGAAATTTGAAAACATTTTGTATTAATAAAGAAGGGACTTGGCAATCTGAAATATTTTTCCATGATCCTCCCACATGACCGAATAATAACAATAAAAACAATGTTCACACAAAAATAAACATATACAAACACGTAACAATAACAGATGCTGAAGACTGAACAAAAACAACATCATTGTTCAATTTTATGTTCCACTCTTTCTTACTTTTTTCCATCTTCCATGGAAAAGAAGAGATGGAAAGAAAAACAATGTTAATTCTGTGGAATGAAGAAGAAGAAGAAAAATAATAAAAAACATACAAAGCAATTGAGCACGTAGATAAAAAGAACAACAAAAGTTCTAGATTTTTTTTCAAGCCTGACTGTTTTTACTCTTGGAAATTTTGAGAGCTTCTACTGAAAAATAGAGAATGGCTCTTCAAAAACATGTTATTAAAAAATACGTAAGTGGTGAATATTTCATATTTTTGAAGAAGAAGTAAGGATTTTTTTGAAAAATAATAGGCCATAAAAGGTCATTTAGCATTTCTGAGATTAAATAAATTATAATATATGTACGTAAATGTAATGAATAACGTTTTGCAAGGAATCATAGAAAAGTACAAGATCCATTTAGAATTAATTTTATTCAGGTCAAGCTGATGTTGACTCTAGATTGTAACTTAACAGTCTTTGTTACCTATTACTTTCGAATTGCTGGAAGGTCAAGAGTAGAAAAAATCCGTTCACATGGAATTACGCGAGGTTAGTCAGCCTGGTTGTCAAAAGACGTTTATGTATGATAGCAATACGTCCTTCCATGTATTGAAAATAACAGTGGAAACGTTGCTTCTCTTTATTTAATTAAATTTTTATTGAATATAATATGTGCGGGAGGAGAGACTTTGGCACATAATTATTAAGTTATAGACTAAAACTCAAGGGTCTTGTACTGACGTAATAAGCCTATTATTTGGTCAAAAGTTCCTATAGGGGATATATATACCTCGCCTGGGTTTCGACCCACGACCCCCGGATTACCAGGCAGACGTTGTGACCACATAAATACCGCGACTAGTTAAATTCAAGGGTCAAATATTTGCCCCCAAAATTGTGCAAGGGAAACCAAACACATGCTGCCCAATTATTTCTTGCCAGTGGTTGTTCATAATTTATAATGCAGGATTTAGCGACAAATTAAAATACTTCAGTCAAAACCGATTTTTTAACAATTCATAATATTCACAATAGTCTCCACTTGAAATATAAAAGATAATACATGAATGCCCACCGAAAGGAGCTCTATTCGTAATCATTTGGTCTTTGAAGTTTGTGATGAGTCGCTGACAAACTTCCTTAGAGATTTCGGCAATAACTATTTGTTTTAAGTTTTTACAGCTTTTGAATGATTTTTTTTTTCCCCCGAACACATCATCTCATTGCGTTCAAATCAAGAATATCCATTACGATCTCACCCCACTAGTCCTCTTCATTTGGGTTTCTTGAGATCAAAGGTTTATGTAAACAAAACCCGAACCATCCCTCAGTCAACCAAACAAATACTGAAGGCTTCGCTGAGCATCCCACAATGAAAAATAAAAATTAGTAGAACCCGCTGGAAGTTGTCAGCGAGTCATCACAAACTTCAGCATGATTTAGAGTATGGCTGCAAGTATGCCTGATATTATATTTTTCATGCTTAAAACGGTGACTATTGTAAACATTGTGAATGAAAAAAATCAGGTGCTTGTAGCCACATACACTAAATGATGCTGAAGTTTGTGATGACTCGCTGACACTCATCCCTTCCCTTTTTCCAAGTTTTCAATGCAGTCGTGTATACCTGTATACATAGTTATGATTTATGTTTCATTGCATTCTAGTATTCCTAGAAAAATGTATACCTAACGAACTGTTGTTAAAAATTTTTGAAGTGAAAAATTTACCTGAAAACTTGAAATAAACTCTCTATGTAAATCAATGTAGGTAGTAAGTAGGAAAGTTTCCGCACAGATATATCCGTTTTGTGGGAAAAAAATATGTCACATTTGGTTAACCTTAACGATACTGTGATGTGGGATATAGTGCAGTTAGGGGATATATTTTTTTGTAGAAATTTACCCGGCGAGAATTAAATAAATTAATGAAATTGTGTTTTTGCGGGTTTTATCATGTTTCATTTGATATTAACAGAGATATGCAACATTTGCTTTTTCCTTAAAGAATTAGGAACAGTTGTATAACTAAGGGACTAGGAATTTTCGTTGCTCTTCATTCAATGATATTTTCTCCTCGATTTCTTCTTAACTCCACAATTTTTTTTAGGGATGCATGTAGCGCGGAAGTCGGAATGACTGTAACGATGCTCTTAGAGGAAAAAAGTTGAAAGATGCTCGTCGAGCATCATTTTTATGATATTTCCTTAATATCGTTTTGCTCCGAACGATTGTCAGGTTAAACAATGATCGTATGGCTTGAATAGTCGTTTAAGAAAAAACCTTAAAATGGTTTGCAGGAATGTATTTTACGTCGTTTAAGATACGACGGTGAAATCCAAAGAAGAGTGGAGATTATAGTAGTGAGGGTTTGCATTTTGTATGTCATATAATATTTGTAATATTAATATTATGAGAAAAATCTGTAAAGTTTTAGCTTCTATTATCATCCCCTTTTGTATGTCATAATATGTCATATAATATTTGTAATATTAATATTATGAGAAACGTCTGTAAAGTTTTAGCTTCTATTATCATCTTCTCTTTTATGTCATATACATATAATATTTGTAATATTAATATTATGAGAAACGTCTGTAAAGTTTTAGCTTCTATTATCATCTTCTTTTTTAAGTCATATACTTATAATATTTGTAATATTAATATTATGAGAAAGGTCTGTAAAGTTTTAGCTTCTATTATCATCTTCTTTTTTAAGTCATATACTTATAATATTTGTAATATTAATATTATGAGAAAGGTCTGTAAAGTTTTAGCTTCTATTATCATCTTCTTTTTTAAGTCATATACTTATAATATTTGTAATATTAATATTATGAGAAAGGTCTGTAAAGTTTTAGCTTCTATTATCATCTTCTTTTTTAAGTCATATACTTATAATATTTGTAATATTAATATTATGAGAAAGGTCTGTAAAGTTTTAGCTTCTATTATCATCTTCTTTTTTAAGTCATATACTTATAATATTTGTAATATTAATATTATGAGAAAGGTCTGTAAAGTTTTAGCTTCTATTATCATCTTCTTTTTTAAGTCATATACTTATAATATTTGTAATATTAATATTATGAGAAAGGTCTGTAAAGTTTTAGCTTCTATTATCATCTTCTTTTTTAAGTCATATACTTATAATATTTGTAATATTAATATTATGAGAAAGGTCTGTAAAGTTTTAGCTTCTATTATCATCTTCTTTTTTAAGTCATATACTTATAATATTAGTAGTATTAATATTATGAGAAAGGTCTGTAAAGTTTTAGCTTCTATTATCATCTCTTCTCTGCAAAAGATTTCTGAAGTTTCAAGTAACATTGTGCTTTCATTCTAAGAATTGCGGGAATAATATTAAACATTTTTTTACCTGGTTGTTAGTTTTGTTCTGGACAATTTACTGAAAGAAATATCCCACGCTCTACTTTTTACCAGTCAAAACATCTTAACTAGAACAAAAGCCCATGTTATGGAATTTGATGATTAGTTTTGGGCTCTATTGGGTGAAGTGGTGAGGAATCTATACTAAACAACTTGGCAGACGTAGCACCAGTAGACACCCAGAATAAGTTAGTTCACGTGAATATCAATTAATTTTAATAATAAAAAAAAAAAATCTAATAAAGTTTGCGCACAAAGTTTGTATTGAATTCATTAGTTTCTGGCACTACTACCTACTCACAGGCTCTATTGGGTGAAGTGGTGAGGAATCTATACTAAACAACTTGGCAGACGTGGCAGCCTACTCCCAGTATAAGTTAGTTCACATCAATATCAATTAATTTGATTAAAAAAAAAAAAAAAAACTTTTTGTTCCAATAAAGTTTGCGCACAAAGTTTGTATTGAATTCATTAGTTTCTGACACTAGTACCTACTCACAAATTTAATAAAATATTCAAAAGAACTTTTCATGTTTTTAACAACACAGTTTGCACAAAAGGTATGTTCAAGAGGAATTATGTTGTATCGCAACCGAAGGATTGAAGCTCAGCCGAGGCATTTGGCGAGAACATTATTAAAACACAACTCTGAGAACCATCCATCAAGCTGTAGAAGTAGACAAAGGGAGAAGAACAATATAATTTATGAGCAGTGCAGTAAACATGGGCATTTGGAAGAAGAAAAAACAGGGGATCTTAAAAAAGGGTTCAAAATCATTGCAAACATCGCTAATATATCTTAAAAGAGTAATTTACAATATCTTAAGATATTTTGGTTAGTTTGAAATCGCCACGAATCAAATGACCCCTCTGAAAACTTTATAATATATTTTTTTTATCGTGAACTATATCTTTGATAGAACCCCATTATTTTCCTTGCCCAGTTCAACGAAGAATCTACATCTTGTCACCCAATATGATAAAAAAGTGCTTTTCTCTATACAGTTGAGAAAATGTAGGTGTAGGTGTCTTTTAACATCCAATGAATGTTAAAAGACAGGGAAAATATTTTGTATGTGGAACATTTGTATCCGAATACAAATGTTCTTTTGATAAATCAGGGGCTCAAATAAATATGTGTGCACTGTGTGTTTTTATAAGTTTAATAGCTGTTTTCCCGTGCTTCGCTACGGTTACAAAATTCAACAACAATTTCAAAATCACGAAATTAAATCCCCAAGAGCCCAGAGTGAACTCGGTTCCTGTTTAGAAAATTCAATATTTTACTCAAAGATATTACTTTTTGCACAGCGGAACACCGTATAAAATTTCAGCTTTCTCGCTCATCCCGAAGTGATACTTCTTAACTATGGGTTTTTGGTGGAACCGACCTCCCGAGTGAGCACCGCTCCTAGTTGGAAAATTCAATATTTTATTCAAGGATATGACTTTTTGTACTTCGGAACACCTTTGTATCAAATTTCAGCTTTCTCGCTCATCCCGAAGTGGTACTTCTCAATTCCGATTTTTTGGTGGTGAAAACGGTCCATAAATCGGGGAGAAACCGGAAATTTTCAAATTTTTTTTTTTATGGGGTCCTTTTATACTATTTTGGGGGGGGGTCTATTCTCGGTAATTTTTCCTTATCGTTTTTAGTTTGCCCAGAAAAAAATTGCAAAAAGACTCGCTAAATAGCGTCATTTTTGGCGGTAACTTGCTCCCACTTAATTTATTTTTTTTCCTTGGTGCAAAGTTTCAAGTCTCTACGTTTAGCCATCGTGGACCTGCGTTGATTATCAGTCAGTTAGTCAGTACGTCAGTCAGTCAGTATACCGTCAGTCAGTCAGTACAGCGGATGGCCTCGACTTCGTGTACGCCTTTTCCGGTGGCCGTATACACCTTAGGCCTTATAATAGCTGGGGTATGAGTTAAGGTATAGTGGATTTCATATTTCTTCTGAAGGTTTTATACTTGTATCTCTTAATGTTTATTGATATTTCTTAATGTTTTTGTGTAATTGTACCATTAAGAGACTTTGTTTCTTGGAAATAACTCGCTTCCACTAATTTTGTACCTAGGTACATTGTAAAAGTAATCCAGTACTTTAAAGATCAAGTTTCTAATACATTTAGCCACGGAGGACCAAACTCAATTTACTTGTAGATATAAGAACTTCTAATTAATTTTGTATCGACTACAAGTAAATTGATGAGTCACGAGCGCTTTCGTCTGTTCGTCGTGACTTATCAATTTACTTACTTGTAGTCGATACAAAATTAATTAGAAATTCTTATATTTCAAAAGGATTCTTATATGTTTGTAACATCCTCATTAATATTTCTTACTTGTAGATCGTGATGTTTTTATTTATTTTATATCTTTTTGATTACAGGTGTGTCTCAAAATACAAAGTCATTAGAAGATAAGGGAGATCTTATTATTGTAGATCAAGTAAGTGATTAAACAATAATTAGCATTTATTTCACTTCTAACCAGGAGCAAGTCTTAGTAATACATTTTTCAACATAATTTTAATTTCAATATATACCCATAACAACCTGCTAAAGTTCAACATAAAAATCCTCTTGATGAGTATCTATACAGGTTAGTCCATTTTAATTAAAAAATATCAACTCTAAGCAAAAAATTAGATTGAATGTAGAATTTGATGGAAAATTCGATTATGTTCAAAAATAGGTCGCCCTATATAAAAAAAACGAGTCTTCACCTAGAACTAATCTTGACGGACAGATCTCCCACGGCATAACCACAATGTGTTCCCTTGATATATCGTGATCGTTACATTTTGGTGAGAATAGATTCTTGTAATCCCATCGTTTTTGGGAGATATTCAGACGCCGTAAATTAAAATGGACGACTCTGTAGAGTTGACAAAACTTACACATGAATCAAAAAGTTAGAGCAGAAAAAGTAAAAAAAAAAAAAAAACCTGTAAAAGTTCATCTCTATTTTTTTTGACACTTTTCGTAGAAGTATTACAATCTTAGGTATATTATGACGTCAGTCTACAAATTTTTCAAACATTTTAACTTTTCAACATTTTTATTTTCTACAATGAGTAGAATGAATAATAAATGAGATTGAAGTCTTGCAATAGACCCACTTAAGTTTATCAATGATGTTAAATATTCAATTTGTCCCGAAGAGACCGGTCACCTCCTCCCCCATAACTTTTGAACGACTTAGAATTTTTGAATTCTGTAAGGGTCTAGGGATAGGAAAGGGGCCATGGCCAATGGAATGGTTATGGTTACGACCCCTGGAAGTGACGTTTTTTGAGAATGAAATGTCGATATCTCGAGAAATTTTAATTGAATGGTATAAATATTTTCTATTTAAATAAAAGATCCTAATGATTGCTTTTTGGTAAAATGATCTAAGATAGTAGAGCTAACTCAAGTGCTCGCAGAAATTTAGATGACTTCATTAAGGTAAGCGTAAGTTACATGATTTTCTTTTATTATGATAGAATGACCTAGATCTGTACTAAGCTTTTATGGATCTCTACTCAAATCAGCACACAGTCATTTCCTTTTAATATTTGACAAAAAATTGGGGAAAAAAATTTGGCATGATCATCATATGGCTTCTTATTTATACCTATATAAAAATATACCGATTATTGCAATCAGCTGAAAATTTCTATATGTGTAGTTTTCAGTGCCAAAACACATCTTGAGGTCCCTAAAATCAAATCTCGAATTTTAGCCATTGATCCGTGTGTGTGTTTGATTGTCTTAAGAACGATTTCACGTGTTTTATGTAGACTCGTTCGGAGCAAAATAAATGTTACATGAAATCGGAACCATGTTGTATGATTGGCATACATACACATTTCTCTTTTGAGGAAGGATAAGTACCAACCAGTAATAATCGAAAAAATTACCAATGGTATATCGATTTCAACCAAAAGTTGTAAAAAATCAAAGAAAAATGACATACACTCTAAAATTCAAGTTGCTTCAGGGGTTCCCAAACTTTTTGGTACCGCGCCCCTTTTCTTAAAATGAAAGTCTCCCACGCCCCCCTCCCCTTTATATTATAAATGGGTATGGGTGTTGCTGAATGCTATCTCATTCAAAACGCTAATGTGTTGCCGAATGCTATCTCATTCAAATTTTTTAAACATCATGTTGAATAAAATTACCTTTGTAAAATTTTTTTGGACATATATTTCAACTAAATAAAAATAATTCAACTGGTCTCGCGCCCCCTTGGCTTGCCTTCACGCCCCCAGTTTGAGAACCTCTGCTCTAGCACTTACCTAGCGTTCTTGTTCACAGACAGATAAACACACACGAACCAATGTCCGAAACTCGACATTTGGGTTCTGTGGACCTCAAAACGTTTTTGGCATTAAAAACGCGACACCTCAAATTTAAGCACATTTTAATACTTTAATACTTTTCCTTTTATAGAATAAAGGAAAGGTTTATTCCTCGAAATAAAACAACATCGCGTGGGAGTATTGAAACCACCCTCCAGATATGAGCCCTGGTAAACATCATTGGAAAGATATTGAAATTCAAGTCTTTTTCAATCAGGAGACTTTAAGCTCGAACAGGAGTTTTGTTTTTAAAGGCTTAAGTTCATCTTGGAATATCTCCACTTTTGTCATATCTTTTGTCTTACATTTCGAAAATGTATTACAAAAGGGGAAGTTCAATAAAATATTTCAATGTTTACCCCCGCCCCGGGCGTCCATTAATAAGACCAAAATTTGAAAAAGTTTACATTTTGTAATATACGTCAGGTATGTATGCGAGGCATGGATGATGAGTGTGAAAGTGATGAATAAACTGAAAGAGCTAATAAGCGATATATGTTGGGAAAGACGAGAAAAGACAAAATCAGAAATACAATAGTGAGAAGACTAACAGGATTTAAAGATATAGTGAAAGTAAATGGATATGGGCGGGGCATATTACGAGAACTAGGGATAATAGATGGACGAAAGAAATATTGGTTTGGTATCCAAAAGACATGAAGAGAGGGAGAGGTAAACCAGGAGATAAGTGGTAGAAGAGAGAACAGAATGGAAGAGAATGGGCAAAGTTTATAGGGATGTATGGCTGAAGAAATGAAATGAAAATGAGAAACAAAATAATTATAGCGAAGACAAAATATACAGAAGGCATAGTAGAGAGATAAAACGAGAAACTTGAACACCCTAAATCACAATACCCCTTATCGGGAAAACCTCAGATTTTTTATCTGATTTTGTTCAAATTAGATGTAATTGTTTAAAAATGTATTGCAAATTATTTCATGTTCAAATAAAGGCTTTACTATTACTACTATCCATACTAATATATAAATGCGAAAGTAACTCTGTCTGTATGCATGTATGTTACGCTTTTAAACTACAAATGTACATGGAAAGTGGAGATTCGTTTAACCTCTACAACTCAATCAAAACCATAGTTGGCCCCGTAAAAAAAAACCCTAAACATAATCATTGACGACAGAGGAAAGAAAATTGAAAACATTGAAGACAGACTTGTAAAATGGAGCGATTACTTCAAAAATCTTTACAACCAGAATTGTGGCCGCGATAAACTGGAGCGCAACAAATACTGAAAATCTACCTAGCGATGACATCCCAACAAAAAATGAAATACATAAAGCCATTTTTCAAATAAAAAAATAACAAGAGTCCAGGCATGGATGACATAACAGCGGAAATGCTCAAGGCTGGTGAAGAATGTGTGATCGAAATGCTTTTCAATATTTTCAAACAGATCTGGGAAGAGCGAAATATACCTACCGATTGGAAAAACGCCCTTATTATACCTATACATAAAAAAGGCAGCAAAAATAAATGCGAAAACTACAGAGGCATTTCCCTTCTATCTGTTCCAAGTAAAATTCTAACCAGAGTGATATACAACCGTCTCTATCCGCATATCAATACACTTCTTAAAGATACGCAATGTGGATTTCGAGGACAAAGATCTACAATCGACATGATATTTACACAGAGCGCGACAGATGGTCGAAAAATCGTTGGAGCAGAATTCCACCCTCTGCATTGCATTTATCGATATATCCAAAGCGTTCGATTCAGTGGATAGAAACATGTTGTTCACCCTTCTAGAAAAAATACAATGTCCTCCAAATTTGCTGAAAATACTACAATCTTGCTATGAGAACACATTATCCACGGTTAAAGTCGAAAACACTGAAACACCAGCTTTTGAGATAAGGACCGGAGTCAGACAAGGTTGCGTGCTTGCGCCATTACTCTTTATTCTGTATATGCAAGCTATAATCCAGAACATCGTCAAGCAAAATATAGGTGGAATAGACGTAAACTTCCGAACGGATACAAATATGACAAACCGACGAAATCTTAAAGCCAAAAGCAAACTCAAAACATGTCAAGTAGTAGACCTCATTTTCGCCGATGACTGTGCCCTTTTCGCCGAAACTCCAGAAATTCTCCAACAACTTGTAAACGCCTTCGTGAGAGAGTCGCAAAAGTTCGGTCTAAAAGTCAATGAAGCAAAAACGGAAGTCATGTTCGTCAACGGCAATAACTCTCCTATCTCAATTAACGGTAGAGCACTCAA
>CM022880.1:14810732-14823508 GCA_012654025.1 Pachypsylla venusta
TATGTATACCTATACAGGGTTTGCACTTTCTAGTTGTCCCATAGGATTTTACACGGAAATTTCGATGTATGGCTGTCATATCCTCCCAGTATGACACAAAATAGAGATGATAGTGATTTTTGATGTAATTTTTAACGCGAAAACCAAAAAAGCCATTATCACGAAAATCGGACCTACGGTTCTGGATTTGAAACCGTTCTGGTGGACTAAGGTTCCTTCATAGAATAAGGATAATACTTTTGATAATTTGGGGAAAAATATATGCAGAAACCTACTTTTTTGAAATTGTATTTTACGCAAATATCAGAAACTGCGTTGCCTGAAATAAGAGTGACGTACATACCTAGTAATACAAAGGACGTGGGTTCGAGTCATCTAAATGCATGGATTTCTTTAGTGGATATTACTCGTATATCCCTTGCTTTTCCTTTGATGAAATCTTGTTTAAAAATCAAAATGAATCGAAATAGTCTTACTTGCTTGTCAAGTAATACCGTTTGTCTCTTGAGGTCGAGCTCGGAATTTCGATTCCGGCCGGGGGTGGATTTTCCTCAAAGTGTGGAATTCATTTCAGATCGAGTGTTTTTTTACTTTCCTTTTCTTATAAAAGGAAAGTATTGAAACTGAAATTTTTGATGTCAATTTTTCAATGCCAAAACACGTTTTGGGGTTCCCAGAGCCCAAAACTCTTCTTTCAATAAGATAGATATCTCAAGAACGGTAATTGCTAGAGGCTTGACATTTTATATCTACGTCAAGTTTATGCTCGGAACGAACGTCGAAGTTTGGTTGGAATCAAATTTACTGTTTACGGTTTTCGAAAATTTTGGGTGCAATCTAATATACCACTGGCTTTTTTACCGCTTATTAACGGTTTTCATTAATCCTGTCTAAAAAGAAAATGATAAGGGTCAGAGACTTGAAATATGGTATAGGTATGTCAAATTTGGGGTTTGGTGCCTATTCATATTAACTTTAGTCATTGATTGAGCGTGGATACATTTGGCTGCAGCGTGATTTACCGTTAGAGGTTTTAGCGGTTTTCAGCTGCTTTTTGGCTGTTCTTGCCTAAAAAGAGAACGTTAAGTGCTACAGCTAAAATATCAATGCATGGAATGCAAAATGACACGATTGCTTTAAATTGAATCAACTCTTGGCAATTTTTAGCGGTTTTCGCCAGCTTTTTAGCGGTTCCTTCCTAAAATGGCAAGTTCTAGAGCTTAAAATTTGGTAGTTATATCAATAAAGCATGGAATGAAAAATGACACTTATGGTTGAAATCGTATACACCACCCTTGATAGTTTTTTGTCGCTTTTTAGCGGTTTTAACGAGTCTTGCATAAAAAGAAAACGGAAATAGCTAGAGACTTGACTTTTTTTTTATTATGTCAATTTTATGTATTGTACACGCCTCGATTTTTTATTATAGGAAAGGAAAGTCGTGCGATGTTCACACTAGATTTTTCATCCTATATCTTCTTCTCTCTTCGTTTCTGGACGCCAATAATTACAATATTTTAGCAACCTCTATCGGGCGGGAAGCGATCTCGACTTCAAGACACAAGTATCCTTACTTGACTAGCAAGCAAGCCTGTTTCGATTTACTTTAATTAAACAAGATTTCATCAAACAAAAAGCAGGAGATATATACGAGTAATATCCACTAAAAAATCCATGCATTTAGATGACTTGAACGCACGCCTTTTGTATTACTAGGTATGTATGTCACTGTTATTTTAGGTAACACAGTTTCTGATAGTTGAGGAAATTACAGTTTTAAAAAAATAGGTTTATACACACATTTTTCCGCAAATCATCAAAAGTATTAACCATTATCCTATGAAGAAAACTTTTGTGACATACTGGGCCAGCAGAAGTCGAAATTTCTATGTAAAATCCTATGGGACAACTAGAAAGTGCAAATCCTGTATACATAATATTATTATGTACTGGGAAACAACGGTTATGAAGATGTTATAATAATGAAAGTTATTAAAAATAAATGATATTTTAGATTTACTTGCAGTTATAGATTATTGGAGTAATTATTATTATTTCTAGGTACCTAAGACCTAAGCCATAGGTAATATTCAAATGTAATCCATAAAATTTTAACGTCACTTTGGGGGGGGGCCCTGTAAATCCGCCAGTGACTGAACCGATTTTGATGAAATTTGGTATGGAGATAGACTAAACTTTAGGAAAGGACATAGGCTACTTTTTATCGCGAAAAAAGGGGTTGAAACTATAAACGGCCATGCCTATAAGGCGCCAAGCGAAGCGGGCGTATCCTGCTAGTTTCTAATAAAGAACACGTGATGTTTTCAAAATTTGAAATCCGTTCTAATACAATTTCTAAAACCATAAACCAAGCACTGGTAGTTCTGTGGAATGTAGATCTCACTCAGTTAATATTAAATATTCATACCTAGTTTCATAAAAATCTTTCAAGGCGTTCCACAGTAATCGTGGTGCAAACAGACAAACAGATATTTAAAAAAAAAATATTGATATGTCAAACTCTAGTTTTAGATTTTATTTCTGAGCAGTGTTCAGAATTAGGCCTGATTGTTTCATACAGAATGACGGGGGATGCTATTAAATGGGTTTTATGTGTTTAGTCACTGTGGTGTTACTTTTCTACGAAAAGATTTCGTTAAAGTTTTCTTGAACAATTTGTTTGCCTCATTAATGTTTTAACAGTGAAAAATATAAGTCCATGGCCGGCGGCAGATAGATGAGCGATGAAGCAACAAATTTCGTTTCAGTGCACGAGGAGAGATTATGAAGGTTAGTCATAGAGACGATCCCCCTAGCTTAAATTTTGAACGCATTAAGATATGGCTTAAAATGAGCACCATATTAGTAATATTACCTCTCGTTTCTAAAAATGACATATATCGGATTGTACTCGTAGGTACCACATCGACATAAGAAAATACGATGTCACATTTTTAATTGTCAAAAGGATATCTAAAGATATTACCGTTTAAGAAGAAATTTAATTTATACTTCAGTCTTCAGAAGGTTGACGAAAATGAATGTAACGCTGATAATTTCTGTGCAAGCATTTATACTTATTATACAGGGTGTATGAAAAAAGACAAGTCACTCTAATTGGAATTTCCAAAAACGCTGAAACCAGGTACTTCTATATTTAGAGGTGGAAATATTTTCTAGTAGTTCTTAAAATTTGATCCCATATGGGAAGGTGAAAAGAAAGTATGTTGAGATTCATTAGAGATCTGTTACTCAAAACAGGGCTGTAGTTATTACAAGTTGATTTTTTGCATACATTTGTTTTGACGGAGCTGGAAAAGAGAGAAAAACTCTTCTTCAAAGTAAAGTAACAAGTGTTTATTGTTTTTTGTACGTTGATATTGTACTCCAGATATAAGCTTCAATCAGGGTCGAACCAATGTCAAACAAGCTTAATTTCTTTCGTATATATGTGTCATTCTCGGTGAATAAGATTTCAGATTCAATTCTCCTCTGGAACAATTTTCTTTAAAAAAATAATAATAATAAAAACGCGCTTGATGGGTAATTTTACTACCTCCCACATTATTTTTTAGACTTAAGTGCTATTGGAGGTTACCCTTCCCGGGACCCCCGCACCGTTAGGTTTGTTGTTACGACCCGACAAAATATAATTTATTGCATGGTAAAAGTGTAGCAAATTGTATTTGTGAATAAAAAATGGACATTCCAGTTGCATGACAAGAAACTGTGAGCTGATAGTTCGAAACCACAAAAAATTGACACATCTAACCACATGTATCTCCAAAAAACAGCAATTGTCGCACATCTGTATTGCAATTATCATCAAATCATCAGTAATGTTCATCAGAACTCATAACATTCGAGTAGTTATGTTTGTTTTATAAATGAAATGAAGAATGAAGTTAACACGTCAGAGTTCTTGAGGGTCGTGAGACTCTTCCATCTTTAAGATCAATTGTGGAAAAAAATTAAAATATAATTATGCAAAGTTCTAAGAAATTTCTGCAATTTATAAGGTTTAACTAATTAAGATCGGAGGTGATATTCCGCAAGCTTGTGAAAATATCGAAGCAGGATAATGGTCTAGAGAAAAAAAAAATGAAACTTTTGCAAGAGGATCGGTTTTGGTATGTCTGCCAACTTAACTTTAAGTTAATTGCAGAAAATATATAGTCTGCTAATAGGTTTTTATCTATAATTTAATAGAATTGAACACCAATTTTGTTGGGTCAGACGTGTTTCGATTAGTTCGAAAAAAAAAAAAAAAAAAAAAAATGCGTGTTAAAGTCTGCGACCCAGCCTAAATTCAGAATCTATGGAATCTGAAAAACAGTCTTCTTCAATTATATAAAAATATCTTGTGCTAATTAAATTATGTGGTTTGATGAAGGTTGAAAATTACTATATCTTCACTTGACTAAAAAATATTAAATCTTTAATATTTTTTAGTCAAGTGAAGATATAGTAATTTTCAACCTTCATTATGGTTTTACTCGACATATTATCCCAATTTAAGCAACTTATGTGGAGTAATTCCATAACCATAACCCATGTATTTGAACGAGGAATAAGAGGGTGGTAAAAGATCTAGAAACCCACATTTCGCCTTCGCTTTCCCTTATGTAATCATTCGAATGAGGCACATAAGAGCTCTATAAATTAAACAACTTAAAAGTGAACAACGTGTTAAAGTTGCAAACGTTTTTAATTAGGGTTACACAAGTTTGTAACTTGAAGCTAGAATAGAGTTTGGTTTGGTAATTAACTAATAGATTGATTAAATAATTGACAAAGCTCTACAGGATGGCAGAATAGCAGATAACATTATCGAACTTATATTAGAAAGGCGTGTGCGTCTGTGCGTGATGTTTGTTGAACAAAAGCTCTACAGGATGGCACAATAGCAGATAACATTATCGAACTAATATTAGAAAGGCGTGTGCGTGATGTTTGTTGAACAAAAGCCCTACAGGATGGCACAAGCACAATAGTAGATAACATTATCGATCTATTATTAGAAAGGCGTGGGCGTGATGTTTGTTTAACAAAAGCTCTACAGGATGGCACAATAGTAGATAACATTATCGAACTAATATTAGAAAGGTTTGTGCATGATGTTTGTTTAACAAAAGCTCTACAGGATGGCACAATAGCAGATAATATTATCGAACTAATATTAGAAAGGCGTGTGCGTCTGTGCGTGATGTTTGTTGAACAAAAGCTCTACAGGATGGCACAAGCACAATAGTACATAACATTATCGATCTAATATTAGAAAGGCGTGTGCGTGATGTTTGTTTAACAAAAGCTCTACAGGATGGCACAATAGTAGATAACATTATCGAACTAATATTAGAAATGCGTGTGCGTGATATTTGTTGAACAAAAGCTCTACAGGATGGCACAATAGTATATAACATTATCGATCTAATATTAGAAAGGCGTGTGCGTGATGTTTGTTTAACAAAAGCTCTACAGGATGGCACAATAGCAGATAATATTATCGAACTAATATTAGAAAGGCGTGTGCGTGATGTTTGTTTAACAAAAGCTCTACAGGATGGCACAATAGCAGATAACATTATCGATCTAATATTAGAAAGGAGTGTGCGTGTTGTTTGTTTAACAAAAGCTCTACAGGGTGGCACAATAGCAGATAATATTATCGAACTAATATTAGAAAGGCGTGTGCGTGATGTTTGTTTAACAAAAGCTCTACAGGATGGCACAATAGTAGATAACATTATCGAACTAATATTAGAAAGGCGTGAGCGTGATTTTTGTCGATTTATTCTGCTTTCACGCAGGAACAGATTGAAGTGATTTGTTGTAAAATATTGTTTATGGGTCGGATAGTGACTTGACATAAGCATCTTTTTATCTTAGTAATTAAAGTAATATGGTTAAATTTAGAGTATATATGTCAAGTGAAACCAGCATTAGGTCAGTAAATAATCCAATGCCTACTAGATGTTTGAAAATTGAACACCTAGATTATTTTTTAAACGTTGTTTGCCTGAGCGTTCCACAATAACTCTCGAACGCCTTGTCCGATTTTGATGAAACTTGGTACGGACAATCATTACATACATGGACTAATAATTTTTGAGTTAACTCTACAATGCGCATTACAATTATTTTTTTTTAAAAAAAAGGAATCGTAAAATAAAAAATAATTTAAATAATTATACAATATCGATTCAGATTAATATTATAAAGGTAGCAAACTTTCGATAGCACTCCGACAATCATCGTCAGGCCGATGTTGACTCTACGGTGTTCAGAGTAGAAGTGATACTCTGATACCCTCTGGACATCGTAGAGTCAACATCGGTCTGACGATGATATTCTAAGTACTATCGAACTTTATAATTAATCCGAATCGATATTGACTAGTTATTTAGTTATATTTTTATTGATTTAAAGATATTCTCAGATAAAGCTGTTGGCCTATGTGCAGTGTAAACTAGTATTTCGTATAAACTGTAAATATCTTACTTAAAATAAATATGAGGACCAGAAAGCCCAATAGTGCTAATAAGCTAATTCTAGGAATATATTGTTTGTTCATGAAATTTTTCTCTTAAAATCGGAAAAGGCGTTCGGTAGCTATTGCGGAATGAACAGCCTAAACAGACGACTAAAGAATAATCCTGGAGTTAGATTTTTTTTTTTAATTTGGCTTAACGTCTCTTTAACATCTATTGGTCTTTCAAGACGGGGGTTTTACCCTCCATTCACTGGAAATTTGCAAACCAGCTACCCACATCGACCTCACCCAGCCTGGGTTAGGCCGGAAAAATAGCCAGCATCACGAAGTCGCAAGTCGCAAACCCACGTGGACACCCACATAGAACAACCTTGCTGGACGTTGCTTAACTTCGGTGATCTAACGGGAACTGGTGTATTCAACGTGCCATAGGCGCTGGCTTGAAAGGAGTTAGAACTAAACCTCTTTAAAATTCATATAAATTTGTTAGAATGTTAAAATAATCCTAAAAAATAGACCAAATCGGAAGAACCACACTTATTATTTTCATCACTATGGATTCATTATGAATTTTTGAAGACGTCTTATTCACCCACAAAAGATAAATAATAAGTTGTCACCAATGATCATAATACTCTTAAGTATCTAGGCAGTTTTATAGACTGAGTAAAACCTATAAAAATACTCCAGAAGGGTACGGGTAAAGCTATAAAATCTCAAATTAACTCTCCCCCCCCCCCTTTGTAATAACTTTTGTGATTTAGGCAATGTCTTAAACTAGAGTTTTTTTTTAACATTTATCGTTAAAAAGTTATGAGGATTTAAATAAATTTCCAATTTTGATAACTTCGCCTCATCAGTCCATCACCATTAAAAAAGAAAATTGATACTTGATACTTCCACCTCGGAACTGCAAGTTATTGTGAACTAGCGTGCTACACCGGTAAGATTATCTATACCTATAGGTAAAATGAAAAGCCCAGTTGGTATACTGCCTCACTGATTATTATTACTTGTTTTTTGTGTTCAACAACCTTTGTGGTTGTTGACATATTACAATAAAATTATACCTGAAAAAAAAAAAAAAAATTAGAATAACTGGTAAATAATAATTAAACCTGCAAAAAATATTGTATAAATTAGAAAATTATTGTATAAATATAAATATATAAAAAAATATTGTATAAATTCACTGACTCACCAATAATCAACGTAGCTCCACGATAGCCAAACCTAGTCAAATATATTTTATTGTATGAATAAAATTCATGTTTTGTATGAATAAAATTCATATCCTCGAGCTCTTCAGCTCGTACCTAAAAGCGACTTCGAGAGTTTGTCCATTCTTTTAACTTAGTTTTTCTCGACCTTTCTAAGAATTTCTATCAATTTTTCTAAATCGGCATTTGTCCGCTTTATTTGCAATAAGTAAGATATGTTTTGTGTAGAATTATTTCGCAATTACGTCTTCACCCGTGTCTGCTTGAAGGTGAATTGCAAATTACAATCAATTAATAGATCAACTGTACATTACTTGTAGTTTTATATCAATTGCTGACAGATGTGTTCACCCGTGCCTGCTTGAAGGTGAATTGCAAAGTACAATCAATTAATAGATCAACTGTACACTGATATTACTTGTAGTTTTATATCAATTGCTGCCAGATACCTAGTTCGATTTGATTTAGGTGTCTGATCTATATTTGCTTTCATGGAAAGATAGAAGAAGGGTATTGGGTACAATTCTCCTAAACCTAAATCTTCATGGTTTCCATGCAGCATGTGTTTTTTTTTTTGAAAAAGTCAGGTGTTCCCGATGTTTTCTCGTGAACTGTGAAAAGACGGGATTCCACTGAGCGGAATATTTTGTTTCGCAAAACATAAAAAACCAACTGGTGAGCAGTGTTGGTGTGAGTGAAATTTAATCTCATTTGATTCCAATGAATTAAATACATTTATGGTTTAAATCTTTTAATAACATGTTAATTGTAAGTGTCAAAAAATATTAACTTCTAAAATAAATTAAAACAAAACACTTACCAAAAACACTATTTATAATTATTTATGAAGAAACTAGTTTCGAATCATTCGATTCATCATTGAACGTGTCAACCTCTACCCTTTGACTCGAGTAGAATGATGAATCGAATGATTCGAAACAAGTTTCTTCTACTGTAATTAATAGTGTTTTTGGTAAGTGTTTTGTTTTAATTTATTTTAAAAGTTAACATTTATAGTTCACTGTTTGTTTCTGAAGGAACATCGGAAAATGCAACCTTGCACAGCGAGGAATCTCACCTAATACGTTTTTTTGTTTTGTTTTGTAGAAATTTGTTTGGCCAATCGCTCGACCAATTGAAGAAGAGGAACATGTCAGCGTTGATTTGTTCTGTAAAGGCTACCTCAGCAACAAACCCTACGGAACATATAGCATTGTCTTACAGCAGCTAGTTCAGAATGGACGTCTTGCGGTACATGACAGCATGGTTGATCCGACAGGAAAACTAATTCCGGTAAGCGATTTTTATTAGAAAATAGCTGACATACCTTAGCAACAAACTCTATGGAACATATAGCATTGTCTTACAGCAGCTAGTTCAGAATGGACGTCTTTCGGTACATGATAGCTTGGTTGATTTGACGGGAAAACTAATTCCGGTAAGTGATTTTTATTAGAAAATAGCTGACATGTTCATTGCTAGCTGTTTTTCCGTGCTTCGCTACGGTTACGAAATTCAACAACAATTTCGAGATCGCGAAATTAAAGCTTCTCAATTTTAGATTTTTGGTGAACCGACCCCCAAAGTGAGCACCGCTCCTATTTATAAAATTCAATGTTTTATTAACGGAAATGACTTTTTGTACTGCGGAACATCTTTGTATCGAATTTCAGCTTTCTCGCTCATCCCGAAGTGGTACTTCTCAGTTCCGATTTTTTGGTGGTGAAAACCATCCATAAATCTTTTTCATATTTTTTTTTTTTTGGGGTCCCTATATACTATTTTGGAGGGGTCCAGTCTCGGTAATTTTTCCAGAAAAAAATTGCAAAAAGCTAAAAAGCGTCATTTTTGGCGGTAAATAGATTCCACTTGAACTTTTGATTTTTTCCTTTCTTATTACTTACCTACATACTAAAAGGGATCTGTGTGCCAAGTTTCAAGTCTCTAGGTTTAGCATTGTGGAGCTACGTTGATTATTTATCAGTCAGTCAGTGTACCAACTGGCATTAGCGTTTTATAAGTATAGATTCAACTGGATAAAAATTGATACTTGATTAGGCTATACTAAGAGACGCAAAGCCCAATCATTTCTCCTTGGTCTGGTGGACATCATAATAGAATTGCAACCAGGTGCAGTTACCGGTGCAGTGAGGGAATTTCTGGGTTTACAAAAATCTTTGAATATTTTTCGATTTTTTATTTGGATATGTTACGGGAGCACCCAGCCTCGTGAGGACAATTGAGTATTAGCCAAGTTAAAGGCGACAATAAAGGGTAAACTGAGTACAAAAGACATTGGAGGCATAGGAAATAAAATTCCCTGAAATGCTGTGATGAACATTTTGTGAAACACTCACAAGAGTGTTTCAAGAGTGTACCTACCCCACAAGGCAAACGCAATTTCTATGGATACTGTGGATACGCAATTTCTATGGATACAAGTGCGGCTCACCGTGCCAGGAAAGGATACAGCTAAAGAGAATAGGTACAGATTAGAAGGCTGTGGCATGATAGAATTAAGGAAAGCAACGCCAAGATCAAGTAGAATTGGGAAAAGGTGATGTGGCGCTATACGGGTTGTAAGGTGTGTCCAGGCCTGGTGCTAAGGACGTAGTGATACTCGGGCCAGTCTTCTCAAAAGATTTAGACTAGAATAATAGGGAAAGTCAGATGGCTGCAGATGATTGTCAAAGATTTGCTATCTTTTAATGAGCACTATTCAACATTCCGCTAGATTGACTTTAGAAAAATAATATTTTTCTTTCTTTAATTATTTTCATTAGAATTGTTTTTAATGAGATATTGTAGTCGTTGACATTTTACTCAACAAAACATGAGCTTTTAATGAACAATACTCGTCAGTCGAATTAGTTCATTGCAATACGAGTATTGGTGAGTTTTCAGTGATACCAATCTAAAACTTTCGATAGGTACCTAAATGATTTATGTTTCGGAGATCACCATAATAGGGTCACAGGCCTCCCATCCGTGATCTCGCACATTATGGTCCCCTAAAACACTTATAAACTAAGACACTCTTTATTTTCATCACAATAGACCATATTCGTCTCTGTGACAGAGTGCGCATCACACTCGGCTAGCACCACGGAGGTTCCGGGTTCGATTCCCGGACTGGTCAAAAATTTAAAAAAGGTTTTTTCGAATTTTCTACTTGATCTGGTTGTGTTTGGGGGTAACTCAGCCTCCTGAGGACAATTGAGTAGCGCCAAGTATTAGTAGCATTATAAGGAAATTGTTAAAAGTGTAGCTTAGGCTTAGTGATATTGGAGTGAATGTTGAAAATACCTTGTAATGCTATGATGTCCACAAACATTGTGACATAATAACACAAGAAAATATACATTTACATTTACAATAGACCATATTCGAATATTCTCCGTAGACTCTACTAGAACCGACAGGGAATTAACTATGAATGAACTCGCTCTATAGCAATTGGTTACGCTTTTGCATACTAATGGCAATTTCTCGAGTGGTAATGATTCTCACTTCACTAGAATAAGAAGTTGACCTAACGACGTGTGATCTAGTTTTAACACCACGATTTTTCTTGTATTTGTCTGTTTTTTTTGTACCCACAATAGCTCTCGAACTCCTTATCCGATTTTGTTGAAACCTGGTATGCACAGTGCATATTCGTTATGTACATTCGAATAAATAGCTTAGATCATATTCGGCTATCTGCGTCAAACCTTTTTTAATTTTAAAAATAGAACATTGTAAACAAATTATATTTGGGAGGCTCTTACAAAAATAAGTGGATTTATTATGACTTAAAATGTTTATAAATTATTCGCTCTTTTTCCTCATAGTCGTGAAAATCTAGTGAGGTCTACATCCTCATGATGCTGGCTATGATTCAGGCCCATGCTGGGTGAAGTCAATGTGGATAAGTTGGTTTGTAAGTTTCCGGCGAATGAAGGGTATTAAAATCTCCGTCTCGAATGACCAATAGATATTAAAGAGAAAATGACAAAACTCGCTTTTAATAAAAACATCACAGTAGTCACAGGTTGTGTGATTAAGCCAATTTCTATTTTTGGACATTCAATATTGACTGTACTCATTTGTCCTCATGAGGACAACACTCATGCATGTGTTCTTAATTAGGTCAATACATATTTTGTCAGTATTATTCAAGTACCTACCTTTAGACTATACTCACGCAATGTAATTAGCTACACAAATACTCATTATATTTCATTCATTTCACACGTAAATGAAACACTTTCGCTATCCTGTGAGTTGTTTTTCCTGTGTTATGATTTCTTCACTGGAGGACTTCTACGATAATACCACGATAAGTGTCGAGCGCCTTGTCTGATTTTGATGGAACTTTATAGTGTGGATATTCATTATGTTCATGAAATTCGCTGATTTTTTTAGTCCTTTTTTCCTATTCGGGACAAATGGCAGTCCATTTTTTGAGTGAGGTCTTCATTTCATACTAAATAAATTTAAAACAAGTGGAGCAGAAGAGAGAATAGAAAATTATAACTAATCGATTGAAGTGAGTTTTAACTCCACGATTTTTCTTTCTTTTCGTGTTCGTTCCATTCTAATTTTGATGAACTATGGTATGGGCTTTCATATAACGCTAATAGAATTTGCTGGGCCCTCTTGAATCACCAATGGGCTTAATGATGGAGATTTTAGTAGAATTGGAGTTCACAGATCCAGTAGTTGATGTCAGATTGTCTTTTTAGACTACGATGACCCTCGAATACCTTATCAGGATCCCCATTATAGTATTAGTTGATTAGTTTTTGGGTCCCCTTGCGCCAACCGGGGCCTTAATATGGCCATTTTAACCTAAAAAGAGAGTTCAAAGCACTACTAGTATTGGGATATTTCTAAAGTTTATTCAAAGAGAGGTGATAAATTAAGAGGAAAGGTGTATAATTAAGAGAAAGTAATTTTTCAAAACAAAGGAGAACCTCTTGAATAATAAATGAGGCAAAAATGAATATCCTAGAATACTAATTTTTAGGCAAAAAGTTCTGAAGTTCATTATTGAAACCAAAAGAAATAGGGGGGGGGGG
>CM022880.1:14823513-14847574 GCA_012654025.1 Pachypsylla venusta
CATTATTACAGCGCATCAACTTGGAGAGGTGGGGGGCAGTATTGTACACCAAGATCAGTCTTCGTAATGTAGGTAGGTAATAATATTTCAAAATATTATTACCTAAGCATGCGTGGATATAGCCCTCTTGTTTTGGGGGGCACAATCGCACAATATACCTAATAGAAAATTTGGAGGGGGGAGGGACTCGTAACCTAGAGGCCAGGGTTCGAGTTCTGGGCAGTACTTTTTATTGCAATGTTTATCGAGGTACGAACCTAATTTGTTAAAAGCTGTAGAGCTTACCACAAATACCTTGTAGACGAAAAAAAGTGCCATGACAGATGATAGAATTTTTGACGATTTTTTATTTACGTATTTCTATTTAGTCTCAGGACTGGGAATTATTTAGGGGACAGTGCCCCCCCCCTCCTACTCAATATGATAAAAGACACAGCGGATCACCATTCATTTGATTTTTTTAAAAAAAATTACGTGAAATCGATCCTATAGCATTTCTACGGTTTTTGATAAATACCGTCCGCTTAAAAAACTCGGGGGGGGGGGGAAGTGCCCCCTATGCCCTCCCCTATATTCGCGCATGTACCTAAGTCAAATAGACTGATTGAACTCAGTTAAATAAAAAAACAGGCCTCTAGTTAACTAGTAGATACGTCTAGTTAACTAGAGGCCTGTTTTTTTTATTTAACTGAGTTCACTCAATCTATTTCTCATTCCTCTTTGACTTATTCTCAAGTCAAAGGGAAACAAGACCCCCACCACTTTTTAATTTAGGTAAACATTGGATTGTCATTTTTTTTTTTTTTTTTTAAAAAAAAAAGAAAAACGCCAAAATCTGAAATTGTATTTAGTTCACTGTAAAAATGTAAAATTTCGGGGAATAGAGAAATTTTCAATTCTCCTAGATTTTGATTTGAACTTGAAAATGTTCAAATATTTTACCAGAATTTCTCCGTCTTTTTATAGAAATATCCTCGGAAGTTCGATTATTTAGTCCTTATTACTACAAAATTTATAAAGGTCGATACAAAATTAATATTTTTACACTTGAGGTTATACCAAAATTGACACAATGTGTAAGTTATTCAGTATAACCTGTCAAAATAACAATGAAAATCGATCCTATAGCATTTCTACGTTTTTACGGAAAAAACCAAATTTTTTTTTTCAATTTGGCTTAACGTCTCTTTAACATCTATTGGTCATTCAGGACGGAAAATCAAATTTAAGTTTTATAGTACGTAATTTGGTCACACAGTGACTGCGTCGATATATCATTGAGATCAGAATAAATATGTTTGAAAATAACATATATGTAAAAAAGAGCGCATTTAAAATAAATTATTAAAAAAATATATTTGGAGTGTTTTGGAAATTATACAGTCCTCCGATCAATGGTGCTCCGTTAAAAATCCAACGTCTCTGCCCCATGTACTGTCAAACACCTCATATTAAAGTTGTATATAAAGTTAAATCTAATAACATTTAACTTTATATACAACTTTAATATGAGGTGTTTGACAGTTTGGTACTATATACCTGATATAGTTTGTCCACGTTATGTAGGTATCTATATAAAAGTTGTGGTAGTGCAGGTGTTAAAAAGAAATTAAGAAAACACTTTAAAGTCCATTGTGAAAGTTTATTGTTTTGCATAAGCACATGCGATTGAAAAATGAGAACATAATAGCGTGACTTTTAAGTAGGCATGGGTTAAACCAGCTGTTGTCAGAGTTTTTATATGTAATATAATTTTAATATCAATAAACTTGTGTCAGGGGCTTATTTTGAAAATAGGGAAATTTGGGTTTATTATTTTTGATAATCCACATTTGGAATCGACAACAGAAAAAATACCTCCCTTCAAATTTGATATTTTACATTTTCAAGGTACGTAAATAGAATAAAAAAATTGTTAATCCGCCGTGCGCCATGAGCAACATTTTTGGAGTTCTAATGAAATGTGGACCGATTATAATGAAATTTGAATGAAGGTTCCGTTTAGGGTAGGTACCATATATACGTTGCAAAATTGCTTTTAATAACCAGAGTCGACATCAGTAAGAAATCAAACCCAAGTGCAAAATTGAGTTCTTCACAGTACCTAATCACAAAAATGGAAATAGGAAAAAATAAACCCCTTTGCAATATTTTAGATAAAAAACAATTTAAGTTTTTTTGTACCTCTGAGCTTTCTTAAAACAACATAGAGGAGGTTTTATCATGAAAAAAAAATATCAGTTCTTTAATATTTTTAAACAAAAAAATAATAAGAGTAAAATGGAAGTATTTTTACCGTCGAGGTCCCCCAGAGGCGCATTTACACTTTTTCCGTCAGTAGGCTATTTTTGCACTAATGTGATTTTATATTACCTATAATTACTTAATTTTGTGAACGAATGTTCTTTTTGATTTGTGCATTTTTGTCCTAATTACACCACCTTTCTACCACTATTAGTATGATTGTGAACTGAGAGATCAATGTGTCAGTTTCTAGATTATTTTTACAACCCAACGATTTGGTTAAGATTGAACAAGAAATAGTTTTTGGGTATATTTCTGAGCTAATAAAAGAACCTGTCGAAGTCAATCACCACATGGCGTATGTGTAAAACAGTACGACCCCACTTCGACTCCCTCAGCGGCCGCTCCACGCTTGTGTACCTACTGTGCAGCCATTTCGGTCAGAAACACTTAGCGAATGGTCATTTACCGCGCCACAACCATACGCGATTACGCAAATTGTAAAAAAAAATCTGGTCACACAACCTTCTTTATGTAGGTATAAAAAATGAAGAAAGTATTGTAATAGGCCGGCCATTCACGATCAGTCCAAACTGTCAGTTTGGACTAATATAGTCCAAACTGTCAGTTTGGACTAATATAGTCCAAACTGTCAGTTTGGACTATATTAGTCAGTCCAAACTGTCAGTTTGGACTGACAACTGAGATGCCCACTCACGTTCAGTTAAAACCATCAGTTCTCACAAATCTCACAATGAATTCAGACGACGACATCGCTGTTCTCGGATTATTTTTCGTAATGATCAAGAAAAATAAAAAAAGAAAGTGGTTTCAAAGACGTAATCAATATTCTGATGTTAGTTTATTAAAAGAATTATCATCTGAGGAGACATTAGATTTCCTGAATTATTTGCGAATGTCGCAAACGGCGTATGAAAAAATACTTTTACTAGTGTCTCCATTAATTAAGAAACAAGACACAGTAATGCGGCAAGCAATAACACCACATGAAAGATTGACTGCTACTTTGAGATTTCTAGCAACTGGTCGTTCGTATGAGTGTCTGAAATTCTTAAAATTGCAATGAAATCGACTATTGTTTGAGTTGCCTTTTTAGCGCGACATTTTTTAAAAATTCAAAATCGGTAATCTGAATTCTGAAGAGAAATTGGTTAACTGAGAAGTCTGAGGACTGAAAGCGTCATTCACTTAAATTTTTTAACTGTCAGTCCAAGTACCTTCAGTCCAAAATATAAATTTTTTATAATCCTATAGTCCAACCCATCAGTCGAATTGGACTGTCAGTCCACTGCCATTCACGTCAGTCGAAAGTATCAGTATGGACTGATCAGTCCAAACTGTCAGTTTGAACTGATCGTGAATGGCCGGCCATAAGCTGAAATTTTCGATGTCGAGTTTTCAATGCCAAAACATGTTCGTGAGGCTGGCTATTTTTCCGGCTCAACCCAGGCTGGGTGAGGTCAATGTGGGTAGCCGGTTTGCAAGTTTCCAGCGAATGGAGGGTAAAATCCCCGTCTCGAATNAAAAAAAAAAAAAAAAAAAAAAAAAAAGAACCCAATAGGATATTGTAATTTTTTCTGATATTGTTCTAATCTATTGTAATTTTTTTTTCTTTAAGACATATAAAAATTTTTCATATGTAATAGTACCAAACAAATGGTTCGAAATGCCAAACTCCGTTATGCTCATCACTATTTCCTCCCCAAAAATTATCCTGGGAAGTGAAATAGGTTCCGGGAAAAGGTAGGCATATATTGGCTAAGATTTCTGATCTTTTGGTAAAGGTTTTTTTTGGGTGTTAAAAAAAGTATCTGGCCGATTGAAACTTTGAACTTTCACTTTATACAGGGTAGAAGTTTGAAAAGAACATCTACCAACCCACATCAGACATAAAGTTATGTGGCCAATCTGCTGATATAGTTCTGATGTTTTTAAAAAGTATATAACACTAGTTTAAACTCTACGATTTTTCATTAAATGTCTGATAGCTCTAAAACACCTAGTCCGATTTTGATGAATCTTTGCATGGACATTTAATTATGTTCATACTCAAATGTCCATACAAATTCACTTCCCCATGTCTTCACTTCGATTTAAATCAACAGCCTCCTGAATACCAATCCGTCACTCTTACCAAATGAGCTACTGAGACTGTGTAAATAAGGAACGTTCCAGGCCACAATTTTTTCAGTGAAAATGTTCAAAAAATATACGAGGACAAATCAAAATCACAATAGTTATATCTTGGGACCAGTGCTGGATTAACCTTCCGCGGGGCCCGTAGCACTTTCACAGAGCGGGGCCACCTCGACCCCCAGCCCCCGCCGGCGCCGTCTAAGTAGTCTACTTTTTGGAGCCAGTACAAAATTTGATTATCTTTTGGCCTTTTGGTCTAGTACCTACAGCTGGTAGAGAAAAGTGAAATTAAATTTTGAGCCTACCAACATTGATAAAACATGGTTACCGCTCATGCTAAAAAAAAACAATTTGCTTATGTTGCAATACTGATTCATTTATTAAGTTCCTAGGTAGTAGGTACCTACTTGTACTTTCCTAAATAAGATTTTACTACATACTTTGAAGAGTTGGGGGCCCCGTCAAAATGATATGTTTTTTCAATTGTCAACCCAGAAATGTCGAAATATCTAGTTAAGTTGTCAAAGCGCGGGGCCCGTAGTACGTGCGACAAGTGCTAGTATTGTTAACCCGGCCCTGCTTGGGACACACTAAACCTTTTCTTATCACAACAAACATGCGACATACTTAATTGCGTGACTTCTTAGGAAGGGTTACGAGTATAAGTTCATGAATTTTACAATAAATTGTCAAATCCAAATGAATGAATACAAACGATAATATTCTTTTTTTCTCAAGGTCATTCTGATCAATAGTTCTGTACACTGTACTGTAAAACCTACTCGCTTTAAATGGCTATCATAAGAGCTCGAACATTAAGCTTAATAAATTGGACATTCAAGCTTCATCAGAGTGTGATAACTAACATATATTATATGTATAGGGCAAGCAGTGATAACTAACCTAAATAAGGAAACCCTTTAGAGAAAAAAGAAAAACATTCATCTTATCAATTCTTTCACAGCGGGGCTAGAGGAATGAGAAAATTTCAATGCAAGTTAAAAGTCACATTCGATTGGCCACGCTGTTTTATCCCTAGAGCTTTTCAAAATTCCAAGCCGTTCAAGAGTTGAGGGGGAGTTGGGGGGGGGGTACTGGTAATTTTGGGACGCGCTGTATACATTAGAAAGCATATCCGTATAAATATGTATATCTTGGATAATAGACCTGTGGAAAAATCGGAAAAACAATAAAATTTGGAATAACTGAAGAGAATGTCCTATCAGATGTGTGAAGCAGATTGAATATAAACAATTGAAGTAACGTACATACTGAAGTAAATTGTAGAATACAAACCTGAAGTATTCTGGGGATGAAATGGATGGAATTCGTAAGAAATTATGCTCGGGGACGTATTATGTACGTACAAGGAGAGGAAGGACACTCGACCAGGTCAACAAACTTCCCAGGGATAGGTGAATAATTACAAAATAATAATATTCGAGTAATCCGAAGCTGCTTAATGTCATCATAAAGGAAATTGAGAAGGGAGATATTTTAGTAGGCAAAGCAGTAGCCTTTTTGTATAGGATTGAAAAATGGCCAATGTCAGTCTCAGTTCTATAGATTATCTCAGTGAAATCCGTTGCTGCATGAAAAAGAACAATCCAATTAACACAATTTCGCATTAATAATGATGGTAGGATGCAGTATAAAATTTAAGTACGTCAGCATATCGCGGATCTATTATGACATAGAAACCCGAACCTGAGGTTTTGTACTGGAGAGGTTATAAAATACATCATTTTGATTTTTTCATCAATAAATACGGCCACATATACAGCTAGTTTCGGTTTATTTTTCAATATGGCGGATAATATTTTGGGTTTTCCCAAAATTCACTTTTTTGGTGAATAGTTCATATTTAGTTTCTATTAAAAAAAAAAAAAAGATTAGAGAAGCAATGGGTTTTGGAAAAAACTAAAAAATGTCCACCATTGGAAGAGGATAACCTCTTAAATTTTTGCAAACGTTTTTTCTGGACCAACCTGTTGACGTTGTGAGCTTAGAGTATGAGCTCTGCTATAAAACCCTAAAAATAAGAAGAAGAAAATGACGCATCTCGATTACCTGCACTATTTCATAAATATGTTATATGAGAATAAAGAACAAGTTTCAAACAATCCTTGATTGAAGAGCGTGTAATGCTTGATTAGAAAGAACGTAAAAGTTTAACTAGGCCACATCAACACATTCATCGCGTACCACCTTCGCCATCTATCCTCGGAATGAAATTGCGTTTTCCAGACACTTGTAACTTGCACCGTTGCGAAATTTAAAAAACATATATATTCCAAGACCACGTCAAGAGTCCTTACATTCTTTGGAAAATAAATTGAAAAAAGTTCTCATAGGATAAGAAAAATCATTGAAAATTCTTCTTCAAACATCAAGAGTTAGATGAAGTTTTAGAATTTAGCTGTGTGCAGATAAATTCACATTTGGACACGTTATTAGTACGTGCTATTAATGAGGTAAACCGTAATACTGCTATTATCTATTATTATCAATGCGAAATTGTACTTATTTGTCCAACTTTCACGTAGCAACGGAAGAGTGAATTATTAGGATAACTTTTTCCCTGATATAGACAGCCATGTCTCTAAGGAGCATGGCGGAGTAGGCGGGTCCACCTAGTGCTGGTACAAGGTAACATACCTGTATAATTTATAATTATGTGTTTATGAATTGAATGTTGCCAAATCAACTTGAGAATCAAAGGCCCCCGCACAAAAAAAAAAAAGGAAATTGCTCCAATACTGAATTTTCCAAAGAGGTTCAAATCAACAAGAGACATAACCCTCATATGTTTGTTATTTCCCCTCCTACTGATTTTTACAATTATTTTTTATTCAAGATTGAATTAAATCGACAATACTATTATGAACAAATTCATCATTTTGTGAATTTAAACGTCATTGGCGTCTCTAAAGTCTAGAGGAACCCTCACAAGAAATCAGTAGTATCTTTTTATCTACTTTAAATAGCAATAAAATTAATAAATATAAATTGAAATATTTCACAAATCGAACAGAATTCCCAATTGAAGGATTTTTATACAAAAGAACCTTTTATTTCTTGCAGTGGTATAAAACTTTTTCAATTTGAGTTTATCAAAGATGAAAATGGAGTGGTACAGCAACTAAAAAAAAAAAAAGTTNCAACTAAAAAAAAAAAAAAAAGTTTCTCCTCCTCAAAGAAGGGTAGATAGCGATGGAGGAGGGTAGTACAAATGTGAGTAGAAAACCAATAATGTAATTTAGATTTCTATATTATTCCATGTAGAACTGTTCACAAGGGAATCAAAAGTCTAATGTTATTTCTTAAGCTATCCGTACTCCTAGAGTTTCGAATGAAGGAATTCTGGAAATTTATTTTTCAGAATTTGCAGAAAAAAAAAATGAATTCTCAGCCAAGTCACGATCATAGTTTGAATAAGGGCTTTAACATTTCCCCAGGAATTTAATCAACAGTTATCTTTTTCCCTTAGGGGATTGTAATCCATATATTTTTTGACATATTATCTATTTATATTATAACTAGTAGTTTTGTGGGACGTAGAACTCACCACGTGGCCTCGTGTAGTCGAAAAGGGCCGAAAATACAAAATTATACGATCTGTTATACACAGTGGCCCAATGTGATTCTAAAGAGCAAATTTTCAATAGGAATTGTCTGATTAAGAAAACTAATGAATAATACATGACCTTGCCAAGTTTCATCACAGCGGACAAAGTGTTTGAGATATATCGAGGACAAACACCCGTTTAAAGAAAAAAACATGGAGTAAAAACTAGATCTCATTTCGTTCGATTATCTATTGAATATAGTTATTACACCTTCTATTGGAACATTGATGACATTTTTGTTAAATGAGAATTGGGCTTTACCCTCCATTAACATAAAACCTACAAACAGATTGATCTCAGTCACCTGAGTAGGGCCGGGAATGGCCAGCATCACGAAAAGTGGGCTTTACCCTCCATTAACATAAAACCTACAAACAGATTGATCTCAGTCACCTGAGTAGGGCCGGGAATGGCCAGCATCATGAAAAGTGGAATACGTAGTCACCGACAAAGTAAAATCTCGCAGGAAGTTGCTTAACTGGCAGGTGATGATTTTTCTTTTCCAATTTAGGCGATTTAATGGCGAGGTCGTTCGCCCTAATCATTGGGCGAACGACCTCGTCATTAAAAATCTGTAGGTGTGTGGACAACTTGAACTGTTTGTGTGATGTAGATTTGTTTATTTATGGATGTTTCCTTTATTTAATTATTCTTTGGAATGAATATGTTATGTTGCATTTTCATTATTCTTACCATAAGTAATCGTATTTAAAATTCCCTGAGAATGCAGCATAAAAAATACTATACTTCTCTGGGAAATATACCTACCGCTGTACTTTACTTTCGGCGTTTAGCACGGAGGGTAATGGTGGTTTAAGGTCGATGTTGATAATCCCGACCCTTTCTATGTCTTTTAATAGTAGTAAATATCCCAAATTCATGGGGATAAATTTGGCTTCCATAGATTTGGCTGGGTTTGAACCCACGCCCAGTCAGAGCGTCTTACCAATACGCCACCAACCTATATGCCGCTAAATAATTCTTCGCATATTCTCGATTACTGCAGCCCCTATAGGTGCCTCATTGCACTGCCAATATAAAGAGCATTGATAATGTGCAGCATAAATTTTTGAGAACGACAACTCTTCTATACAGTGAGATAATAATAGCTTGATGTCAAGTACTAATCCTGAATTCTACATTATCACCTGACTTAGTAGATACTATTGCACTACGAAATTATAAAATGAAACAACAACTCAATTTAAAAAGATTTAAAACTAATACAGGCGAAAACTCCACTTTGAATAGATGTTTCACCCAATCAAGGATTAGACATTTTCCTTTTGCAGGCGAACAGAAATTGACGAAATGTTTCTTGAACTAAGTAGTTTTCTTGTAATTTAGTTTAACGTTTTTATTGTTTTCTTCGAATTTGAATAAAAGGTTTTTGCATCCCATTTATTTATTTATTTAAAATACAAGGTGCACCAGAAAAACCTGCTGGTTTTTAAAATCAGTCTCTCTGAAATTTTGAACCCATTGTAGAATTGTATTGTGAGTAGGAACCCTCCCACGTGATCTCATTTAGTATAATAGTGAAACTTTCTCTGATTAATGGCCACTGAATCACCACATGTGAAAAAAATTATACAACAAATGCATGATGCTCAGCTCACGGGTTCACGACTTCTATGTAACTAAACCGACTTCTGTTGGGAAGAAAATGACATCAACAATCTACGACAAGTATGACTTTAAAGAGACGTTAAGCCAAATTTTAAAAAAAATGTTATGACTTGGTAGTGAACATGTTGAACTCGTCAGATTATTCTGGCGCACGCTGTATTTAAGTACCTATACCGGGTGGCCCAGTATAAACCGGACAACTATTTTTCTTATTAACGAATTAAGATAGAGTGAAAGAAGTGAGATAGATTTTAAAATGATGAAAAAAAAAAAAAAAAAAAAAAAAAAAAAAAAAAAAACGCTTGGATGATCCCCGAAAAGTTTCATAAAAGTAGCAATTATAATTATTACTGAATGCTACTTAAATGGGTGCACTCGAATTATTGTACACAATCAGGGTGATTGAGAAATCAATATTTCTAGAATATGTACAATCATAATTATTACTGAATGCTACTTAAATGGGTGCACTCTAATTATTGTACACAATCAGCGTGATCCAGAAATCAATATTTCTAGAATATGTACAATCATAATTATTACTGAATGCTACTTAAATGGGTGCACTCTAATTATTGTACACAATCAGTGTGATTGAGAAATCAATATTTCTAGAATATGTACAATCATAATTATTACTGAATGCTACTTACATGGGTATACTATAATATTATTGTACCGCCTTTCTCTTTGACTACAAATTCTTATTTCATGCAGTTTTGCATATTTATGCTAGTTTGAACCAGGTACCGTCAAAATTGGTTTTTCGGTGACATATTTAATTTGACATATACGAGATCGTAGATTTAAAACTAATCCCACAAAAAACATAAATGTGAAAAATAAGGCCAAGTTCCAATCCAAAAAATGTCGGCCCATTAAAGTAGTGAGATCCAAATAAAATACGGCCAAGTCCTCTTACTATCAAAATCGGTTTTAAATTCAANCAAATTTCAAGTTATAATCATTATCAGGGGCAAAGTTAGGAGGGTAGGGAAAACAGCACGAAGCCCTTCGTGTAAATATACACACTGCGTGCGTCAGGCCGGAACTTGGCCTGGCGCACTGCCGTGCGCCTAGATACATTATTGGTCGAAGATTTACTCCTTATAATATAAAGCAATTACATTGTATCCTTTGTGATATTGCCTTTTTTTGGTTTAACGTCTCTTTTACATCTATTAGTCATTCGAGACGTGGGTTTACCCTCCATTCGCTGTATACTTGCAAACCAGCTTCCCACATTGACCTCACCCAGCCTTAAGAGAGCTGTTTTTTTTAAAAATACATTGCATACTATTTATCAGGTTTATCATCAATAAAATTAATATTTACATTTCTCAACATTTATTTCAAATGGATTTGCATTTAAATTGATATTCTTTTGGATTTAAGGATTATTTTTAGTGTAAATAAAGAGGGATTCCTTGGAGGTACATTTTTTACAGAGTGCATTATCTTTTTTTAAAAAAAATCCAAAAGAAAATCCGAATTTTCGACTCCAATGATTGAGTGGTAATGTTGGGTTATTCTATATGAATTTGACATACCCCAGGGTATTCATACAACTCTATCGAAGGCTATAATTTGGGGTTCCGCGGCGACAAATTATCTTTTTTTCTCAAAAAAGGTAAAAATGTAAAACACTTTGTAACAGAGTGTTGGATTAGCAAATCATGAAGACCACAAGTTTAAAAAACCAGAAACAAGTATGGGGTTGTCTGATCATGTGAGAGATAATGTTGAAAATTCTAAATTTTGTGTTTTTATTGTAAAACTATTTATTACAGTCGTTTTAACATGCAACAGAGGAAGCTTCTAACCAACTTCTCGTTCAAAGTTCCTTTCCCTTTGTCTTCTTCACTTAAACCTCCACACTAGCCGAGTGTAGCTTTGCATTTACTAAAATAATAATTATGGTAGATAATATATGTACTATGTAGGTACATTACTCTGTCTACTTTACAGCTAGGTACTCCTATTTACATAGGAGCATTTCCCATTGTCATCCTTTTTCTTCAATTTTAATTTACATTTTATACTTCCATTAACCCATTAAAAGACATAAAAAATATCAGATAGCAAAAAAAATATCAAGTTATATTCTTAGGTAAAAATAGCCATGGATTGAAAATCCCTAAAGCATTCCAGTAAACGTGTCGGAAATCCTCGCGTTCATCTATTTTCCGTGATTTTACTAAATCCCTAGAAATTTTATAAAATTACTGATTCTACAAGTTTACTGCGACATATACAATTGACAACCAAAAGTTTCTTGACTCATTCCATGAGTAATATTAATATGAACAGGCACCGAATTTAAGTCTAGTACTTACCGTTCTCTTTTTAGGAAGGATTAGGGAAAAAATCCAAAAAGCGACAAAATATGCTCCAGCATGTTTCCAGAAAGCGGCAAACAGTAGATTCAATTCTAACCAAAGGTTTAGTGGTTCATCCTTTGGCATAAAAAAGACATATGTATATACCAAATTTTAATTCTCTAGCACTTACTTTTCTGCAGATATCTTGGTCACAGACAAACATATACATACCATTAGCTAAATCTCGGGCTTTGAACTTGGGGACCACAAATGTGTGTTGGTATTGAAAAGTCGATATCGAAAATTTCAGCTCATTATAATACTTTCCTTTAGATAGGATAATGAAAGTAAAAATATGAATAGCATGTGGCTCAATTGCTATTGAAAATAAAAGTCAGGTTTTAAAAGTGACACGAACTGTAGCAAAAATAGATATCCTCACCAGACACGGTGATGAGAGAAATTTTTGAAATAGTGGTTTGAACATGGCCTTTTTTAATGTTACATATTTATAGGTCCCATTCACACGTTTTCCATGGGAACAATTTGAACGAGGTGTATTACCACTTCAACTCATAGATAATTTTTCAATGAAAATTTAGAACAAAAAAATGTAAAAACGAGTTTTTATCCTAAACAACTAAAAGCACCTACATTATTTTTTTAAACAGTTGAGGGATAAAATTAGAATATTCAAGAGGGAGAGAGAGAGAAAAAAAAACTCATTAACTCAAAAATTTATTTTTGCATAATACCCAAGTAGATTGAGGAGCGGGGCACGGCTCCGCCCGCCAAGTCGAATACAATGAGCGTTGCAGAAGTGATATATTACTTCACGTTACAAAGTGCACTTTTCAGGCCTCTCCACAGCCAAGAGAAAGATATGTGGAGTGACTTTTGTTTTTTCTGTGGAGAATCGCAAAATATTATCTAACATTTTACAAACTGCCCAAGTGTAAAATCGATATTGCTTTAAGCGAATTGAGACAGAAAAAGGGCAATAAAAATTTAATTCTGGGTTTAATTTAAATCTGTTCATCAGCATATCCGACCTGGGAGTGCCCAAAATCCAAAAATGAAAAATACCACTTTTGTATGATCTAGAAAGCTGAAATTCAAAACAAAAGTTATCCGCAGTACAAAAATAATATCCTTTGATCATATATGTATTTCTCTCGACTAGAGCCTTGTTCGACCTAAGGTGGAGTGACAAAAGTTTTCTGCACTACAAAAATAATATCCTTGAGTAACATATGGATTTTCCTCGATAGTGGCCAGATCCGAAGTAGGAGTTGTTAACACCAAAAATTCAATTCGTTAATAAAAATTTAATGAGACCCACCGCCCAAAGAGTAAAAGTGAGTTTCCAAAGTGCGAAAAGTTGCGAATAAGAGTGAATTAATAAGAGTTTTTCGAGATTAGTGAGATTTTTAATTTAAAATTTGTGAAATTAGTGTAAAAAAAAAGGTTGGAAGGGAAAAAATTATATGCAATTTGAGCGGGTACTACTGTTTAGATTTCAGTGCTTTTTTTGACTAATGACTTGGCGGGAATTTTTTTACTGCGCAGTGGTTTTTATCCCCCAAGTATATTTTATTTTTAAACAATGGTAAGTACAATACTGTTCTTGTAAAATGGAAGCTCCCCCCCAACATAAAAAAACTTGAAAGATACTAATATTATTAAGTAAAAAAAATAATAATAATAACTGGACAATAAATAGTATCCTTCTTTCAGATAAATATAGGTTAAGCTTCCATAAATGAAGACATCTATTTCTAAAAGTAATAATAACTGAAAGAATAATCGATTTTTATCTGTGCTTAGTAATGATCAGTTTTAAACTAATAATAATCCCACATTATAACTTGGGCTTGAAAACCGACAATTTATTATACGGACAATTTATCATACGGTTCCCCATGACTCGGTTATTTTTAAAAATGACACATGTTTCAAACCAAAACAGTAATACTAACCATGTTGAAATTTTTTGAGCTGCTCCTTTTTGGGAGAGTTTCTCTCCCCCCCCCCCTCACTATTCTTGATTGACACTCATTTTTAACTATAACACCTAAATTGACAACAACAGAAAATGATCAAAATCATTAAAAATAATGAAATCCACCTCATCTTCTACAGACGCCCATGCGCCAGCATGGGTACTTAATACAGTTTGTTATATCTTCATTATTACTTTCTCTTTGACATTTTTTGGCTTAATAAATCGTCTGAAGGGAACCCAAAATAAATTCAAATATGTCATTTCCTATTGCTTTTATTTTTTATTTTTTAATCGGGCCATATTTTTTTAATCGTTTATGTTTTATTAAATGATACTACACGTAATGTTCCACGTGACGTAAGTGGTGGTTCATTTTGCGTCCCGCAGATTCGTGCTCTTTATAAGACATTTCACATTAATGATTGCGGTACGTTTTGTACAAAAGCTTGAATTTCTAGAGTGAGTGTTATTCTTTGATTGTTAAATAGTCATCAGTTTGTCGACGTAAACGCTTTCTTTCAGTTACGGAAAGAGAAAAAAAAGTCTGGGGCGTACAACTCTGTTGAGCATACAGGCCATGTTCAAAGCACCTAGATACATCACTGAAAAGTTCTGCCACAAAATATCAACTGAAATGACTTTCTATTGTTTTCCTTTAAAATGATAAATTTTAACAAATATATACTTTTTCAAACAATGGAATTCAGGGATGTTGAGCATTTTATCAAAAATATAATTTATGTTGGTACATTCATTTGTAAATAAATATTATTGTTTGTGTACCTACTGACTTTTTTCCTCCAGANATATAACAATAACTAAAATATATAACTAAAAACCTTAAAACTTTAGAAGAACAAAATCTGCATTCGGTGGTAGTCTGATGGAATGATTAAGGAAGAGAAAGTCTAGTACGGTTTTCCGTACCATTTATTTATACTTATCATTCTGTTCCATTCATTCGTTTTTGACAATGTATACCTTTGTTTTTTGTGTTGCTTTTTTTATTGGGGCCACGGACCCAAAAGATAAATTTCTAAAAGAAACATAGATATATAATATCTCATGTATGTTTTTTAAATTTTGATTTATATGATGATCAAATTTGGCCGAACTAATTAGTGTAATATTTAAAAGACACATTTTGACCACTTGGCCACATGGGGCAATTTTCGGAGCTCAAACCAAAATCAAAATTTAAAAAAATGAAAATATTTTAAGTACATTTGGAAAAGTGGCTTAATATTCAATGGCCTCAGTAGCTCAGTCGGTTGTGGCGGCGATTTGTATTTAGGAGACTGTTGGTTCAAATCTAACTCTATCTCCGCCCCCTCGAAATGCTGGTCACAATAAATCTAAAAAACGGTTGCAATCATAACTGCAATGTGTCTCTGTAGAGTCCTGCAACCAGTTTATAATTACAAAAAAAAATAAAATAAAAAAAATACCAATTTTCAATAGAAAAACTGCTAGGTATGTTTGTGCATCCATACATATACATACAAAATCTTTGTACTAGAGAACTGCGAAAACAGACGGAGTCTGCTAAATTTATTTAAAATAATAATCACCAGGGGGTTGAGACAACAATCCTAGGCTTCGAAATCCAATTGGAATCTGGCAAGTGTTGTGTTTCGTAGCATTTTTTCGTTACTCGTACTTGTTCTTAATTTACATATTTTTTTTTTTTATTTTATTTCTGCATTTCAATTGAACACTGAAATAGTTATCAAGTCACGTAATTTACAAGGAAAAAGAAAATCGATGCCACTTGAATTCCATTGGAATATAGTGCAAACTTTGACCTTTTTTTAAAAAGTAATATATACGGAAAAATATATTGAACTTTTTTTTTGGTGTGAACATCTTAAAACAAAAACATTAAAATATACAGCGTGTAGAGATTACCGATTTAATTAATTATTTTTTTCTGGTGTGAACATCTAAAACCAAGAACAATTTTTTTTTTTTTTTTAATTTGGCTTAACTTCTCTTTAACATCTATTGGTCATTCAAGACGGGAGGAGAAACATTAAAATATACAGCGTGTAGAGATTACCGATTTAATTAATTAATTAAATCATAAATGTGTTTGAACTGCAAACACATTATCAATTAATGGTCGTCTCGATTAGAGATTACCGATTTAATTAATTAATTAAATCATAAATGTGTTTGAACTGCAAACACGTTATCAATTATTGGTCGTCTCGATTAGTTGTCATGGATACAAAAATATAACACTTGAATTGGGATAGAAGTTTTTCACTTCTGATCTGGTGACTCAGTTTTGTCATGTTTTTAGTAAATATAATTACTTAAAGATTAATAATATATTTCAGTTAAGAAAAAGTGTTCTTTTTCTTTAAAAGTTGAAGCTTTTTCACAGCGTGTCCCAGAATGCCCGGTCACCCCCCTTAACTTTTGAACGGCTTGGAATTTTTCAATTTTGAAAAAATCTAGGGATATTAGGGATAGGAAAAGTACTATGGCCAATCGAATGGTTATGGTGAGATCCAGGTTCGTCCGAAGTAACTTTTATTGACAAATTGACAAAAAGTGTCGATTTGTCAAGAAATTTAAATCGTATGTACAAATATTTTTTTTAAAATAAGAGTGCAAATAAAATAAGGAAGAACTTTCCTCTTCATTTTTTCAAAAAAATAATCATGGGTGGAGCTAGAGGGGTCTAAATTTTAATTTCGTTACACCCTGTATAACGGTGGTTATTATTTATCTTTGATGTAAAAGTTCCCTTATTGTGTTCCAGAAAAGGATTCCCATCTACGTAAACTATCGTCGAAAGTGTACATTTTTATTTTTATCAGTGTCGTACGTTTCGTAAGAGAACAAAGTCATTTTTCTCCTGGAAGCTAAAAATGTTACTTTCCAGGAGTTAACAATATTGGCCGTTTTGAAAATGGTCATTTTTGGGTAAAAAGTCTGAAGTAAAATGTTTTTTTATCACAGTGATAAGTAAATCAAATAAGGAAACATTTTAGCAAAAAAAGAAAAATATTAACCTTCTCATTTCTTTCACAGAGGTGCCAGAGGAATGAGAAAATATCATTGCAATTACTCGTACATAGAAAATAAATTGCATCTAAAACTAGTGTTATTTCCCATGTAATTGCATTGATATTTTTTCATTCTTCTGGAATCGCTGTGAAAGAATTGAGAAAGTGAATATTTTTATTTTTTGGCTAAAAGGTTTCTAAGAGATATTTATTACAGCATGTCCTAAATAACCACCTTACCTCAGACTTTCTACCCGAAAATGGTCGTTTTCTAGACGACCTTTTTAACGTAATTTGATTTTGTCCTCTTACGACACTGATGAGAATAAAAATGTACACTTTGATGAATTAGGTAGATGAGAAATATTTTTTGGAACGCGACAAGTGAACTTTTACATTAAAGTTCAAAACAGCGGCCGTAATAAAGGGTGTAACGATTTAACCACTTCGCCCCCGATATTTTTTTTTGAAAAAATAAAAAGGAAACTTTTTCTTATTTTATTTGTACTTTTATTTGAACAAAAAATATTTGTACCATTTCATTTAAATTTCTTCAGAAATCGACACTTTTTGTCAATAAAAGTCACTGCCGGGGGTCGAACCTGGATCTCACCATAAACATTCGACTGGCCGAAGCCCTTTTCCTATCCCTAGAACTTTTCAAAATTTAAAATTCCAAGCCGTATGTTTTATACTAATAAGTTTTTCCGTGCCTTCCATTTACTCAATGAAGCATGAATTAGGGCAAAGGCTGAACTAATGAAAACTATTTTTTTTTTTTATTATAAAAGGTTGAAGAGAGCTCCCTTCATTGAAGGGCGGCATTTTTCTCATGGAATTTGAAATAATAAAATTCAGAAAGGCATTTTAAGTCCATCTCCTTGAATTTTTTTTTTGCAAATAATATCTAGAGTTCAACTGATTTAATTGGAATTTGGTCATATCAAAGATTGACTAGGCCACAGTTTATTTCTAGTTGAATACACCAGTTACCGTTAGATCGCTGAAGTTAAGCAACGTCCAGCGAGGTTTTACTAAGTGGGTGACCACGTAGGTTCCCATCCTTGTGATACTGGCTATTTTCCCGGACCAACCCAGGCTGGGTGAAGTCAATGTGGGGTTTTCAGAAATTATTTGTCAATAGGAAGTTTTAAACGAAGCACTGATTTCAAACCCGTGTTTCGCTACTATTCTGAAATAATTATTTTTGGTTTTAAGGACATAGGAGTTTGCTATGGGTTTGTGTCCACCCTGTATATTTTAGTCTTTAAAAACATAGATTTCTCGTTTATTTGTTTCGCCAGGGACATTTCCGTTCTGGGTGGTTAAGTACTATCTTAATATTATTTTGTTCGATCCCGGTTTCGAACTCCTATGGAATGGCTCAGGGCCGTACACAAGATTTTTTCGGGGAGGGGGGGGGTCCGAAGGATTGACAGCAAAGCCAGGACTAACACCTGAAAATGGTGATCATGGAAGGTGATGTTGTTGTTATTGTTACTGTTGATGTTGTTGTTGTTTTTACTGTTGATGATGTTGGTTTTGTTGTTATTANGGGGGGGGGGAGGTATGGACCCCCCCTGGGTACGGCCTTGGAATGGCTAGTTATAATTTTGCAACCTATGTCCTAAATGAAGGACAAAAAATGTATAAATATTGTCGGTCTGAGTTTATAGTTATGTTTTAGTTACAAATTTGATAAATCGGTCCGTTTCTTGATGAAGTGATAAAGATGGTAAATAAATTGGAAGTTTGGTTGTAGATCGAAAACGATTTGACATTTATCAGTCCTGATAATGTAATGAATTAGATTGAAATTGATTTCCGGTAAGTGATAAAGATGAAGAATCTATTATTCGATATGGTCAGGATAAAATCCCGGGGTCTGTCACCTAAAAACTATTTTGGGTGTCTGGATGACGGACAACTGGTTGTTATTTTGATTTTTATCGCATTCATACATTAAAAGCCTTTTCGCCGCAAACACGTAACAGAATTACTTGTACGTTTAACTATAGGCTGTGCGTAGGTATATGATAACTAATTTTGATTTTTATCGCAAGATACGGACCGATGTAATGCTATCAAACTCACAACAAAACAAATTCTGGAGGAGATTTCTCAAATTTGGGTTCAAAAAATTTGTCACATGTTAAATTTTTCACAAAACTAATTTACCTACTCAATTTTATTATCAAACTTTTAACAATATTCTAACCCATTTCCATTTTACTCGAAAATATATACAAACTTTCAAATGAATACCTTGGTACCTAATTCCTAACCTTAACTTTTTATGAATATACAGGATGTACCAAGAAAAAGTGTGTTCCTCAATGGTATTATGTGTTAATTGCCCGAACGATGTTTGCCTTTTTGTACCACGAAACTCTCAAACATCTTATGCAATTTTGATGAAATTTGGTATGGAAATTTATTATGTATATTCATAGAATTTTAGGCTATGTTAAGAGCCACTTGGGTCAAAATGCAAGTGAGGTTTACAGTTCATAGAACTACTAGTATAGTTTAAATGAGAGGGGGTATATGGAAGGACACTAAATAAAAATAAAAAAATAGTTGTTACGATCAAAGAGCGAATAAAATCGTATGGTTGATAAAGTTGATATATGGTTGATAAAGCACGACAAATTTTCTTTTGTTTGTTGGTCTATTTGTCGGTTTGTCTGTGTTTGTATCACGATACAAACACGGACAAACCTTATTTACAATACTTACTTACTGCACGGTTCAGACAGTCCGCGAAGGTCAAGAACCTCCATCCACCAGCGCTCTCCAATTTTGTCTGTTTCGAGCATACTCTTCCCAAGTTCGTTGATCATTGCTCGGTTTGTTTGTGGTGTACCAATTTTGGACACCGTCAACCCATCTTTTCCTCAATAATGAACCTTTGGAATCGTCACAAAAAAATACTCCCCCCTCATTTTTTTTACCTGTGGGCACCTGCCGGGGCCGCAAAATTGGAATTTCTAAAAAATACCGAAAAATATCCAATAAAAATCTTGGGTGACTTCTAAATTTCATCGAAATTGGTTATGTGGTTTGGATTTTAGATTTGGCCCAAATGAGACATCCTGGAACCTTGGGGGGGGGGGAACTCTGAATAAAAGCTGAAAAGCATGATAATTCCATTAGGCTCTAGACTTTAATTGTTTTGAATTTTATGTGAGTATAGATACGGGACCGTTTTTTTTTAAATGCGAAAGTCAATTGAAGGAGCTTATTGCCCCCCCCTGGTGGGATTCCTGACAAAAACACACCCACAGGGGCCCATTTTTTCACAAAAAGATACAATAGTCAACTATATTATATTTCATCAAAATTGGTTATGTTGTTTTGATTTTGGAGATTTGGTCCAATTGCGACCTTCTTGGTCCTGAACCGAGGGAGGGGGACTCTGAATAAAATGTTGAAAACCATGATTTATTAATTTTCAATATTTTTTGTTTTTTTTTCAATAAGTGTCGTGATTTCGGGGTGCACTCATCCTCGCAAGGACGATTAATTAGCTACTTTAATGTTAGTAGCAACCAGCGGTGGCATTATCAGAGTAAAAAGGTTTGGTTTGGTAGAAGATTTCAGAAATTGTTAGAATATAAAAGATTTTAGAAATTGTTAGTACATACATAAAAGATTCTAGAAATTGTTAGAACATAGAATTTGAACATGTTTATGCATTCAAGGCAATTATTGTTTTTTGTTACACACTTTATACAATACATGTTGACAGAAATTTTTTAGTTTTGTTGACATCCGCTATAGTATAAAACCTTAGAATCTAAAGTTTAAATTGTGAAAAATATTTACCAATTAAAACCATGCACACTTTATGATTTATAATGATTACATTTTAGACGGAATAAAATATACAGCATGGGTTGTGTGCAGAGTCTAATGGTATTAGTTCGTAGAGTCCAAGAATTGGTGAAATGCAGTTTTATGAAAATGGGCATATATGTTATAAATGAAAAATCCCATTCTACAAATATATTAATTTTTTCATGATAAAAGATCATAAAAGAAATTGAATTTACTTTTGACCTCAACAAACTTGTTGCTTCCACAGTAGGTCTCAACTTTTTAAAAGCTGGCGCCTCTACACTCTACAATTGCCTTTTTTAACGATCCCCTTTTTGAGAATCTTATAGATCTAAAATCTGGTGTGAACATAACACGACTTTTTAAGCTCTGGCTCCTACTGTTCTCTTTTTAGGCGGGATATAGAATTTAACGTACTTGAGATATTATATTCACGGACAGACACACGGACCAATAGATGAAACTCGAGATTTCGGTTCTGATGGGGACCTTCAACATGTTTTGCCATTGATATCGTCGCCAAGTTTCTCTTTTTATAAGTATAAATAAAATATCTAATAAAACATCGAAGTAAGTTTTCACTAACACAAAATTAACCACAATGGGGCCCGGGCGTACCCTGTATTATACATACATTGATTTTATGTATAATACAGGTTTATAACATGAGTGCCAACAATTTTCCCCAATATTTTGTTCCGCAAAAATTTATTAAATTCAGATATTTTGAAAATAGATAATTATTCAGAATTCGGAGTTGAAGGAAATAATCCAAAAAACAGACAATGGGAGTATTGCATTTGTTTCTATTCAAAATTAAAACATGGGTAAGACTGGTAAGGCATCGAGAAAATCAAAATAGAGCTCATATGCATACTCCTCCAATCACACATTCGGATTCGTAAAATGAAAATATTTTAGTTTTGAACTTGACCACGAAAATTTAAACAAAAATAGTCGACCACAAAAAGTATTTTTTTTTTACATTCATCTAATGTGTAATGCATAGATTTTTCAAATTCCACTCTTTTTCAATCGTAAAAATAAAAGTTTTTTTTTGTGACACTGGACTTGAAATTATGTAATAAATTAACACAACTATACAGGGTGATTCAGGTTGTTTGTATCAAGGGAATAGGAATTGTAGCCAAAAAGTTACCATCAGTGATTAAGACTCCACGCTTTTTAAATTGGTCAATAGGCGTTCGGCATTCAAAAAGGCATAAGGGTTAATATTTCGGAAAAGTGTTCGGAATAAAATTTGTAGTGATTTTTATTTCTAGCCGCTACATATTATTACATTGATTCGGAGCAAGACAATGTGTGAAACTACATAAATGCAGCTTAAAATTAGCTTTCCGGATCATTTTAATTTTTGAAAATCGGACCATTTTTAAAGGAGTTATGAGCTCATCAAAAAAATCACGATTTTAGCGATAACTCCCACACCAAAGCCTAAATAAAAAAATTACTCCTGGTAATTCTTTTTTCATGTTCTACAACTCCTATTCCCTTGATAAAAACAACCTGAACAACCTGAACCCTTTATGTAAATCATATTTTAAACAGAATTAATGACAGAAATATTCAACAAATCTTCAATCAAATATACATACATAAAAAAGCTGAAATTTTAAATCTGTTGCTTTGGAATGTTGAATCTCTCAAAGACAAACGTTTTGAGTAATAAATATTGAGAGATTTAACACAATAGATAGATGAAATATGAAAGGATTGTTGACGAACAAAAGGAGAATATGAACAAAGTACAAATTTTCATCGAAAAGATGAAAATTTGGCTTTTGTAGAAAAAGGAGAAGAGGTCTTTTCTGCGGATCTTCCTTTGGAAATGAATGTGTGAAAGAAAGAATTATTAATTTAGAGTGGCGGATTTATTGGTCCGATAAAGACCAATTATTGACCTCTGTGTCCCATGAGAAGAGTATGAGGGTACCATTATGTTATCACATTTTATTGTGAGCATCATAGGTATTTCTTTTACAATCACTCCAATATCATTAGACTATTTAATTAGAAACTACCTCATAATGCTTCCATCGATATTTGCCTCCCACTCATAGCAGGGTCATGTTACAGGAACTATCTGGAAATCTAACTATGGAGATCCTTGCCCTTAGTCGCAAAAAGATTAGATTAGCATTCGCCTGATCACTGGTCATTGTAGAGGAAACATCTGCACACTATGGGCTTCGATCAGGATTTTTTTAAGACGGTGCGGGGGAAATAAGCAATGCAAGCTACATTCTACAAAAAGCCCAATTGTTGTCAACTCACGAATATACCCCTAAACAAAATTAGTCTAAGTCGTAAATTAGAAAAGACTTTTCTCGAAAATAGTTGTGGGGGAGCAAACACATCCCCTCCCCCCAGAAAAACAGGCGTGTAAATCACGATTTAAAAAATATTAGATCTTACTTCATTGGATCAATAAATAACATGGATAGTTTGGAACATTTTTTATAATCGTCGCATGAGTGATTATTTATTTCTTTTATTCACCACTGATACTAAGGAGAACATGAAAGGTGTATGGAAAGATATAAAAAGGTCAATTCAATCATCCCTTTTCAAATTTATTGTGATATGTATTTTTACAAAAAAGTCAAAAAGAAACACAACATAAAGGCAAATCAGAAAAAGAAGGAAAAGGGTAAAGCTCATAATGCTTGTCACAACACATAGCTGATTTTTATGTCCAGGTTTGTATGCGACAAAAAACCTACAGGTTACGACTCAGGCTGTATTCTGAGGAAAATTAATCAATTAATTAAGCTATCTTGTTGATCGCAAATCATTTTTGTTTTTATGTCTTTGATGACTTTATAAGTTTTTTTCTTTGAAGGAATATTATTTTAAATATTTTTAATTTTCGTCTTTAGACTTTTTCAAAAATTAGATATGAAATGAAATGAATTTGAATATTGAATTTCAGGTTGGCCAAGTTTAGGTAGTCAAATATCGGGTCTTGTAGTTTAGCTAGGTATGTTTTAGCGTTATTTTCATTTTTAATCCTTTTTATCTTATATTGAGTCCCTCCGGATTTCTGGTCTTTAATATATATTGATAGGATAGTTCCCAGTTTCTCAATTCTTGCATGTGTATTTCTTTGAAACTTCTTAATATGGTTAATTCATAATTATTGTTTAAGTCTTTATTTAGGTTTGTATGATTAGTGACATGGGCTGGTAAAGGTTTATT
>CM022880.1:14856575-14901536 GCA_012654025.1 Pachypsylla venusta
CCCCCCCCCCCGAAAAAAATCCTGTGTACGCCCCTGTATAATATTATATACTATATGATTATAAATCATATAGCATGATTCTAAAATCATACTATACCCACCCACACACACACACACACACACACAAAAAAAAGCACCACTCTATTTTTTCAAATAAGTTTTTTCTCCGATATTCGAGTTTTCTATTTAAATTTTATATTTAAATAAAATTTAAATATAAAATTTGGAGAAAAAAAAATGTTCTTTGAACCTCCTTAAAAAAACAGTGATTTAAAAGGAATACTACCAAGAAATTATGTAAGAAGTCATATGGTTAATTGAAAAATAAAATAAAAAGTCTCCAATAATAATTCCTGTATTGTCCTGGCTGAACATAATCCCCCAGGACAGGTGACTAAAGGTAAAAATATGCTTGATTGTTACCATTATTGTATCCCCATGCGACATTCAGGTACAAGCTTCTGTGAAGAAGAAAGTCAATATTCCTTACTCGAACATGAAGAAGACATTGTTTGTGTTACTCAAGAGATAACGAGATGTCATTTGAAAAGAGAAATTGATAAGAAACATGGATGTGAGAAATGAATGAGTGATGGTAAACTTGAAAAAGAAAAAGAAAAGGTCGAGTAAGAGCGTTAACAATATTTTTAGTACCTACTCCTGTGATCTGCCGACGCAAGGCCGTACCCAGGGTGGGGGTCCATGGGGTCCTGACCCCATGGACCCCCCCCCGAAAACTCATTATTATTTTTATGCATGACTTATCTAATATTGTAAGGTGTAACTGATCATCACCACTACAGACACCACCGCCACCACCACCACGAACAACAACAACAGAAACAAATGCAGCAACAACAACATCAACAATAAACAACAAAAACAGCAGCAACAACAATATCATCAACAAAACAACAACATCAACATCACCTTCTATGATCATCTTTTACTGGTGTCAGTCCTGGCTTGGCTGTCAATCCTTCGGACCCCCCCCCCCCTAAAAAAAAATCTGGAGTACGGTCCTGCGTAGACGCACTAGTTTGTAGACTCCCAAATCGGGCTACGCGTATGTATCTAAATTAAACCGAAAAGTCTACGAATATAGGTAATTACTTTCCATAGCAAATATCCTGGAACCCACAAAGCAACAAACGTTTGAAGAAAAATAGTGGTGTTAAATATAGCTCTCATATTTATGTTGCTCCTGCTTACGCTGAGCCGCACGTGGTCGTAATTTTCAACAGCTGAAATTTAAAAATTTGTACATTTTTGTGGTTTAAGACTCGTTTTATAATCCTTAACACAACATTTCTATGTTGGTGGCTAGGGAAAAATCCTACAACTGGGCACTGGGCCTACGTACGTAGGTATGGTGAAAATAAAGTAAAGATAAGCAGGAGACATAAATAATTAAAGAGTTCACCTAAAACTAGAAATTTACTTTATTTTAAAATGCATCAACTTTTGTAATTTTCTTTAGAAGTTGCTTCTTATTTTTACGAGCTAACTTTTGAACCTAAAAGTTTTACATCCTATCAGGTATTATGTTTGATTCTACCTCTGCTCACATTTTGATCAGATTTATTTTAAGAAATAATTATCTTTTTTTTTAGAAAGGCTTAGAATTTTTGAAAAGCACTGGGGATAGAAAAGATACATTGGCCTATCAAATGATTATGGTGAGATACAGGTTCAACTCATCGGAAGTGACTTTTTCGACTAAGACTGTCGATTTCTCTGTAAATTTAAATGAAATGGTACAAATGGAAATGAAAGTCTTATTTTGATTTTTTAGAGTCCTAAAATATCGACTAACTTTTCTTTTCATTTATAAAAAAATAATTTGGGGAAGAACTAGAGTGGTCTAAATTTCGACACCCTGTATAACAGTACCTGTTTTGAGGTCTGATGTAAAAGTTCATTTATCGTGTTACAAAAAAAAATATTTCCCATCCACGTAACCCATCAAAAGTGCACATTTTTATTTCCGTCAGTGCCGTAGGCTGACAAAGTCTAATCTCATTGTTTTCTGGAGGTTAAAATTGGGTCATTTAGAAAACGGCCCATTTCGGGTAAAAAGTATGAAATAAGGTGGGAGTTTAGGACAAGCAGTGAAATGTAACCTATATGAGCAAATTAGCAAAAAGCAAAACACTAATCTTCATTTTTTTCACAGCAGGGTCAGAGGAATGAGAAAAATTTAAGATGCCTAGAAATAGTAGCCCATTTTTTTTATTGAACTTATGAAAAAATCCTAAGAGGTGAAATTTCTGTAAAAAGAGAGAGCTTCGGTTAAGATAGTTGAAGTTTTTTAAGGTCAATTCACGTTCTGAGGGAATTGAAAATTTCTCTATTCCCAAAAATTTTACATTTTTTTGCCGCATTTCTTTTTTCCATCATTTTTAAAAATTTGATGGTTCAATATTTATCTAAATTAAAAGTAATATTTCAAAATTAATTTGTGTATCAACTACTAAATTTTTTATAGAGTTACGGAGCGCTTTCGTCTATTACGACATTCTCAACATAACTGTGTCGTAATAGACGAAAGCGCTCCGTAACTCTATAAAATTTTTTAGTATTAATTTTGAAATATTATTTCATTATGACTAATAATTTCCTTCCTCATTTAAACAAATTAAATTAAAAGAAGTGGGGGTCTTGTTTCTCTTTGCCTTAATTCTCATAAATGAGAAAAAAGTGAATAAAATTTGTTAAATGAGATAAATAAAAAGCAGGTTTTGTCAGTACTGTATTTTCGGTTTCTCTTTATTTTGCCACTTTTTCATCGACTCTGTATAATATTATAGAAACAAAGAAACTTTTGTTCCTTTTTCCTTTTGAAAGATAATATTTTAACAAGCTTTCTTTTGTCTCAATATACGCCCACCCCCCTGGGCGTCACGTACCCTCACCTAAGGTAAATACAATAATATTATGTAGACATAACAAAAACGAGGCGTTAATTCTTGTAATCCATGTGTATGACATGTTAACTTTCATAAAGAAAATAAATTATACTCCAGATTGTGAGTTGTGAGAAGCTTCTTAAGGATGATATCTTCATGTGCCGAGTTCACTTGACGAAAAACAATTCTTTACTCGTCCTCTTATCGGAGGTCAACGTTTGGGGGATAATAGCGAGATGTACTTCTAGATCTTTTATCAGAGCCCGTTTAAGGCAGAAGCGAAGGATGCACTATAATACGAAAGGCACCAAAAGGGGCAAAAAAAAAAAAAGATACAAATCCATGTAAAGAAGAAAAAAAAACATTCTATAGATATGAAATAGAGAAAATACACACACAAACTCTGATTTAATCTACCCCTCAAAGCTGCAGAATAGCATTTCGATACCGATTTTATTTTTCAATAATTTCGGAATCTATATATTTTTGAGTATTTTTGTTGGAAGTAACCTGTTCTACTTACCCTAATTCTAGGATAACGTTATTTTGGTTCGCCCTGTATATCAAAACAAATGGGAACAATCCGGATTTTGGAATGTCACTTGTCACATACATTAAATATACAACATAAATTTGATCGGCATTTTATTTATTAATTACCATCTATTAAAATTTATAAAAATTTTAATCGTAAAATGAATCAGGAAATCTCGTTTAGGAAATTTAATTAATGTTTGAAATTTTGAAGCATCACACATGGTGATAGTAATTTATGCAAAATCATGCACACCGCACACCATGCTCATTTGACGTCAAACATAATACATAGACATACTGATAAAATTACCTCAAATTTTGTGCTTCGAAATTCTAGTCCCATCAGATAGTATTTTAATATGAATTAATTGACAGAGAGATGAAATTGGTAGAGATTAAGTCACACTGTCATTCCGAAATCGTTTACACTTTCGATTTTGAGCAAATTTGGGTTGGGCAAATCTAAGTAATATATCTTTTATCGTTCAAATGGCTTCGCTCCAATAATTTTTGGGGAATTTTTAGGCGCTACTGATATGCCGGGTCCTCATAGTCCGCATTAACTGAGTGAAGTCACAGAATTGTTAGTCTATGACTAGTAGTTTACCTCACGTAAATTCAATTTCTAGCGTTTTGAAAAAATATCCTGTACTATGGTGAGGTTCGTTACCTTTTAGGCGTCGTTACCCCTAACCCCAGTCTTCCTTTGCGATCGACTATTAATCCCGACAACAGGCTCGAGCTATTACGAGCGAATTAAAGCGTCTATCTCTACACGAAGCTTAATTGAGCTTGTAGTCGGATCCAAAGGACAACCGCACTAAATTGAAGGTTAAAAGTACTATATCTTCACTTGACTAAAATTTTTTAGTCAAGTGAAGATATAGTACTTTTAACCTTCAATATGGTTTTACTTGACATAGTATCCCAATATAACGATTTTAACCGCACTAAAGTTGAACTCCATATAATATAATACTCGTAATACCCCTGTTGGTATTTTACGTCAGTTGTCAGGGACTACACAACAATAGATCTGGTTGGGCGTTAGCACTTGTATTATCAGCTCATAAAAATCCTATAAGTTAGTCTTGAAACTTGCATAATATTTACGTTTCTCAGACTCTGGAGCCTTAGACTTGTTGTAACATTATTTTACGTATAATTGTTTATGTATACCTATCCCATAAATAGTTATTTTATTCTCCTCGAGCCTTTTCTTGTACTATAGAGGAAAAAACAGTAAAAAACGTTCGTAGAAGAAATCCGAAGTGAGGAGACTGAGGAGGGGAACCATATAGTCTGTTTCTAAAAAAAAATGGCGGTCCACTTTTGTATGAAATACAGAAAGCCATCCATGGTACACCATGCGGTATATTCATGAGCTGATATCCTCTTTAGATCATTAAAAGCCCCTTCTTGTGGATATTCTTTTATTTCAGAACACGAATGTTGTTACACATGATTTGGATTATGCTTCATTATGAAATTTCTCTGATATTGGATTTTTTTGTGCCTTTCTTTTCGTTTGGTACTTAATTAAAGAATTTGATGGACAATTCAATTTAAAAAAATAAAAGTTGACCTTGAAATAAAGTTGAAGGACAACCTTGACGGATCTACCAAGGTCATTAGCAGACGTGACATCAGACTGGTTATAGAGCTGCTGACGGGTCACTGTGCTCTAAGAAAACACCTAAATCTATAGGGGCCAACAAGGGAACAGCAATGTGCAGGATGTGTGGAGGGGAAGTGGGGAAGAGGAGACCGCTTCGCACATCATATTTGACTGCCCATACATGGCGCTACAACGCTTCAAAACACTAGCGTTCCCGGATTGTGAACTTATAGAGATACACTCTAACCCAGTAGAATCGTTGCTGAACTTCATTAGGGGTTCGGCATTTTCAGGGCTAGGTGAGAGATACTAAACATGTAGAAAAACTGGTGTGCAATAGTTCTTACTAGTGGACGCATCACTTGGAATTCCGATAGGAAAGACCGCCACAATTAATAATAATGCCCAGGTCATTACAATATGTGCCTCATCTTCCTTAACATCGTGACATTTTACTCAGAATTTTGTTTTGTGTTCCTAACGATTTCGGTAATATTTGGACTGTTCAAATTAAAATCGACCCCCCCCCCTTTATATTAGATCATCATAGGAAAGATTTACAATTTGTTCAATTACTCACAAGGACTTGTTAGTAAGTTGGTTCAATTGTAAAAATTACGGGGAGGTGTTCAGCAATTCTGAAACACGTTGTGTAGAGAAGCGCTGGAAGAAGAAAGTACGAAGATACTTTTTTTTTGAAAAGGAGGAAAATAATTTATTCTTTATATTTCCGGATAAAGGTAAACAGTTTGAAAAATAAATTTAATGATGTGGCTTGTGGTAAAGGCTCCTGCTTGGACGTGGTCCTGCATTTTAAATATATTATCTATTGTTATTGTTCATGAATATTGTATAGATCTTTTCCTACTATCCTCCATAATTTCTAATAGAGGTATCCCTTATGCCTAATCATAAGTCAGCAATGCAGTTCTTTTTTCTGCATATAATGGTATGCTCGTATATCTACCGTATCTTCAATCTGCATGCATAGGTTATCGGTGGGTCAAATTTCTTCAATGTAATTTATTGTCTAAATTTTTCCTTTTATAAATTACTAAGCGGGCGCAGTTTAGAGGCATAGTCTTTTCAGCGTAGCCCTTCTGTGTGCATATAATTTCCTAACTGACTTTTAAACGAAACAATAATCATGTAACTACATATGTCACAAATACCTATTGTTCTCAAGAATCGAAACTTTTGGTGCAAATCGGGCAATCTAGGAGGAATTTTCATTTTTTTTCTTCCTCCGAAAAGGACGATTTCCTTCTTTCTACTTGCTTAGCCTTTCACAAAATTTATTTTGTTTTCTTTCACTCGTACGAAGTATACTTCAAACAAAGCAGGTCCAATCTACCTAAAACTTGTTCCTATCCACCTAAAACATTTTGAAACCATCAAAGCCCTAATTTTGTACGAACAACGTGTTATGTTCTATGCAGTAAAATGAGAAAGGTTTTGTCTTTCGTAAGTGGGCTTTTCAATTTTGTTTTATCATTCATATCATTCATGAAATCTCTCTCTCTCCCTCTGTGTGTGTGTGTGTGTGTGTGTGATCATAGACAAAAAGATAAGGAGTAATTAGAGACTACTCTAGAGAAAGGTAAAACTTACAAACCAGCTACCTTACATTAATCTCATCCAGCCTGGTTGGGACGGAAAAATAGCCCGCATAACAAGGTGCGAGTCTACGTGGTCACCCACTTAAAAACTCGTTGGACGTTGCTCAACTTCAGTGATGCAACTGGAACTGGTGTATTCAACTTTTAGGAAATCAAACGTTAAAATGTCGAACCGCTTTTAAGTTGTCACTTGTCACTATTTTTTTTATGTATTAATCAGTAACAACCACTCGGTTTTTTACGGTTCTTTATTTCCATTCCTATTTTCCCCCATAAGAACGTATTTTCATGTTCACTCCTTATAAAAATTTTAAGAATGTTAATTAGAGCTGACCAGTTTCACAATCTCCTGGGTACATCATCAAACCGGTCTTCTTTTTTTTTTAATTTGGCTTAACGTCTCTTTAACATCTATTGGTCATTCAAGACGGGGGTTTTACCCTCCATTCGCTGGAAACTTGCAAACCAGCTACCCACATTGAACTCACCCAGCCTGGGTTGGGCCGGAAAAATAGCCAGCATCAAGAGAGCGCGAACCCACGTGGACACCCATATGGAACAACCTCGCTGGACGTTGCTTAACTTCAGTGATCGAACGGGAAATGGTATCTTCAACGTGCCATAGACGCTGGCTAGAGAGCGGTCTTTCATCTAACTAATAAACATCCTTATAATTTTGATAATCGAGTGATGATATGGTATTTTATGTGTCTTATTAGATGTTGTGTTGAGAATATTATTGTTATGTTAATATGTGCTAGTATTTCTAAACGTTGTTGATTAATCAACGATTAGTTCTGTGAACACCAGCTTATATTCAATCTGAATGGCATAAGTGGGACAAAGAAATGTGCCCCAATTATATGAAACGTGAGAAGAGAGCTTTTGTTAGTATTCTATGTCTAATGAAAATGCTGGGGTTAGAGTTACGAGTATCAGAAGTACGTAGCTTCAATGGTTTTGTTTTATGTACCATTATTTATAATTAGTGAGGATGAAACAGTCGCTTCTAAAGCTATAAATCTAAATTATCTTATACATTGTTAATTTTTATCATCACAAAAATTAAAATTGATGCAGTCCGTTGATGTTTATAAATACTGGACAAGCGCAAGTAAGTGATTGGGGAAAATTGATATTTTCTCTCTCTGCATCAATTGACTCAATTCACTTAGTTTATAATGCATAGATCCAATTCACTTAGTTTATAATGCATAGATCCAATTCACTTAGTTTGTAATGCATAGACCCAATTCATTTAGTTTATATTGCACATAATGCATGAGAGTCGGCTGTCTAAGTCAGGTAATGACGGATTGTTTCTTAATTGATAATGGGTTATTATTCTATTATTTCGACAACTGTACTTACGTATACACAAGTGTACAATAATTCGTGATGTGTCCATGATTACTTTCACATTTCACATGATTGGAGATCTTTATAAATACAATTTTGTCTGGTCCTGCACGTTGGGTTCTTCAGATGGGTGACGGGAAACCCTTTCGAGATTAAATTGACATACTTAGATGGAGGTTGTGGCCAAAGAGGAAACTGAAAGTAGTACCGAGACAAAGTTGATGGTAGAACAGAAATCTTGGCCATTACATGAGTATGGCTGTCGCAGTCATTCTGAGAATTTTAAGTCTTACGAAAAAAAAAATCTGTGTCGGAATTTACAAGTGACACCAATCTAGTGACAGTTAAAAAAACTCTGCCAATGTGACACAGGGTTTATTATTTTTCTGGCAAAAAATAATAAACCCTTTTTGCTTCCCCCCAAAGAAATAGGGGGGGGGGAAATTGAGGGGGTCTCGTGAAGATTCCAAATCTGAGTCGTAATTAGACCCTAAATTTTGACATTCCTACTAAATTTGAAGTCTCTGGCTCTTAGCATTCTCTTTTTAGACGGGATTAATGAAAACCGCTTTAAAGCGGTAAAACTGCCAGCAGTATATTTGATTGAACCCAAAAGTTTCGGAGCTAACTGAGACCCCAAATATGACATACATACAAAATTTCAAATCCCTATCTCTTACCATTCTCCTTTTAGCTTTTAGACATCAATACTGAAAACCAAATCAGTCAACGCTAAGTGGCAAAAGTGCCCATCACGGCGTACGGCGGAAAACGGATTTTTTTTTCTTTCGATTTTTGGATTCTACGTGTACATTGAAACGTATAATATCAAATTTTGAGGGGTAATTTTTTTTTTTTTTTTTTTCGTGGGATTCCAAAGGTTCATTAATGAAAATATAATAAACCAAAAATATCTCTTTATTGTTTGTTTGACTCGTTGACTGAACGAAATGAAATCAAACTTATTACTTCACGATTTTTCTTTAGCTTATTTGTCTGTTCGTTCCAAGATAACTCTCGAACGCCTTGTTAAATTTTGATGAAAGTTGATATGAACATTCATTAAGCTCTGGAAATTAACTGAATAGTTTTTGGTCCCAAACTGGGTGATATACAGTTCACAGAACTGCTAATATCCCTCTAGCGGATACAAAAATTATACCTTTATCAACTCTCTAAAAATAGAACCATCCTCCTTTGAGAAATCCTTTTTTCCACACTCCATCTCCCGAAGTGGGTACTTTATACTAAAATGCAAAGTTTGTTTTTAATATTTTTATACATCGCATCTCTCACGTATAGTTGAAATCTTCTTCAGACTCAAGTTTGAATTTGATTATTTGACTTTCAAGTTTTAATTTGACTTTTGTTATGACAGAACAATAATTTTATTTGAAAAGCTCATTTTTAGAGTGTAGAGTAAAAGGAAAGCTATGTACAGAAGTTAGATAATTAGCATATCATGAATATTGTAAAATATTGTGTGCAGCAGACAGCATTAATTCCAATCCCAGGACAACCTTTTTATTTCATATTTTCTGCGTATTTTACTCAGAGTACATTAGTTACAGTATTTCTTTTGAATTCCGGAAAATGAATTTCCTAGAAATTAAAATTTTCATTCATATTTCGCATTTAATTCTACGTTTATATTTTTCATTTCTCGACGAATGCTTCCTTATTACATTTCAATCCACGTACAAAAATATAAAATATGTACCTAGTACATTTTCATTTATTTAAATTACAGCTGAAATATTTTTTTCTTACAAATGCATGTTTGCAAAGCAACAATCCTAAGAAAAAACAACAACAAACGAACGAATTTTATTTGTGTATGTAATGAGGTCGTAGAAAAAATACGATTCGTATAAAAAATGAATATGTGCAACAGTTCCATTTATAATTTTGTTGAATTGGGATACTATGTCAAGTAAATCCATAATGAGGTAAAGAAAATACTATATCTTCACTTGACTATAAAATTAAAAAGATGTTAATTAGAGCTGACTCTAGTTTCGTACTCTCCTGAGCACATCATCAGAGCTTGAAGTGAGTTTGAAGACTGAAGAATATTGGGAGTTTTAAATGAAGAAAGAGAGAGAGATGGAGATAGTATCTAGGTAGGGGTATATCCATACTAATATTATAAATGCGAAAGTAACTCTGTCTGTCTGTCTATCTGTCTGTCTGTCTGTATGTATGTTACGTTTTCACGCTTAAACTACTGAACCGATTTTGATGAAATTTGGTATGGAGATAGACTAAACTTTAGGNATCTACTAACAAATTGTCTTTCAAAATTTACCGGAAACCAACTATAACTGATACCTGCATTCCTAATAATTCCATACACCCACATACCCAAAAAATGGCGGCCTTCCGAGCCTATTTCCACAGATTACTAGATGTTCCAATGAATAATGAGGATTTCCAGCTTGAACTCCAGACGATTATTCAAATAGCCGAAAACAATGGATACCCCTCCAAAACCATAATGAAATTATACCACAAAATCTGTCAAAAATATATCACACAAAAATACTTGTACAAATCTCAAGATCAAATTTCCTCAAATTCAACATCATATCGTTCCATCATATTCATTGGTAAACCATCCTACAAAGCTGCTAAAGTTATTGAAAAGAGTAATAATAAAATAAAAATAGCCTTTTACAATCCGAATAATCTGAAAAATTTACTATACAACCAGAAAGATAAAATTAAAGCTATAGATAAAAGTGGCATCTACAAAATTAAAGTTCCCAACCACGGCGAATACATTGGGAAGACCTCGCGTTCCATCTCGACGAGAATTAACACCTTTTGATCATTCGAGGCAGGGGTTTTATCCTCCATTCGCTGGAAACTTAAAAAACAGCTACCCACATTGACCTCACCCAGACTGGTTTAGACCGATTCTACTTGTACACCCTCTTTTTCCATCCTCGTTGGAAGTTGCTTAACTTCAATGATCTAACGGGAACTGGTGTATTCATCGTACCATAGAAGCTGACACTAAACAAAATGAATCGTAGTAATAAAACAGACATTAATGTGAACACAAGAACAGACTAATTTAAATTTGAACGGTCTCTTCGGGCGGACAGCATTGAAAATAAAATAGCGCAATCAAATTTACGAATAAATTTAATTACACATTTTATAATTGAAACTGAAGATTTGATCTGGTTTAGATGCAAAACTGTGAATTTGCATGATTTAAAGCAGCGTAGCACTCGAACTTCGCATTATATCACCCACAAAACTTTAATTGTTCTCCGATAATATGAAGCAGCTCAAACCTTCATAAGAATTCTCACAGAAAAATCACATCGGACATAATTTCATAATAACCTCCTTGGGTGGCGTGACAGTCGTCATCGAGCTCTGAATATCATAGAAATGCAGATCGGGTTCGAACGCTGGTTGGAACAAAAAATTTGAACATTTTTTACGATTTTTCTACTTCGACAATTAAGTAACTATGGTAGATTGACAAGTAGATCATTACGTAATTGTTAAGTATTGGAGTAATGCACTGAATTTTAAAAATAACTTGTAATGCTACGATTACGCTAAGACTATAACATAAAACAAAGAATAGACATTTACATTTTTACGGCAAACTGGCGACAGCCGTAGTGCTACTGTAAGCTTGACACTGAATTGATATACGGTCTAATTAAATAATTTATTTATTACTCTACGATTTTTTTAAAATTAATTATCATACTGAATGGATATTGTGTAAGGGTTCTCCTAGACCGCCGCATACTTATTAACTTATCTAATTGTATGGCATATATCGTTATGGTAGTTCACAGTTCGAGAAATACACATGCGTCCTCAGATTTCTCGATTTGCAGACCCACATTAAACATGTGAATTTTTGTTTTTCCCTGGGTGTATTAAAAATGTCAAAAAAAAAAAAAAATTGCACGATTACGATACTTTATTTTCTATAGGAAGAGACAGTAAAAAATGTGTGCTATGCAATAAGATAGAGTTGTCTGCGAGCATACTAATTAAATAATTTAATTATTATTTTACCATTCTTTTCATCGTACTATTTGTTGTGCTCCAGGCATTGATACAATGTATTCCAGGCATGGATACAATTCGAATTAAAATATATTCCACCTGATCCATGATCAATTGGTTCACCCTGTAGAGTTGTCTGCGAGCACAGTAATCAAATAATTTATTTATTATTTTACCACTCTTTTCATCACACTATTTGTTGTGTTCCAGGACTTCCAGGCACGGATACAATGTATTCCAGGCATGGATACAATTAGAACTAAAATATATTCCACCTCATCCAGGATCAACTGGTTCACCCTGTAGAGCTGTCTGTGAGCATACTAATCAAATAATTTATTTATTATTTTACCATTCTTTTCATCACACTATTTGTTGTGTTCCAGGCACGGATACAATGTATTCCAGGCATGGATGCAATTAGAACTAAAATATATTCCACCTGATCCATGATCAACTGGTTCACCCTGTAGAGTTGTCTGCGAGCACACTAATCAAATAATTTATTTATTATTTTACCATTCTTTTCATGAAACTATTCGTTGTGTTGCAGGCACGGATACAATTTGAACTAAAATATATTCCACCTGATCCAGGATCAACTGGTTCACCCTGGATTTTTGATGATGATCAACAAATGTTGGTGGACATTGAACAAAACATTGCCAACCTTGAGAAGAGTTTAGCTATGAATAGAAATATCAGTACATCAGCTCCTCCGACACCGACCAGAACACAGATGAGAAGGTAAAAAACAAAATATTGTCCATCTTGAAAACAGTTGGCTGAGCCTACCAATCCAAATCCAATTCACAATTTGAGCATCTAACGCAAATTGTGCAAAGATTCTTATTTTGACCCCTTAACCTTATGCTACAAACCTTGTATAAAGGTTCTTACAGGTTGTGTGCCTAACTATGGTCATATTTTTCTCTCCCCTCAAATCGATTTTTTATATGACCTCGGAGGCCAGGGAATCGGACTACATCTACCTGTCCACCTGTTTGGACAAGTGAAAAAGTTAGGGGAAAATCAAAATTCATGGAGTAGATTTTGAGAAAATTTAATTTGAATATTTCAAATGTCCGTCATTTGGATTTTTGATTATCGCAAATGGAAAAAAAAACGATTTTTAGTTCTTATTCTAAGATCTTCAAATCATTTTAACTTTTTCAATATTGGAGCAGTAACAAGGGAGATATGACCGATTTTAAAATTATCGAAAACACACTGTAACTTTTAAATAAAAAAAATACGAGAAAAATATTGTTTATTTTTATCCATTCTACGGCACCTATTCCGTGGGGCACAGCAACCTGTTACACTCTGTATAAAAATAATAGTCAGTTGAACTTTAATAGTTTGCCTCAAGTTACAGAATTTTTCTTTTGTATTTTATATCCCACCCTTTTTGCTTTGAAAATTCAAAACCTTTGAAAATCGTTCTGGTATAGTTTTCCCTTATAATTACTTGTTTCACCCGTGCTTCGCTCAGATTTCTTGTTTATGTGTTACGCCATAAGCCTTAGAGGCATCATTGTCCTGGCTGTTTAGTATTTTCTAAAATTATTTTGCCTGAACCCGAGTTAGAACTTGTAAATCTGGAATGACTAATTATAATTTTTCAAACTGCGTGTTAAAATAAGGACTAAACGGTCACCCAAAACTTTTTCGCTTTAAGTTGATATGATGTCACGACAAAATTTAAGATAATGGAACGTGACTTGTCATATTTTGAGGGTATCACAGCAATAGAAGCGCCAGTACAACAAATCATGTTATAGTTATAGTTCTCATGGAATTCTGATACCGCTCGCTTCTCACATCTTAAGTAGTTGTCCTCAAGAGGCTCAATGCAACCTGTACAACCAAGCCCACAGTTTCGAAAAATATTAAAGTTCTGACCAGATACCTGGGTCTCCTGCGTGCAAAGGCAGTCTGATGCCCACTAAGTCAGGAGAGCTGAACAAAAAAACTGACAGTAACGCCTACCCGTCTGCGGTCTGACACACAGCGACTAAAGACGGGACCATCAATTTCGCTCTATCTTAAGTGGACAAAGGTCTGCTTATGGACGAAAAGGATGTTTTGTCCGTAAGTAGGATTCTACGTCGTATCTAGAACTGTCAAACATCAATAAAATTTGTTTTATGGTCATTACTTTTCTGCGACGCTTCCATTTCTCTTGTTAAAAGCCCAGCCTGTTTCTTACAAAGCCATTAACAAAATATTACTGTTGTATTTTATACCTATTACACTTTGTTCTGTTCAAGTAAATTGTTGAGAAATGGTGTTCGATCCCTAATGAGGTTTGGCAAGAGAAGGCATAGACGCGATGAAGACCTAATTGGTGGTGTTACAGACATAGAGGGAGAAGGTCAAAGTCAACCTGTAATGATACATCCAGCATCCAGCAATTCATCTCTAGAAAGTGATGGTGGGTCTGTGACGTCACTAGAAAATACACCACAAAGGAGCAAAAGGTACGTTGTTTAAGTTTCCTAGTACACAAATATACTAATTAAAGACACCGGTACAAAAAGGAGACTTTGAATTTCAGGATTCTAGACTGCCAAAAAATGGCAAAACCGCTAACAATACAGTCGACTTTAATTAAAAGATTTGTGATGCGTTCATACAATTGACATACTAGCAATATTTCAAGTCTGTTATCATTTTAACCGCCAAAAAACGGATAAAAGCAACAAAATCGCCAATAATAGATTGCACTTCAGCCAAAAGTGTCTTGGCGGATTCAATGCATGAAATTGATATGACTAGGCAGCAAATTTCAAATTCTTGCTCTTATCATTCTCCTTTTAGGCAGGATAACGACAAAAAAATCGCCAACGGTATATTCGATTTCGACCAAAAGTTTGATTTGTCGTCCATGCATAAAACTGACAAACATATCAAATTTCAAGTCTCTGCACTTAACGTTCTCGAGATATCTTATTCACTAACCGACCGACATTATCCCATATTAGCCCACTATCGCTAAACTTCTGATTTTGTCTGGTTGATTTTTTTTCAAAACTTTTAAGTTGACTTACGAGTTTATTATTCAGAAAGTAACTTGAAAAATTTCATCATGATAATTTTCTCACCGGGCCTCTTAGGAAATCCTAGACTTGGGGGTATTCCCCCCATTCCCCCACCTCTCGTCGGGCTTGCTCAAAGGTTGATCCAGATCTTATTCGGTGGCACACGAGTCTCCAAGATTGGGCACCCCTACTCTAGGCAAAAAAATAGGCTCATTGCATTGCTATCTCTACAGTGAAGTCTTTCCCAATACTAGCAATGATTGCCTCCACAGAAAGTTCAAAAGCTTCGTTAATTTCAAAAGAAAACAAAATTTATTTTGATTTCAGATTATCTCACACCAATGAAGCATTAAATAAACTTCATAGTGCTTTGAAATCTCAAGACTTTCAAGTATGTATTACAATCATAGAAGCTCGACAACTTGCAGGACTTAATATGGATCCCGTGGTTTGTGTTCAAGTAGGAGAGACCAAAAAATATACAAGTGTCAAGGAAAGTACCAACTGTCCATACTACAATGAAGTAAGTGTGATCTTTATTTAACACCGAAACTTGACTTGATTTTCAAGGAGCTTAGAGGAAAACACACTATTTTTGATCGAACAAAATGAGATCTAGTTTTAACACCACGATTTTTCTTTAAACGTCTGTTTAAAATAAGTGTGATCAACCTACAATTCACGGAAAGAGTACTAGAATATCTTGATAGACTACGGTGGCCATCAGTACCTTTTATATGCAGCCAACAATAGCTCATTCGTGTAGCATTGCTTAACTTTTTAGTGATATGATGGGAAATCCTACATCCATTATGGTTTTATTAGAACTTGCCGTATGGTAATCAATTTTAGCTGAAATTGTACATTTTATTCTCAATCTAAATTCTAAAATATAAATACGAACATACCCAACTCTTTATGAAAAGAAAATCGTATTAGGCAGGCCAAGGTTTAATTCGTTTGGGCCATCACTTTATGGACATCCTGTATATATTAAATATTTATGTCCTCCTATTCTAGTGGATATCACACTGGTATTTTTTCAATTCCCGGCTGGGTCGGAAAATTTTCTACTTTGTACTTATGATTTTTGGGTCAACTCAGCCTCGTGTAAACGATTGAGTGGCTTCATTACCAGAACAAAATTATTTGATTTGGTAGCGAATCTGAGTGATAATTAGTACATGGGGCTCTTAGTAAAACTGTGATATCCAAAAAAATTGTTAAGAGGGCGTTTGAGCCAGCGTCTATTCTATTGCACGTTGAATACACCAGTTCCCGATAAATCACTGAAGTTAAGCAATGTCCAGCGAGGTTGTGCCATGTGTGTGTCCACGTGGGTTCGCGCCCTCGTGATGCTGGCTATTTTTCCGACACAACCCAGGCTGGGTGAGGTCAATGTGGGTAGCTGGTTTGCAATTTTCCAGCGAATGGAGGGTGAATTCTCCGTCTTGAATGACCAATAAATGTTAAAGAGACGTTAAGCCAAATTAAAAAAAAAAAAAGGCGTTTGTGCTTACTGCAAAGAAACTCCACTTTTATATACATATTTATTATGAAAGAATTAATTTCTTACAACTTAGATTGATTGATGGCAGCACCCAGCACCTTTCATATATCAATAAATATAATTTATTTTTCTCCCCTGAAATTTCAGGAACAAATTGTCAAAATATTGTTTCACTTTTTCTTTGCAAACGTTGAAGTGTTTTCATCAGACCTGGGTTTTTAATTGAAATTACTTTGAAAATATTATAATACTCTTACTCGTACATTTAGGGCACAAACTGCACAAAGTATTTTCTTATTGTGGATTTCGTAAGCAAAGTTTTGAAAGTACATGTAAAACTTTAAATTGGACTTAATGTTTACCCAAATGAGCAGCCTCTAGTAAAATTGCTGAATAACTTGCTGAAGGAAGTGTATTTGGATATTTTAGAGGAGATTGACTGTGGGATGTAGTTAAAATTATAAAATCATAACGAGTGATTAAATTTGAGTATCTTTATTATAATGAGATTTTTTTAAAAAATGTTTTCCATGGGTATTTATTGTTATTTGGTTTAAAAAAGGACTCTTAACTCGGTTAGTTAATATTTGATCAAATCAATTAGATCTAGTTTTAATACAATGTTTTTTTTTCGTTTGTCTTTTTGTATTAAAATTACTCTCGAACGCCGTGTCCAATTTTGATGAAACTTAGTATGGACATTCATTAGTTTTATAAAATTATCTTTGTACCACCTGAGCCCTCCTACTATTCCTGAGACCTGTGAGAGACCACTTTCGTTTTCACTTATTTTATTGATCCCTAACCGATTTTGGAGACAAGAGGGAGACGAGGTTAAGATTCTTTGATAGATACGTTCTCCTTATAGACCAGCAATATTTATCCAGCCACAGCCAAACAAAGGCCTCAGTCGAGTGGTCCGGATTTTATGTTGGATTCAATCTATCTAAGGATGGGCAATAGCCCAACAACTGCCTACAAACTTAACCTACCACCCCTCTCTTCCTCGCTGCCCGCTATGGTCTAACAATCTGTCGTTATTAGTTCTGTGAATTGTAGACCTCACACCGTTGTCATGTTTAAACTAGACGTCAAATATTGGGGAAAAAAATGTGAGGAAAATCATACAATTCTTAAAAATCAATACTTAGAAAATCCGTCTACACTTCTTACTGTTCCTGAGACAAACTCCTGCGGTCCTGTATAAGAAAGCCTAAAATCGGTATGTCAAATTGGTTTCCTTAATAAAACACTGTTTATCACAGAACAAAAACAAACTCTTTTATTTTCTTAGTGCTGAGTTTTGCACTCTATTTCTACTGAAAAATCTAAGTAGTCCATTGTTTTAGACAAAAATGAAATTTCCTTTGTGGTTTTACTGTATGAAGATGACGAAAAATATAATGAAGGGAAAGAAGTTGCCCCAAGATAAGGGGAGGAAGAGTAAGAGGGGTATGAACATTCCCGCATATTATAATTTAATTGTCTTTTTATTCTAATCTGCTTTCGGTGACTCAACAGAAACTTTTGGTAGTACTTTTTCTTCCTTAGGTACTTTAACTGCTGTGTTAAACATGTCGTTTCGAAAAAGGCCGGCCCTCGTTTTTCATTTTGTTGAACAAATCAATCGAGTTTTGTAAACCTCCAAAAAGTCTTGGGAGGAGTTTATGTATGTAAAATCAAATATGAAATATTATTATTATTTAAAAAATAAATCAGGGGATATGGGCAACACTCAGCTGCTTTACACATCGGAAAGAAAGTTTTCAAACTCTTTGGAAGAGAGAGCTGTGGGTCATTCTCTTTGGGAGAGGTAACAAGAAATAGGAATAAGGAATAATTTACCTGCCGCTTTTATGGTAGCTTCTTCGATGGCTGGCAGCATCTTGAATCTTGATGCACTTGATTATTCGATGTATTTAATTAATTATTAGATTAGATTATAGCAGACTGTATCGCGGGCGGTAGGTATTTTGGAACTAAATTAAAAAGATGGGGAAAGATAGGATCTGAGACGAGGAAGAGCCAAACAAATAATTGAACCGAAATTTAGATTTTTGGCACAGTGGCGTAAACATTCTCATGTGTCTTAACCTCAGGCAGGACAAGACTGTCACCTCTATTCTAGTTGAGGTATGTTTCCGCTGGACGATTATACACGTAATTTCATTTACGACCACTTTTGAATGCATGATCTAATTTTAGTTAAAGTTGCAGTATTTATTGAAACCTAATCAGAAATAAAATACGCGCGGACGAATTTTGTTGTCATATTTGATTTATAGTTAATGAAATTTTTTGAGGAATTAAGTCAATATTCCAGAAATGTATTATTGATATAGAAGCACGTCAAATAACCTTCGCATTGAGGACCTATACGCAGAATTAAGTACAAAATTTCAATCCGATAAGAAAATGTTAGAAAAATAGAGCACAGTATATTAATCAACATTTGAGGCCTGAAAATGCTTCTCCGCGTGATCTTTCCTGAAAAAGGACACTTGTGTGTTGTGGTTTTAATCTGGACCGATTTACGATAATGCCATCTGTGTTTTGTTGCAGTATTTTGTGTTCGACTTTCATATGCCAGCTGTAATGTTGTTTGATAAAATCATTACGCTTTCGGTAAGTGCCTTTTTACGTAGTACTCTTCATATTTTAATACTTTCTAAATTTGATGAAAATTATGTATTTTTTTAAGAACCTACAGGATGTTTCTAAGAGCATATAATTTTTTTGTAGAATTTATAGTAAAAATCTATATCACCATCCAAAATATCCTGAATAACAATTTTTTGATGTTCTATGCATTACTTGATCCACAAAAATGGAAAAGCGACATTATTTTCTAATCTATGAAGCTTTTCTTTTATAAACTTACTCTTAAAAGATTTTAAATGCGTTTCTAAGCACTTTGCATATCCGCAAAATTCCTGAAATCTAGTAAAAAATTGGATGCCAAAGTTTTTTCGAACAAATGATGCCTGACAGACAGAAAAAATCATTTGCCTAGGATTTTTTCCAAACTCTGAAGAAATACCCTTTCTCTAAACCTTTAGTAATTTGAAAGAAAAACTTTGTAGAATAGAAAAAAATGATTAATATGCTCTGCAGCCTGTACGTTTGCAGACAATCGCATACTTACCTTCTTATCCTGTTGTATAGCATATATCTTTGTATATATGCAATGAGATAAATAAGTCTGCGGTGGTCTGTGAGGACCCTAATAAAAATATGCAGTGTGGTTCATTTAATTTACGCAGTCCAAATATCTCCGAAACTAATGGGAATCTCATCATCATCATTATAGGTTAACAGCCATGAGGCTGGTTTGCAACAACTCGCCAAGATTTGTTGATACTTGAGAATCCTTAAGTATAATGCAGTAACTCCTCATTGCTTTCTGCATGGGTAATGTAAAGGATATTGTTTCCGACCTTGCCCCTAGTCGACTTTTACGACTGGCATGGACTTGGGTGACTTGGAAATATTCTTTTTAAATCTAAAAAAATCGATTCTGATCAAAATGTCATGATATCAAGAGGGACTCATTTTGGTGACCTTTGATTATCTATCAAAGTTGTCATTAAAGGTTCAAGTAATTTCAAGGTCTACTTTCGTTTTTTTTTTTAAATAGGTCTATTTTGTAACATATTGGAATTTACTATCATATTCTACATTCGATCGAATGTAGAATATATATGATAGTAAATTATTACTTAATTTTTGTTCAATGTTGCGATTTTTCCAACTCCAAATATATATCATACTCCGAAAATAAGATTTTTTTCTTCATTTTATTTTTTTGTTTGATACATCACACATGCAAAATGGGAGTGGAAATATTTCCGACGCTAAGGGAAAAATTATGTTAATATTGTAAAATCAATATTTGATTCAATAGAGAAGTTCATTCTGTAAATAGATGGATCGCCTTATTTGAAAAAAGGAAAGCTGACCGACCTTAAATTGACAGATCTATCAAGTTACTACAATATGTTTCCATTGTGACAATTTGGTCAGAATATATTTTTTGTTTTCCCAACAGTTTCGGAGATATTTAGCCTGCGTAGCCAGCGTCCATGGCACGTTAAATACACCGGTTCCCGTTAGATCACTGAAGTTAAGCAACGTCCATCGAGATTGTACCATGTGGGTGTCCACGTGGGTTCGCGCCCTCGTGATGCTGGCTTTTTTTATGGCCCAACCCAGGCTGGGTGAGTTCAATGTGGGTATCTGTTTTGCAAATTTCCAGCGAATGGAGGGTGAAACCCCCGTCTTGAATACCTAACCAAGAGACGTTAAACCAAATAAAAAAAAGCCTGTGTCGTCGAGAAAAATGTTTGAACACTTGGTAGAACTTTGTATACATATAAAATAAATGACATTGGACTTTATGTTCTACAATTTACTAGAACATAGTTAAATCATTTTGTATTTAAGTTTTCTTCAAAATGACAAACAGAAAAATGTTTTAATATTTCAAAAAATAATGTTTGTGTCACTACAGAATTTTTTGTAGAGTTACTTTCTTCTACGACATTCTTATAGTTCTGTTTAGAATGTTGTAAAAGACGAAAGCTTTCTGAAACTCTGAAAATTAGTTATGAAAAACAGTTTTTTTAAAACATTATTTCATTATGACCTGTTTAAAAGTTTTTTTTTGACAAACATTACGAGGACTTCTTGATAAACCCAATTTATAATAAAGTCACCACCAAATTTTTTTTAGGTTTTACATTCAAGGAAACTGCTTCGCAGTGGAACTGTAGTTGGCTCGTTCAAGATAGATCTTCGAACAGTTTCTGATGCTCAGGGTATCTTTCTTTTATATTATTGCCTCTAATTACCTTCTCTGTGTGTTATTTTTCATTAAATGTTTAATCTCTTCTTGACACAATAAAACAATAATAAGTCTGAGTAAAGTCGTAACCAAATAGCCCTCTTACAGACGGATATGCCTGCCTGTTCGTACGAAATTTGTAAATAAAGCAATAAAAAACGATTTTTTTTATTTTTTTTTAATCGCTTACCTGTGGTTAGCCACAACAAAATATTTTTTTGTACAGCACTGGGGACGGAGTTTCCATTCTTTTCTAACAACACCAGACTGTTAATGTTATTATTGTCGTCCATATTTGTTCCTCTATCTTCTAAGGTTCTATCTATCATATTTATTTTTGTGTGTATCATTCAGTAAGTTAATTCCACTGCACGAACAACAGAAGAACTAATTTTCACAAAACGGCTTAAAACATATTAGTAAACTGGTTCTGTGTTGCTCACATGATAGGCCAAACCTTTTATTGTAAATTTGATTATGTCACAAAATTTCATGGACATCATAACATTCAAAGTATTTTTACAATCGTTCCAATATCATATTGTTATAATATACGTATACATACATAACATTATTAGCTCATATCGCCAGTCGCTATTATCATAGCTACTCATTAGTCCTCAAAAGGAAGGGGAAAATTTCTTAAATTTTTGCCCCACAAGATTTGGACTCCGTAACTCGCTAGGGTAAGTATGGTTATCTTAATGCCTCTAACTTCATCGTTTATCGAGATTAGCTGTTGAATGGTCTGGCATATTCATTAATGAAAATGAGTTGTTATTGATTATATGTTTCCGTAGGCAACTGTATCTCAAGTGGATAAGGGAATTCATCGTTGATTCGAATTCAAATATGAAATTAATGTAAAATTTAGCATTAAAAAGGGAAAGTAAATTGTGACAAGCATTAGCTTAACACAATTTATTCAAGTACTTTTTTTATGGCATAATGTGATTACCATTCATCTGAAATCCGATCAATGTTATCTACCTAAAAAGGTCTTTCTAATTCAGAAAGATTAATTCCCACGTTGTGGGTGGTAAAACTCAAAGATTAAATAATAAATTATATAAAAAAACAAAGTTTACCCAAACTTTATTCATTTTTGAAAGAAGAAAAGTTCTTATGTTTTCGTGAGTGGCTGAAACTTTCCTTGTAATCAATAATTCAATGCATGATTTCTTTTCAAATTTGAAATTTTTGAAAAAGAGGAATGAGCGGCAGTGTGCTTTTTTAATTTATTAATTAAAAGTTTTTAGAGAGGAAAAACATAAAATTTTAAAAGATAATCATCAAATTGTAATTCACAAAATACTTGGAAAAATATTTTGGCGGAGATCGAACCAAATAAAATTATGATTTGATTCGACAATTTTCCTTTGACCTGTTTGTAAACTAAACGTGTGATCAAATGCCTTAGAATGCCATTTCCTAGAGGCGAATAGCGTTGGTCACATGATCCATTCTAGGGAAAAAATTAAATGTGCAACCACATTTTTAGTTCAACTGTTTTTTTATAATAAGTCTATCGTTCGCTTAATAAAATAGTAGTGTTAATCAACTGTTCTCTCAAAAACTAGATTCATGTTTGGAAAAATGGTAGAAATAGATTGATATGAGGTTACCAAAAAAGGTCTTGATTTCTCTTTGGCTGGCGTTATGTTGCGTAGACCCAACATTAAAAATGAAGTAATTTTAATTACTTTATTTATCTCTAGCACCGTTTGACATTTTCAAGTTTACAAACTTATTTAAGATACAAATATACAGTGTTGTAAGAGAATAAAAAAGCGTTCCTTTAAACCATTTGTTCTACTGTTCGAAGTAAAAAGTAGGAGTATATTCTCTAAAAAAATGGGCAAAACTGATTTATCACGAAAGGAAAGGTATCTGTTACGTTTTTTTGTAATGTTTTACAACCAGTTCTGAAAGGCAATTAAATTTCTTGAATAACATTACCCCCTACCATTGGATTCGTGTTTTATTCGAGATATAGTTTACGACAGTCATAAAAAAACACCATGAGAAATTGTTTGACTCATTTCAGTCTCCCATACAACATGTTGTCATCTTGATTGAGAAGGCATCTAACGGAATCTATTTAAGATACATCTTAAATCTTCTCTCATTTTTGCTAAAATGTGAGAAAAAATGACTCACCCCGTATATTTTTTTTAAAATAAGTCCTTAATGAAAGTTTTTTCAAAGTCTTCGGCGAGGTATCAAAGGAAATATAAATATTTATTTGAGAAATTTCTGTAACATTTTTTTTTTATTATCGTAATGTTAGCGACCGACGTGGCCTTCCGTTAGGAAGCAGTTTGTTACATTTTCTTTAACTGTACAACAACACTGTGTGGTTACATGGAACGCACCTTTTGTCTTACACCCTGTAAACAGTAATGCAAGGTCTGTAGTGACTTTTTAAGTTTTAATAAATCTTCTTTGGCGTGACAAGCGATAATAATATTTTACTATTCCGCTTAAAAATTCATAAAAATTGCGTGCGACACAAAAGAAAAAATATATACTTGTACGAATTTAAGACGTTTTTTTTATAACTAAAGTTATTACTTAATACTCTGCCTTTAATATTTTACTCAAACCAAATTTGCATAATATACCGATGTTATATTACTAAGCTTTTGTCAAAAAATTCATGTCCCATAAAATTTAAGGCATGGGTAATCCAAAATATGGCAATGTTTAAATATAAAAATAACTGTAGCGTGAATATAAATTCCCTGAAAATTAAGATTAAATTTTGAATGAAATTTTCTTAAAAGTTTTCATCAGGTTCTTATAAAAGTCTGAATCTACCTAATATCTTTTTTTTTAAAAAAAATTAAAAATATCTTATCTACAGAGGAAATTTTCAATCTTCCAAGGGTATATATATTTTTTTGCACTTGTTCCACCAAAAATCCGAAGTTGAGAAGCTTGAATATCGCAATCTCAAAATTGCTGTTAAATATAACATAGCGAAGAACGGGCAAACAGCTAGGATTGATATAAAACGTGTTCCAGAATAACCAGTCACCAACCCCTTAACTTTTGAACGGCTTGGATTTTTTCACAAAAGTCTACTGTTATTTTTCTCCTGGAAGTTAAAAAATAGATCGTTTAGAAAACGGCAATTTTCAGGTAGAAAGTCTGAAGTAAAGTGATTATCTGAGACCAACAGTGATAAATAACCAAAATAAGGAAACCTTTCAGCGAAAAAAGAAAAACGTTCACCAGATTTACCTTCTTAATTCTATCACAGTGGTGCCAGAGGATTGAGAAGGTCAATATTTTTCTTTTTTTGCTAAAATATTTCCTTATTTAAGTTTCTTATCACTATTTGTCCTACCTCACATGAGACTTTCTAACCGAAAATGGCCTTTTTCAAAACGACCCATCTTTAATTTCCAGGAGAAAAATCAGATTTTACATTAACCTCTTACGACACAGATGAAAAAAAAAATGTTCAATTTTGATGGTAAATTTGGTAGATGATAAACCTTTTTTGGACACACAATAAGGGAACTTTTACATCAAAGTTTAAAATCAACATCGTTATACAGGGTGTACGGTGTAAGAAAATAAAATTTTAGACCCCTCTACCTCCACTCCTGATTTTTTTTTTTGAAAAAATGAAACTGAAAGTTTTTTCTTATTTTATTTGAACAAAAAATATTTGTACCATTCCATTCACATTTATGGAGAAATCGACATTTTGATCTCACCGTAACAATTCGATCTCATTATAACAATTCGATTAGCCAAATAACCATAACCCTTTTCCTATTCCTAGAGCTTTTCAAAATTAAAAAATTCCAAGCCGTTCAAAAGTTAAGGAGGAGTCATTTTGGGACATGCTGTATTTTAAAAGCTCTAATGATTAATTTCTGAACTGTGGTGTGAGGTAACAAACCAAGATCTTTTGTCTGTTTTTTAATCCAGTTCTGGAATAAGAAATTTGGTGGTCGATTAAAAATTTTCCTTGTCAACAAGTAATAAAATGAAAGCAAAAACAAAATGTGTCCAAAATCATAGCATGTGAGTAATGGGACCTGGGTCTCCTGGATGCAATTCCATTGTAATTTAAGATACAATAATTTCAATAATATTCTTGTGACCCAGGTTGTTCATTCGAAGAAAATATTAAGAACGTCGAAACATGTTGGCAGTATAAAACTTGATGTGGGTACAGTTTGGTCCCAACCAGGTAAAATTTAAAATTTATTTTAACCCCCGATCACTACACTTTCTTTGGTCACGTATAAAAAACATATTGTATTGTATACACTTCAACATATTGCATACACTGTAGAGTTCTAATTATGTTTACACAAATAATAATTGGAGAATATTTTCAAAAATAATATAGAAAATTTAAAGTATTTCATTGATCTATACGCAGTAAACTGCGAAAAATGAAGGTTATATATAGAACACACAATTTTAAACGATAAATACGTACTGTTTGTTGAGTACGTACGATACTTGCATACTTGTTTGCGCAGTCCGTTATTGCTTGGTTTTCATATTGACGGAAGTAATCAATTTTGGGGAAGAAACAAAATGTCCGTCATCTTGAAAACCAAACAAAAACGAATTTACATTGTACAAAAACGAATATATTTATTTGTGTTTTATTGTTCTTTTTTTTTAAAATGTTGTTCAAACAAACTCTCCAATTTTTGCAACATTTTCCGTACTACATTATAGTGTAGAAAACTAAAAATTAAAAAAATCTAAAAAAATAAATATGTTTACCGGCTGTGGGTGAAATCCGTCATTCTATAGAATGCCTAAAAAGGGCATTCAATGTATTAAAAAAAATCATACATTGTCTAGGCATTCCATATAATGACTAAGAACGTTTTAGTCAAAGTATAATAAATTTATAAGTTTTTTTAGGCCAAGCATGAACGCAAAGACGTTTCCCAACCTTTCTGATTGGGTGAGGGGTATAGTACACACGTCAAAGTAGGTACCCTACGTCCTAATATGTTATTTCGTACGACAGTATTTACGTATTTACTACCGCCCCCTCCCCAACCAGAGAGCTCAGGAAACGTTTTATGTCATGCCTCGCATTTCTTAGGCCAATCTAGTTGACAGATGCGCATTCTATACTAATATGACTCAAAATAAAATGCCTAGACATTATTTCATAAAATGATAGGCAAAGAGTAAAACATAGAAATTATTTTTATTAATACTTTAGACTAAAAAACGCTCGGCATTATATTGAGTGACTAGATCTTCTATAGAATGCCTGAATTATACATATTGCCTTTCAACATATCGCAAAATATAATTGAACAATGAATCTACTTTGAGGGGAACATCAAAAGTGAAAATAATAGATTCAATCTAACAACCAAAGTGATGGTGATTTAAGAAATAATCAAAAGCACTTTGAGTAGGTACAAGATTACGAGTACATAGATCTTAGATCTATTTTTTAGAGTGACACATAAGACTACATAGATCTTAGATCTATTTTACAGAGTGACACTTAATAAGACTACATAGATCTTAGATCTATTTTTTAGAGTGACACGTAAGACTACATAGATCTTGGATCTATTTTTTAGAGTGACACATAAGACTACATAGATCTTAGATCTATTTTTTAGAGTGACACTTAAGACTACATAGATCTTAGATCTATTTTACAGAGTGACGCTTAAGACTACATAGATCTTAGATCTATTTTTTAGAGTAACACATAAGTTAGTTTTGTAGACCTTTTTCTTTTGCATTAGTGTGAATTCGAAGCGCAGTTTAATTCACATAATAAAATTTATGTTGTACTTAGACAAATTTTAAATATCTATATAGGAGAACCATACTTTTAAAGTGATGGAAAAATAGTTTTTATTCATTTTTAAAAGGCTCGTATCACTAAAAGTATGCATAACTGAAGAGGATAACTTAATTTTTTTCTTCAGTATGATGTGAGAGAAATAAAATGCATTTCCATAATAACCTAATTAACTTAGTTCAAACTTTTAGTTTTAACGTTTTAAAAGATATTTTTTTTTTCAAGTCGATACTCTCAGTGATCAGTTCCACCAAAATTGTATTTGGTGTTCAAAATAGTAGCTGTAGATTAAAATTGATTCGTATTAATTTTTCCCCAGCAATATTTATTTTTTATGAGATGTAAATTAAAATCAACCTGGACAATCTTTCATTATAGCTTTAAAGGACATTTTTAGGAATCTTTATCACCTTTCTAGGAATTCTGAATTTTGCCAATCACCTTCTGCAAAAGTGACGAAAATATGGCTCACAATATTTCGTAGATTCAATAAATTCCGTACTTGATCTTCAATCACCCGCTACGTATGGCGTTCTTCGCAATGAGGAGTTCTGATACTTTATTCATTTTTCCAACTAAATGAGAGAGAGAAAAAAAATCCTTTTGTAATTTTATCTATTTGTGTATATTTTCAAACAGTTGTCACGTTCTTTATTTCTCGGAAGATTTTTTTTATGCACGTGCTTTATTTTAGGCGTGATGTTTTTTCCTTAAAGAACATATTCCGCACGAAATAAACTGATAAGTTTATGAACATATTTTTTTTTTCTTTCATTTTTAATATCCCATTTGAATATTTTACTCACTTACATGTTTCATGAATTCAATTAGGTATCTTCGCAGAGGCGCAAAAAAGATTTTAACTTTGGGGGCAGCTGACTCAACTTTTTATTTTTAATAAGATGATAAAATAGATTGTGGTTGAATTCCTTCAAATAGGGGGACCTAAAAAGAATACTTCCAAGGCAACCAAGTATATGCCAGTCGTATAAGGCGACTAAGGGAAGTGTCGGAAACGATATCTTTCCCATTACCCATGCAGAAAGCAAGGAGAAGCTACAGCATTATCCCAAGTATCAACAACTCATGGCGAGTTGTTGCAAACCAGCCCCATGACTGTTAACCTATGATGATGGAGATAGATTGCCAGGGTGGCGTTTGCATCCCTTATCAATCAATAATCGTTTCAGACGGTAGTCAGAGGCGTGAGACTGCAACTTTGAATAATTTTGTGTTTGCCGGTAAAGTTTTAAACCCTGACCATACATCTAATCGTGAAGGCTGCTAATTGACATGGGCCCCCAGAACTATGTCAATCAATGCAATAATATGAATATGTCAGTAACATAATAATATTTTATATAGAGTTGGTCTTTGTATTATTTACACCATCAGCTCAAGGTACCTAACCTCTCACAATCTGAAGTATGGCCTATTTTTCACCATAGAAATTGGTAGCTAGTGATAATATTGAAATTATGCCTTCTGTTGTATAAACTAAAAAGAAAGTTTGCCAGTGCCTATGGCACGTTGAATACACCAGTTCTCGTTAGATCACTGAAGTTAAGCAACGTCCAGCGAGTGGCTGTCCACGTGGGATTGCGCCCTCGTGATGCTGGCTATTTTTCCGGCCCAACCCAGGCTGGGTGAGGTCAATTTCGGGAGCTGGTTTGCAACTTTCCAGCGAATAGAGGGTGAAACCCCCGTCTTGAATGACCAATAGATGTTAAAAAGACGTTAAGCCAAATTAAAAAAAAAGTTAGCTAGCTGGTAAGATATGCGCTAACCGTACAAAAGGTACCGGGCTTGATCTCCCTATAGATCATATTTTTTATTATTAATGGGAGAGGGGGGGTTAGAACCCTGAACCCCCACCCAAACGCCTTGGATGTGCAACTGTACCTACATTATACTTCATTTTACAGGGTGTGTCATTCTGATGGGATATTGTGTAATATGCATACACAAGGGGTTTCCTAGATATTGGAAAAAAACTGTTGTCCCTTTTTAAGGGTTTTATTATTAGCTCAGCTACCTACTACTCTTTTTTAATATTTCTTTTTCGAAAGAGACCCTTAGAAATTTAGACAGATAAAACCTTCCTTTTAATTATAATTTTGTTTCCAAAATACGCCTAAAATCATTGGTCTACTCACCGCGGAATGGACAAGCTTTCCCGAGTTATAAACAAAAACATAAGCCAGCGTCTGTGACACGATAGATACGCCACTTCCCGTTAAATCACTAAAGTTAAGCAACGTCCAGCGAGGATTAAGTGTTTGACTACGAAGGTTTGCGCTCTCGTGATGTGCCCTTGCTGTTCATGGCTCATGGCCCAACCCAGGCTGGTTGGGGTCAATGTATGTTTCCATCGAATGAAGTGTAAAAATACCTGTCTCGAATGATTAAGTTATAAACAGGTGCGGTGCCCCGATTATCTGTAGCTAGTTTACACTGGCTACAGAAAATCGCAATTTTCCTTGAATTGTTACAGAGATATTAAAGAGACGTCAAGCAAAAAAATCATAAACGTTAAAAATATTCAGAGGGAAAAGGTACAAACGAGTGCATACCCTACAATTTTATACCTAATATAAAATAAATATTTTTTAAAAATAAAATAAATGCATTTCTAAAATAAATAATATTTGTCAAACAATTTCACGTGTGATGCATCTTACATGCATGTTTCAAATTCTGCATGCAATCAAAATACATTTTCTTTTTAAAATATTTTATGCATGCGATAACTAATCTTTCATATATTTTTATCTTCATTTTGAATTTTTAGCAGTCAGAAAGTTTGTAAATATCTAAACAGAAAGTAGAGATAAGATGGATGATGTGTAAAGATTATGCTACTTTATAAACAGTGCCAGCATAAAATGTAGGTTTAGAAAGAAGAAGAAAAAAATGTGTTGAGATAGGTATGAATATGTATCAGATGGAATTCTTCGGGAACAGAAGACAGGAAGCAGAAACAGACGGAAAACGCAGGGTGTCTCAAAAAATCTGGTGTGCATATCACACGACTTTCCTTATCTATAAAAAAGTAAGAAAGTATTTTAATGGTCTGAAATTTGCCCTTGAAATTTCCTAGTATTCAGAGAATTTCCTAGGATATTCAACTTTGAAATCTTAAAGAGATTTTCATGAAAAATTTAAGTAGGTCTATTGAAATATTCCAAGTTGAAGTTTTAGATTTTGTATACTATACTTTTGCATTACCGAAGGTCTTCAAGTTTTGCCAAGAGTACAAGAAATATTCTACATATTTAACTTACCAGTCCATAATCTTTATTAGTTTCTAAATTTGTCAACAATCGACTGTTCTGCTCTTTACTGAACATAATATTATTACCTATTTCATTTATAGTAAGAAAAAAACCTTCGTCGCTGCGTTTCACTAAAATATTAATTAAATTTGACTTAGCCGCTTTCGGCTGTTGTCGCTGCTCTTTTGTAAAATATCCATTGAATTAGATTTGGTAGATTTCGGCTGGTGTTTGGCATTTTTGTCATAATAATTTATTTTGACTTGACACATCGCGGTTGTTGTCGCTGCTATTTAGTAAAATATTCATTAAATTAAATTTGGCAGCTGTCGTAGATCTTTGGTGGAAAGAAATATTTAAATTAAAATAGGTAGCCTTCGGCTATTGTCGTAGTTCTTTAGTGTAAATTATATTTGAATTAGATTTAGGCCGAAAAATCGTCGATGATACGTTACAAAGAGTCACTGTTTTAAATTTAATCAAACTCGGGCATTTCGTTTGGGTTCTAGAGGGTCATCCTCAAATAGTCCCTTTTGACCCATAAATGGACCCCAGAGGGTGCTATCTGCAATGTTCAGGTTTTGGCTCGAATCATGGCTCCAAGGAATATTTATACCGAGTTTCATCAAAATCGGACAAATAATAAAGTATGCAGACATTTTTTCTAGACCCATTTTTGAATGTATAGTCGTTATAATTTGCCCAGCAAAGAGAAAAAAAAACCACATCAACAATTTTCACCAATACAGTACTTTAGGTATAGGAAATTCGCATATAGGAAGATAAAGTAAAAATAGCTTTCTTCTTTGCAGTAAAACAACAAGTGTTTCAGTGTGTTTTCGAACTTTAAAACTGTGCCCCGTATACTTACATGACTATTTTATACATTAAATTGGTAGTTTTTTCCCCCAAATCTTAATATCAGTGTTATGGTTGCAAGTCAAGTCTTTAAAAAAATCAACTTCAACTTGGAATTGATTTCGGTCTCAGTAAATCTCAAAATACATTAATTTTCTTTTAATTTTCAAAAATGTATTATAAAAGAGACAGTTAGTTCTATTTAAGTTTCTACCCCCCCCCCTCTGGGGTCTTTCTTGAAAGGGCAAAATTTTGAAAAGAGAGATTAAAAAAGAGTTAAATGTTATTCAAGTTTTCAAACTGTTCTGAGGATATTGAATTGTGTTTTTTTAAGACACCCTGTATGATAGAGGATATATTAGTTAAAAGGATTTTGAAAATGAGAAAATATGCCGACACCACGTGGAAGGAAAACACTTTGTAAAAGAAAGAAAATGTGAAGTATTCCCTCCTTACTAAAAATATACAAAGTCATTTGAAAAATATTGCCAGAACTATTGGGAAAGGGCCAAAAGTCTCATCGCCATCAAATCTGCCGATTTTTTCATTCTTCAAAAATTCACACTGATTTGGAAAATAGCCAGCGTCTATGGCACGTTCAATACACCAGTTCCCGTCAGATCACTGAAGTTAAGAAACGTCCAGCGGGGTTGTTCCATGTGGGTGTCCACGTGGATTCGCACCCTCGTTATGCTGGCTATTTTTCCGGCCCAACCCAGGCTGGGTGAGTTCAATGTGGGTAGCTGGTTTTTTTCCAGCGAATGGAGGGTAAAACCCCCGTCTCGAATGAACAATAAAGAGACGTTAGCAGAGTTGACCACGAAACTCTACATATGACGGGAGACATTTGATAGATACCATTTTTTCAAAATTCCACCTTGTATATAAGACAAAAACTGACCAACTATCGAACTTTGGCCCGTTAGCACTTTTGATCTATACCCTAAATACGACCTCTCGGCAAAATATCGTCGAATTTGGGCGTCCCATTTCCTATTATTTTGTTAAAGGTATTCTGTACTCCTGGTCATAATTATTGATCTGATTAAAGGTCGCGGTAGGGACCTGCAACCAGTTTAATAATAATGATTTGGTGTTCCTTAAAGAGAATGGACTTATCAGGCGCTGACTTAATCCTCTGTTATGTCAGAAGTTAAAATGTTGTTAGGTGAAAAATTATAATGATAACTTGATAACTACAATATAGGTACGTAATATACCTGGAGATTGGATTATGTATTAGGTCAGGAGATTGGATTATCTGGTCGTCTGATGTGATTCTATAGTGATTCTGGGGCATACCACAATGAGACGAAGAATTTCGTCTCATTGTGGTACACCCTAACGACCTTAAACATTCAACTCAAAATAACTTACTGATTTTTTGTTGTTCCTTCCTTTGAAAATACTCTGACGTTTTATGAACAAAGTTTTGTATTTTCTTGGAAAAGAATTTCAAACAAAAAATATTTAATAACTCCCTCTTGTGGTAAAGTCAGGTATTCTCATTATATTATGCATGAACTATCTTTCCATGTTTAACCCTCAACTACAAAGTTGATAAAAAATGGCAGTAAAAAACGAGGTTACTGCCTGCGCAATTTTCAAGCTCCTAACCCTTAGAGCTCTGATTAGATTTTTATGTGGCCGAATACTCAAATTTGGAAGAAAAATATCCTGCCTCAGCTACGCCCTTCTGTAGCGCTTAACTACTATGGTACCGGGGCACAAGGTTCGACTTTTTTAATCCAGTCAATTATTTTGAATTTAATGCAGAACTTCGTGGAAATAAATCTTCACCACCGTAAAAACAAATACAATAAGATAGGTCAAAGTTCTCATATGATTATGTACCTACGAACGTCCAGATTAATAATAAGGCTATGTTCACATGACCGCGCGGTTTCATATGACCAAAATGATACAAGTATGTAGAACTAGTACCGCGCGGTAATGTAGACAATATGCACTATTAAGATAGATCTTGTGCCGCGTGGTTCGTCGTACCGCGCGGTCATGTGAACCTAATGTTTTACCTTGTCGCTCTATGCAGGCTTTATAAGAGATTTTTTACAAACTCGAATTCTCTTCCAAGTTCTGCGGTATCACATGCCTCCTGATCGTCTCTTCATTATTATTCCTCTACATTTTACAGATCATCAGTTTTATCATAAATGGGCATTACTAACTGATCCAGACGACATAGCAGGAGGACCTAAAGGTTATCTCAAATGTGATATTAGTGTAATAGGAAAGGGAGACACAGTCAAGATTCCTCAAAAGAGTGAAAAGGATGAAGATGATATTGAGGCGTAAGTATTTCTATTTAGTTGCGTCTAAAAAGCCACAAAATAGACCCCTTCCACAAAATAATTTGATTCAAATCAGAGCTAAGTCGAATCGATCTAGAATATCTAGATAACCGAGAATATAGGTGTATATCAAGAGAAACAACTCACATAAGTACACAAACAAATTGGACGACCTTGGTATCAGTCTATCTGATGAGAACCTATCAAGAATCTCTTAAATTTTCATCAAAATTGGATCAAGGGATCTTTCTGAACTAAGGAAATTCTACTCACGAAACATCTGGTCCTTCTAAAAAGTGGAATTTTTCATTTCTAAGGGCATTTTTTTTAACTTCTGCATAAATACCCTGCCTTCGAAGTACCGAAGTTCGAACTTTGGAAGACAAATGTTTGTACATCATTGGCGGATTTACAGGGGGGACCAAGGGGCCCGCCCCCCCCCCAAAGTGACGTTAAAATTTTATGGATTACATTTGAATATTACCTAGGTTTTAGATACCCAGAAATAATAATAATTACTTCAATAATATATAACTGCAAGTAAATATAAAATATCATTTATTTTTAATAACTTTCATTATTATAACATCTTCATAACCGTTGTTTCCCAATACATAATAATATTATGTATGCAGGATTTGCACTTTCTAGTTGTCCCATAGGATTTTACATAGAAATTTCGACTTCTGCCCCAGTATGTCACAAAATAGAAGTGATAGTGACATTTATGTAATTTTTAACGAGGATTCCAATGAAACCATTATCACGAAAATCGGACCTACGGTTCCGGATCTAGAACCAATATAAGGACTAAGTTTTCTCCATAGGATAATGGTTATACTTTTGATAATTTGCGGGAAAATGTGTGTATAAACCTATTTCTTTAAAACTGTAATTTCCTCAATTATCAGAAACTGTGTTGCCTAAAATAACAACGACGTACATATACCTAGTAATACAAAAGGCGTGCGTTCAAGTCATCTAAATGCATGAATTTTTCAGTGGATATTACTCGTATATATCTCCTGCTTTTTGTTTGATGAAATTTTGTTTAATTAAAGTGAATCTAAACAGTCTTGCTTGCTAGTCAAGTGAGGATACTTGTGTCTTGAAGTCGAGATCGGTTCCCGCCCGATAGGGAGAGCTAAAATATTGTAATTATTGGCGTCCAGTAACGAAGAGAGAATAATTGTGAACATCACACGAATTTTCCTTTCCTATAATGAAAAAAAGTCAAGTCTCTAGCTATTTCCGTTTTCTTTTTATGCCAGACTCGTTAAAACCGCTAAAAAGTGGCAAAAAACTATCAAGAGTGAATTCGATTTCAACCATTAGTGTCATTTTTCATTCCATGCTTTATTGATATAACTAGGTACCAAATTTTAAGCTCTAGAACGCTCCATTTTAGGAACCGCCAAAAAGCGGCCGAAAACCGCTAAAAACTGCCAGGATTTGATTCAATTTAAAGCAAACATGTCATTTTGCTTTCCATGCATTTATATTTTAGCTGTAGAACTTACCGTTCTCTTTTTAGGCGGGAACAGCCAAAAACCAGCTGAAAACCACTAAAACCCCTAACGGTAAATTACGCTGCAGCCAAATGTATCCACGCTCAATCAATGCATAAGGTTAATATGAATAGGCACCAAACCCCAAATTTAACATACCTACCATATTTCAAGTCTCTGACCCTTACCATTGTTTTTTTTAGACAGGATAAATGAAAACCGTTAATAAGCGGTAAAAAATCCAGTGGTATATTAGATTGCATCCAAAATTTTCGAAAACCGCCAACAGTAAATTCGATTCCAACCAAACTTCGACGTTCGTTCCGAGCATAAACTTGACGTACATAGAAAATGTCAAGTCTCTAGCAATTACCGTTCTTGAGATATATATCTTGTTGAAATTCCGAGCCCGACCTCAAGAGACAAACAGTATTACTTGACAAACAAGTAAGACTATTTCGATTCACTTTGATTTTTAAACAAGATTTCGTCAAACGAAAAGCAGGAGATATATGACTCGAACCCACGTCCATGCACGTCACTGTTATTTCAGGCAACGCAGTTTCTGATATTTGAGTAAAGTACAATTTCAAAAAAAATAGGTTTCTGCATACATTTTTTTATCAAATTATCAAAAATATTATCCATTATTCTATGGGGGAATCTTAGTCCACCAGATCGGTTTCAAGTCCAGAACACTAGGTCCGATTTTCGTGATAATGGCTTTATTGGTATTGGCGCTTTAAAATTACATCAAAAATTACTATCATTTCTATTTTGTGTCATACTGGGAGGATATGACAGCCATACGTCGAAATTTCTGTGTAAAATCCTATGGGACAACTAGAAAGTGCAAACCCTGTATAGGTATACATAACAGAGTACATATAGAGAAATCTATTTGCTCCTTCCCTTCCTCAGATCTTTATTTTTGCAGGCCTATTTGATTTTTATACAGGGAGGACCAAAACAAACGCCCGTTTTTTTAATGAGTGCTACGCACTCCTGCAAGGTCACCACCTTGATTATTGTGTGGTTGACACTTGGAAGTTTAGTAATCATGTCTCACTGGAGCGTAGAACATCGTGTATTTACAGTATCGGAGTATATTCGAAGTAAATGTTCACTGGGAAAGTGATTTTTCGCTTCGGAGATATTTCATGGTCCCCACGCTCTCCCGATCTCTCAGCTTGTGATTTTTTCCTATGGGGGTACCTTAAGGCAAACGTTTACAAAGCTAGGCCCCGAACAATTGTCGAATTGAAGACAGCAATAAAAAATGGAATCTCTCTAGTGCCATGGGACATGTTGGGTCGGTTATTGTAGAACTTCCGAGAGCGTCTTCAAGAATGCATAGCCAAAGAAGGACGTCATTTGTCCAACGTCATTTTCTTCATAGTTTCCTTTCGTATTTTGATTGTATATTAATAAATTTGTCAAAATCTCCTTGCATTAAAACAATACTTGTTTCATTGTTTTTCAAATTTTGAAATCGTACTCTAGTGGAAAACTTCATTCCGCTCTGACAATATTTTCACTTCTTCTCCTCCTCCATCATCATAAAAAGTGATCATAAATTCAATTACAGAAAATGATCCTTTTCATTTTTTGTGTCGAGACGAGCAAATCGTCTTCTAGGATCTTTCATTCTAGGTCGCAAAAATGTGATTAAAATTAATTAAAATATAAATTAAAATTTCATCACTTGAAATGAAATATTTTAATGAGAAGTAAACAGAAATTTAAAATGATAACATTTAGGTACTCTTACCACTCAGATACGTCTCAGATAGAGTTCTGAGGCTTTTGGGGAGGCATTGGAGCTCATGAAAAATTAAATTAAATTAAATCTGGTTTGAACTTCAAAAGATTTTCATCAGTTCATTTTAAGTGCTTTCTAAGTTTCAGTGTAGTGGTGGATTTAAGAAAAAATGCCAAACCGACCACTCTTTCGAGGTATTCGTAAAGGTGCGAAGTACAAGATCTAGTTAATAATCCCTTTGAATAAATGTTCAAATAGACTTTCAATGAGAAAACAGGCTCTCGAGAGTAACGCCATTTGAAAGGAACTATCCTAGTAGTTCTATGAACTGTAGACATCACTCGGTTCAAATGGTCACCATGAATTAAATCATCCCCAATAACTAATTAGTCTATTTTATGAACTTAATAGCTGTCGAAACCAACTTTCATCATAAGTCGGAAAAGGCGGGGTCGAGAGTTTATTTGGTAAAAAAAAAACATCAAAAAAAAAATTGTTCTCTTAAAACTTAGGGCACAGTACCCTAAACACTTTCATCACCTGACTTAATTTACCTGCAAATGTGCAAACATATTATGATGTATACAGGGTGTTTGACTATAAATAGACCCCTGAATATGGTGGGTAGCTGAGATCAAATGGAATGTTTTTTACGAAATTCTTTAGTGAGCCAGATGAAGCATAGCCGAGTTACAGGGTGGAGAAAGTAATTTTTGGAAAACTTTCAATGTCGCTTGTTGGGTTCAGTATGTCCGAACAAAAAGAGTATGGACACTAAATCCTGTTTTTCAAATGGCGGTGATTTCAAATATGGCAGGTTCTCCCCCATTTTGTTTTTATTTTTTAAAATTTTGCTGCCATTTTTGAAATCATTGCCTTCGAAAAATAGAATTCAGTGTCCATCCACTTTTTATTCGGTTACACAGAACCCACTTCCTGTAACTCGGCTATGCTTCGACTGGCTCAATAACGAATTTCGAAGAAAAGAAATGATCCATTTGATCTCAGCTACCTACCATATTCAGGGGTCCCACGTATAGTCAGCCAAACACTTTGTGTACACTAATTTCACTTTGCTGAATCAATTACTATTGCCGCCATCAAAAAGATCATTAATCAAACTGTGACAGGTTTACAGTGGTCTCCAATGATTACATTGATTGCTCCTATCTATTTCTTTCAGAAATCTTCTTTTGCCAGAGGGTGTTCCAATAGAAAGACAACATGCGAGGTTTATAGTGAGAATTTACAGAGCTGATGGTCTTCCAAAAATGAATTCATCAATAGTTGCAAATGTTAAAAAAGCGTTCACTGGAGAATCAAAAGACTTAGTTGATCCATATGTACAAGTATCATTTGCTGGATTGACGGTAAACAACTCCAACAATAATACAAGTGAAAAAAACTCAAATTCTATATCTTCCATCCTATGCAGTGGCGTGCCCAGGGGGGTGTTTGCTCCGGGCGCAATGTTTTGGGGACGGCAAAACGATCTTCACTGTTCAGTAAGATAAAGAAATGATATTAAAAAAAAGAAACATTTTTATTACTGAAAAATCGTGTTTGTCATTCATAGAAAGATTACGTCCGTCTTGAATGACCAATTGACGTTAAAGAGACGTTAAGCCAAATTAAAATAAAAAAAAATTACGTCAACATTGGATCTCAATTTTTCATGAAAAATGAATCTTTTATCTGATTTATATATATAAGCTCGAAGCATTACAAACTTAAAATGTTTTCGCATTTTAATGGTTTTGCTGCAAATTAACTTATTACGAGCATATCCTCGTAATCCAACATTGCAGCATTTTCATTTTCGATTGAAAGAATTGCAAGATTTGTTAATCTACTTTAACTCATGGTTAATCTAGTAAGATTTAGTCAATTTGAGTTTCAAAACCATTGATAGTATCGATCGTTTTCATACTATATACATAATCGACCAAGTATTAGCGATTGTTTAGTGACGTACGAATATGTACGTGAATTAACGTTAATAATGAAATAAAGCATGAAAACTGTTACAAATAATCTGGAAATTTGTTGCAGAACTTAGTCTATAAATCGATGTCAATCCGTTAACATATTCGTGCCACTGAGCCATGTCAGTAAATGTTTCCCATCCAAGCTACAGTGCCGGAAATACATTTAGTTCTACAGGGTGTGATATAAATCGATGTCAATCCGTTAACATATTCGTGCCACTGAACCATGTCAGTAAATGTTTCCCATCCAAGCTACAGTGCCGGAAATACATTTAGTTCTACAGGGTGTGATATAAATCGATGCCAATCCGTTAACATATTCGTGCCACTGAGCCATGTCAGTAAATGCTTCCCATCCAAGCTATAGTTTTTGTAAGAAAACTGAAAATGTATTTTTTTCTCAATAACTTTATTTTCACGTTTCTTGAAATCTTGAAGTTTCTGTCACTTACCTATCTTTATATCACTTTCGATATTTAAGCTCTGTAGCTTAGAAGGGATTTTCAGACATGGTTTTATAGAGTAAAATTATCTTTTATTGGTCTCAACAATTGGTTTGTGGTTAACGGATTGGCATCGAATTATGTTACTCACTATATATGGCTTGTTTGATCCAGATATTCAAATTTCCGAAGAAAATGACGCCATCATTTCCCAGATGTCAAAATAAATTAAAAACTCAGACGCGTCCATCAATACTATTCTTGTGATTACTAAAAACCCACAAGTCCAAGGAGGCTCTCCAATTTTCGCCCAAATGAAACACCGTATATATAATATAGCAAAAAATCTTAAAAGAGTTCATTTTGACAACTAAGTTTAGACATAAAAGCAACAATAACATCTAATCTAACATTTTTACCAATCTGAAAGATCCGATTAAGAAAGGAAATGAATCAGGCATAGAATAAATACAAATAGCGATGACTGTGGGTTAAACATTGATGTAAAAGTTCCCTTATTGTGTTCCAAAAAAGTTTCTCATCTACCTAAACCATGAAAAGTGTACATATTTATTTTCACTTAAAAAGTGGTTGATTCAGCAGCGATATGGTGTGAAATTAAAGAGTTCTGATCAACCACGCTTTTGGATATAAACGTAACTTCAATCTTCATGACACGGAAAGTATTGCTAATGAGAACATTATAAAAAAAATGTTGGAGGCTTTCCATATTAATCAAAATCTATGCTCCACATATTGCAAAAGAGACGTTAGAGACAACATAAGAATTTATCAGAACTTGCCCGACCTACATTTTAGCGCCTTCTTTTCAAATACTAATTACTCTACTAATTTTTTTATCATTATGTTTCACAGGGTAAAACTGCTGTAAAAAAGAATTGTTACAACCCAGTATGGAATGAACAAATTATATTTTGTGAAATGTTTCCACCTCTTTGCTCAAGAATTAAAATTCAACTCCGAGATAATGACCCAGTAAACAATACGGTCATTGGGACACACTATATTGACCTCAAAAATATTTCCAATGATGGAGACAAAGGTACCTACGTAAAATTAAATTATCATGACAAAAAGTCAGATAAAAGCGTACTAATTTCTTCTGGAAAAGACAAACACTTCATTATCAGATTTTCATTTATTTAGCTCATGGGGTTTTACTATATATACATCAAAGAAGGTAAAATATAATAAGGATGATGTATACTAAACCAGGAGATCAAGACGTGATTGTTCATTCTCAACGAACAGAGTAAACCAGATTGTTTCAGAACAGACCAAGTAAACCAATGAACTCCTTTCTCTCATTGGGGTTGGTTTGCCGAGCTTACTTGGTTTGTTTTCTTTTTTTCTGTGAGTACGAGTATGTGTGTTATGATCTGATTGTTTTCGATTGGTAAAAAAATCGACTAATGATTGTTTGTTCGCCTGATGTGTTAGTTCTTTAGCGTTATCCAGGATACACCACGTGGAGGCGAACTAACATTGTACCCCTTATCAGATAAAGATGGAGGATAAATGGAAGATATTATTTAGAGCTGCAGTCTAATACAACTGACTACCATCGGGCACAATGATGCCACTATTGATTCACTGTGATAAACAATATTATTAATAAAGACAATATCGATTCTAAAAAATTTAATTGGTGGCGAGCTTTCAATAGTACTCAGACTATACTCAGAGGTAGAAGTGAATGTATCAGAGTATGAGATGTTACTACTTCTGTAAATCGAGCAAGTTTTGATAAATTCTTATATTGTTTCCCACACCACTTTTGTAATTAATGGAACATGGATTTTGATTTATGTGGAAAGCCTCTAAGATTTTTCTTTTTTTTTATACTGTTTCTCATTAGCAATTATTTTAGCCTCATCAAAATTAGAATTTTGTTTGTTTTCACGAGGCATGGTTGGTTAGAACTGTATTGTTTTTCTCCTTTTTTACGTCATATTGGTGTTGGTATAACCTCTTTTTAAGATATTGTCCGGACTCTCCTATATAAATTAGACCTGCAGTCGTCACATTTTATCTGGTAAACTACCTCTGATTTAAAAACTTTTTTGATTGGGTCTTTTAAACATGTAAAAAAGTTTGACTTTAAGCTATTGCTGCTTTTTAGAATCGATATTGTTTGTATTAATAAAAAAAAAAAAATCGATATTGTCTTTATTAATATTTTATTATTTATTTCCGATTCCATTTAAATATTTTAATATTATTAATCACAAAATCTTGATTTTTTTCAGGTTTTTTGCCAACGTTTGGCCCTAACTTTATCCATATGTACGGTTCGACAAGAGATTATAGTTTGTTAGATGAAAATTATAGTTTAAACTCCGGTTTAGGGGAAGGTGTATCGTATCGAGCCAGAGTATTGATAGCTATCAGAACTGAAATTACAGACAATATTGATATTGTACCTGCCGACGTTGAGGTGGAACCGACTTTCCCAATAGTTGAGGTAATTCATAGAAAAAGATTATTTATTATCGTATGGCTGTTTACAAGGTAAGTGTCCTTGTACAAAATATAATATGAAATAAGGATGATGCATAGCGGATCAGGATTGCAAAAAGCGATTCTTTTCAGAGCAAGCAAAGCAAACCAGTTTGTTTCCGAGCAAACCAAGTAAAAAATACTTCAGCGAATTGGGTTTGGTCTGTTTGTGGCGCTTACTTGGTTTGTTATTCCTTTTTTTTCTGTGTTTTGATGTAAGCTGACATCTGATTGTTTTCGATTGGTAAAAAAAATACTTTTTGCCAAATATGACCATGACCATTATAAAATCTCGTGAAAAAAAGGACTACTTTTTCACCAGTTATTACACCAGCCTAGTCGTTATTACAGTGGAATTTCATTTTTTTATTTTGGGTCGCGAGCTTGTTCTAATGATGTGGGATCTACTTTTTTTTCTTCTTTAAATGTCATTTTGATCTCTGGTTATTCCACGATAACTCTCAAACGCCTTGTCCCATTTTGATGAAACTTGGCATAGATATTCATTACATGCATGCAAGCATGTTACAAGTCTGCGCGTTCAATAGAAATTTAGAGATGTCTTGTTTTCTTACATCTTTTCGCATAATTTGACTTAACGTCTCTTTAACATTTTGTGGTCATACGTGATGGGGGTCATACCTTCCTTTTGCTGGAAACTTACAAATCAGTTGTCACTCCCAGCCTCAGTAGGGCCGGGAAGTTTCGAAACTACGTGATCATCCACCATGTCATACTTCGCTGGACGTTGTCTAACTTTGATGAGCTTACGGAAACTGATAAATTCAACGTGCCATAAACTACATTATGTTCGATTTCGACATTGTTTTGTATTTTTTGAAAGTCGTATAATTTTTTCCTGAGGTTCTAAAGTTTTTTTTTTTTTTTTTGCTTAACGTCTCTTTAACATCTATTGGTCATTCGAGACGGGGGTTTTAACGTCCATTTGCTGGAAACTTGCAACCCAGCTACCCATATTGACCTCACCGTGCCTAAGTTGGGCCGGAAAAATAGCCAGCATCACAAGGAAGCGAACCCACGTGGACACCCACATGGTTCAACTTTGCTGGACGTTGCTTAACTTCAGTGATCCAACGGGAACTGGTGTATTATTCAACGTGCCATAGACCCTGTCTGTTCTAAAGTTTTGTATTAGATTTAAATTATAAATTTTAAGTACGATGTTTATTGGGTATGGCTTGAATTGCAGCAATCGTATGGAAAGAATGAAGAGTTCTTTCTATTTGGGACAATCCTAGAATCAACAATGATCGATAAAAGACTTGGAGAGAAGCCTGTGTATTTAGAAATGAGTATAGGAAATGCTGGTAATACATTGGACGGGTACAACCAAACATCACAAGAACATCCGGATAGCGAATCAGAGGACCCTCAACTAGGTACGTTGACTTCAGTTACCAATTTGTTTGCATGTGAGAATTTACAGGTTAGGGAGAGAATGAGAGGTGATACGGCAAATTTTTGAAAGTGTAAAACACTGCCTATATTGCTTTTTATTACAGAATGGGGTTAAACCAATATCTTGGCATTTTATAGCATACTGGGAATAATTTTTATGAGAACTTCACAAGAAAATAGGCAATGAAAAATAGAGAATTCCTATTCTGAGATGACATGTTTTTAAGTTTTTATTTGAAAAATATTTTCATGTTATTATTATTTTTTTTTAATTTGGCTTAACGTCTCTTTAACATCTGTTGGTCATTCAAGACGGGGGTTTTACCCTCCATTCGCTGGAAACTTGCAAACCAGCTACCCACATTGACCTCACCCAGCCTGGGTTGGGCCGGAAAAATGAGCCAACGATACGTGGTGTTCCCAAGCGGTCACCCATCCAAGTACTGACCACGCCCGGACGTTGCTTAACATCAGTGATCTGACGGGAACTGGTGTATTCAACGTGGTATGATCCTTGGCTAACATGTTATTTAACGACTGGTCTAATACCAGTCTGTTGAAACTTTAATTAATATAAGAATGTTAAACGTAAAATATTAAGTAACCATGTTTGATGGAAGAAAGTGGTGAGAATCGAATGCCAAAGAAAAAGTAGGTACCACTGTGTAGAAAAGAACCAGGGCGCCGGTGGATAAACCAAAACTTGAAAATATGGGTTGAAAAATATTTCGAGAACTATCAATAAAGGTAACCAACGTAAGATTCGATATTAAAGGTATTTTCGACGGAAATGAAAGGGGTCTATAGTTCATAGAAATACTAGTAATAATAAGTATGGAGTATAAACATGGTTGCTATAGAAAATCGGTTTTTTACATAGTGTCACGTGATAGCTTCTTTTATTATTTTCAGAAATGGTTACCACAGAGTTGATATCATGGCAAAGTACCACATCTCCTGTGAAGCCTATGACACATGACAGGACATACTATTTTCTTCCATTTTGGGATGACAAGCCATGTGTTCACGTGAGATCAAATTGGCCTGATTATAGAAGACGAATGTACAACTCCAACATTATTGCTAAGATTACTGAAAAATTGGTGATTATTGCTATATTCTTTTGACAATGGGTCCTTCTTTCTTCCAATTATTAGTGAGATTCATTTTTATCTCCGAGATTGTTGGGGTAGTAGCGAGACGCTCTAACTGGTAAACAGTAAAAAGCCGTCTGCTTATCAGTATCCAGTCCGGCGTCCTCAGAGTAGCATAATATGTTATACAGTACTTCCATCACCATCACTTTCCACGGTCGACACGAAAAGTAATGTAAGTAGCAGTGTTGCCCTAAAGAGCCTAGAGAGACCTTGCGACCAAGGTGTGGAAAAATAAAAATATTGATATCTATTTTTCTTAGTGATTTTCTTATCAAAATGGGAAAGATCTATTTTTTAGGGATTTGAAGATTTTCCATTTTTAAAAGGACATTTTATTTGGGCTAAATAAGAGAAATTTCAATGTTTAATAGCAATGATTATTTATCAAGGCTGTACCCGGGGGGGGGGAGTAACAACA
>CM022880.1:14901666-14925280 GCA_012654025.1 Pachypsylla venusta
TCGGATCCCCCCCCCCCCCCGAAAAAAAATCTAAATCGTATTTGATTTTTTCGAAAAAAACTTTTCCTATCTTTTGTCTACGAATTCCGTTATAATATAACAGCTGACGTTGAGAGTCCCTAGGCGTATATCAATGAAATATCAAAAAAGAATAAAACGTTTTTCGTATATAATTTCAGGAAGAAGGTTTACATGAAGTTCAAAGTCTGAAAGAGAGTGATGATCCAGAAGTTGAGAAGAAACTAAAATCTGTTCTAGATGAACTCGCCAATGATTGCAATAAGTACGCAAGTCTGACCAGAAATGCCAGTTCAGGTCCAGGAAGTGGCAAAACTAAATTGGACAAAGAAAGAATGAAAATGTGCCTTAGAGAAATTGTAAGTATAGGCAAATACTCATATCACCCACTAGTAGTGTAGGTTTTAGGTACACTTTGATTAACGGAAACTAGTTTCCTTGTTTTCTACCTGGAGTCAAAGCTGATTATAGGTATAAAGATAATTATTCTTTTAACCAATTTCTGCCTCCTCCCCCAAAAAAATTACCCAAAACCTTCAGAAAATACTCGTATATAAAATCGTTACATCTTGGTTCTTGTTGTTGGAAATGTCGAAAAATCTGCCACTTATGGCAAATTTTTCAACAACAAAAAAGGAATTTGTTGCGGGTAATAGCGAGTATAGGTATATTTTTAATAAAAAAACAACTAAATTTGTAAATTTTATTTTCTGTGTGTTTTTCTAAATATGACTCAAAGATTTCAATCGAATACTTCATGTGTCTTCGTATTTCAGGAACATTTAGGTTCAATGGCTAGAAATTTGAAAGCACTAGTTACAAAACATTCATTTAAGGAAAGACTGAAAACTAGTCAAACATATCTGCAAAAGCTGAAGGATATCATTGAAGATGTAAGCTACAATTTCCTTTGTTTCCGACATTTTCTGTTTAAAAGTGATCGACAATTTGAATAGCTATGTCATGTACAATACAATAAAAGTGGACGCAACACTTGGAATTCCGAAAGGAGAGATTGCCACAGTCAATAATAATACCTATAATAAAAAATTAAAACAAATACAGCTCTTTCAATTTATTGTCCACGGCTAAATCAAAGGCAGGAGCGGACCTGGAAGAAGACACATTTCTTGACTGAAGAATCTTAGAACTTCTCCAAAACAACGTCAGAATTATTCGGAGCAGTAGTCAACAAAGTAGGCATAGCCAGAATGATAGCGACCAACATTCGAAACGAATAGGTACCCAAGAAGAAGACAAAATAAATAGTTTATTGTAGAAATGCTATTTAGTTCGTGACTGGCGCCCGTTCAACAGAAATTACAAAACGGTTTGGGTTTCAAAAATGCAATATACCAGTGGCGGTCTTAATGTATAATTTTTCGTATCCGCTAGAGAGATATTAGTAGTTCTGTGAACTGTAGATATCACTCAGTTTAAGGCCGATAGTCCATACCAAGTTTCATAAAAATCGGAGAAGGCGTTCGAGAGTTATCGTGAAAATCGTGTCTAGAACTCAACATTGTTCAAAATATCTCAAGTTTACTCGTTTTTGGCTTGCTCTCGAAAACTATAAATTTAAATGTCTCTAATTTGTTCTGTGTTTTACTTGAAATAACAACGCCTGCTGCAGGGTCCCCGGAATTCGCTATTTATTTGCCCGACTGATAAAATAATTGAGTGTTTGTTTCGCAGCCTCAACATGCCTTACCAGATGTATTTATTTGGTTAATAAGCAATGGAAAGCGCACTGCATATCAACGTATACCTGCAAGAGAGCTTATATTTTCAATAGTAGACGAAGAATGTGGAAAATTTTGTTCCAAAGTTAATTCTTTATTTTTAAAAGTAAGTTTTCAATTACATTTTTCAGAAAATTAGAAAAGTGCTCCAAAAAGCAGATAAAAAATGTCTTTTACAATAATTGAGCAAAATTGATATAATTTGTGTGATTGGGCTTGTTAGCATTCTAAATTAAANTATTACAAATTTCTAGTGAATAGTGTTTCGGTATACTCCTGTCGGCCTGCCGCTTTTCCGCATAAACCTACAGTCCACCGCTCTGATCCCTCCTCATCACAGTAATAATATAGTAAAAGTAGGTAAGTAATTCACGAAGTTGATGTAAAAAGGCGTGTACGCTTTCTTCTTGGCAACACATAATTTAATTATCTTACATACAGTTCGCTTGTTGTATTATTTTTACTCAATCACCCGTATATAATTCCTATCAAGTTAAGTCAATGGGGAAAAAACAATGCATGAAGTAGGTAAATACGATAAATTTCTGATTTTGTGAGTTTGAAAAATTTCAAAACTTTCAAGTTGATTATTTATTACATATTCAGAAAAAAACTTGAAAAAAATTCATTCTGACAAATTTCTCACCGGGCCTCTTAGGAAATCCCGGGCCTGGGGGGAATTCCCCCCATTCTTCCCCTTCTCATCGGGCTTGTAGGAAGATAAACTAATTCGCGATTATAGTTGTGGAATAAATTTCAGAACTACTTTTGGAATAATTTTAAATAAAAATTAACTTTGTTTCTTTTTTCAAAGCTTCCAGGTAAAAAAAGTATGGGACCAAATGGCTGGACAATTCAAACGAAACTACAAATGTACCTGTGGTTAGGTTTAGTGAAACATAAGAAATATTTTGTCAATGGGATACCCTTAGGTTATGAAACTTCACATGAAATACGTAATGCAGAACGTCCCAGAGCTTTGCCTCCATCTGTTATTCATTATATTGATAAATTTGTAAGTTCTTCGTTGAAAATAATAATAAAGAAAAAAATGACTACATAAAAATAATTATATAAATATTTTATGTAGACAATGTCAATTCGTTACCCCATACCAGTTCTGCGGGACAAATGTGTGGGGGTAAAGAAGCAGTGAAGAAAACTCTTATAGAGATTCCTCGAATCTCTATTAGAGAATTGCAAATTTTCGGATTTTTAGGGTCTGAAGCGTTGCAGCGAAGTTCGTTCCAAAATTGCTGAAGATTGACCAAAACATGACCCTGCTCACTCGTCCTTCTGTTCGTATTTTTTGCAAAAAACAGCATTCCAGGTAAGCCGGCACGAGTCTGGGTCAAATGAGAGGGAGTAGTTATATGTAATATTATTTATTGTGTTTCAGAGGCGTCTAGTCTCTGACACATTACAATGGAAATTACATTCCCCTATCCCGATCATTTTTTTTTTTAAATCTATATTTCACAATGAGTACAAACATCCTAAATAATATATCTAAATTAAATTGAATCTTAAAAGGTTATGAAATGAATGGCTATAAAAACATGAATTGTTAACTTAAGAATGGTCGGTTGGTGTTTTATAAAAACAATAGATTATTGTGTTTCACATATAATTCACATATGTTTCACATATAAATTCGATTAGTGTTTTACAAAATTTTGTGATTTTGAAGTTCAATCTTAAAAATGTAATTCAAAGTAAGGAGCTCGGGCAGTTATACTATTTGTTTAGTTAAAATTCTAGAAGACATATGCGATCGGTGAACTCAGTTAACGCTTTCGATATGTTCCAGAGTTTTCAGTTACGTGCCTATATGTATCAGGCAAGATCATTGATAGGATCTGATGCATCTGGTTTATCAGATCCATTTGCTAGAGTTATCATTGGAGAATTTTGTAAAACAACACAAGTAAGTAATCTGTACATAATAGCATGACAAGCTTATAAAACGGCATTGCGAAAATTCAAATCAGTCATCTTATATTAGGTACTTTAAGGACGATCTGAGGAAGTTGCAGAAATGCCTCGTAGAATGGATTTTATATTTTTCTCTCAATTTTTGATAACACTTAAATGTACCGCTAAACAGCATCGTTTTGGCAATAATTCGCCTTAGATCTAACTTTCGATTTTCTTCGTTATAACTTTCCCTAACCTCAGTGATTGACTAATAATACTTTAGTAACTTGGTAATACGTTGCCTTATTTTAGGTAATAGATGAAACATTGAGTCCAACTTGGGATGAAACATTGGTCATGGATGAAATTCTTGTGTATGGAACCCGGGAAGAAATTAAAGAAGATCCACCTGTGATAATCATCGAAATTTTTGATCAGGATAAAGTGGTGAGCATAATTTGTATCTTTGTTAAATAAATCTCACATAAACTTAAACTTCTTGTTCCCATAGGGTAAATCTGAGTTCATTGGAAGAGCAATGGCAAAGCCTCATGTTAAACTTCTAGAAGATCCATATACTTAAACTTCTTGTTTTCACAGGGTAAATCTGAGTTCATTGGAAGAGCAATAGCAAAGCCTCATGTTAAACTTCTAGAAGATCCATATACTAAAACTTCTTGTTCCCACAGGTAAATCTGAGTTCATTGGAAGAGCAATGGCAAAGCCTCATGTTAAACTTCTAGAAGATCCATATACTAAAACTTCTTGTTCCCACAGAGTAAATCTGAGTTCATTGGAAGAGCAATGGCAAAGCCTCATGTCAAACTTCTAGAAGAGCCATATATTAAACTTAAACTTCTTGTTCCCAGAGGGTAAATCTGAGTTCATTGGAAGAGCACTGGCAAAGCCTCATGTCAAACTTCTAGAAGATCCATATACTAAAACTTCTTATTCCTACAGGGTAAATCTGAGTTCATTGGAAGAGCAATGGCAAAGCCTCATGTCAAACTTCTAGAAGAGCCATATACTAAACTTAAACTTCTTGTTCCCACAGGGTAAATCTGAGTTCATTGGAAGAGCAATGGCAAAGCCTCATGTCAAACTTCTAGAAGAGCCATATACTAAACCAAGATTCCCCCCACCACTCGAATGGTATCCAATTCATAGAGGTTCTGAGGCTGCTGGCGAACTTCTTGCAACATTTGAGTTGTTTCAGGTATTGTTGAGAGAGCGTTGTCAACACCGGTACTCTAGTGGTAAGACAGTAAGAAAACCGGGTAAAATACTGAGCCATCCCAAATTTGTAAATGACCGCCATGAGGCCCCGGAGGTGGTCCAAGAATGCATCAACCAATTCTATTTATCTGATGAATGTTTATATTGAGTTTCATCAAAATCGGACAAGGTGTTCAAGCGTTATCGCGGAACGAACAGGAACGTTAAAACTAGAACCCAATTCGTTCAGACAAATATTTAGGGNGTGGTAAGACAGTAAGAAAACCGGGTAAAATACTGAGCCATCCCAAATTTGTAAATGACCGCCATGAGGCCCCGGAGGTGGTCCAAGAATGCATCAACCAATTCTATTTATCTGATGAATGTTCATATTGAGTTTCATCAAAATCGGACAAGGTGTTCAAGCGTTATCGCGGAACGAACAGGCGTTTACAGAAAAATAGTGACGTTAAAACTAGAACCCAATTCGTTCAGACAAATATTTAGGGCGAATTTTCAATAGATATTAGCATAATATATCCAATCCATTGTTGATTTCACAATAATCATTGTGAAATCTACCATTTTTCCAAACCTGAATTATAAAATGGAAAGAACCTTTGATTTTAGGGGGAACATCGCTACAATATTAATAATACTTTCTCCACAGGTGATTACTTCTACGAACCAAGTCCAAACGAGATTTTTTCCGACCAAAATCGCCTACCTTTCTTTTCGATGACACCAATTCCCCACTGTTTCGACCAAAGAGCGGTTTATTTTAACTAGGTTACGCGTAAAGCCGCAACTAAGATGTGGCATGGAATCATAGGTAGGCTCAACAATGCAAAACAATTGTGTAAAACGCAGATCACAATAAAACCATTTATGTATTTGAAACAATCCGAGAAATAATGCAATATTACGGATTCATCTTTTTGGACTTTTGTGGCCTTCCTTGCATAGCGTTAATGTCATTCAAAACATTAACAATAATAATAATTATTTCAGTTACCTTCAAATAAACGATCAAGCAGTGATCTTCCCGATCTTCCTGATCCAAAAGAGTTATATATGGTATCTCAACAAGGACCTGAACAATATATGGGACCCATTCTTCCTGTACCTGAAGGCATTAGACCCACTCTAGCGCGATATAGGTGAGTTACAGATCCCAAACAGTTATATATAGTATCTCAACAAGGACCTGAACAATATATGGAACCCATTCTTCCTGTACCTAAAGGCGGGTCCTCTCTAGCGCGATATAGGTGAGTTACAGATGCCAAAGAGTTATATATGGTATCTCAACAAGGACCTGAACAATATATGGGACCCATTCTTCCTGTACCTAAAGGCGGGTCCACTCTAGCGCGATATAGGTGAGTTACAGATGCCAAAGAGTTATATATGGTATCTCAATAAGGATCTGAACAATATATGGGACCCATTCTTCCTATTCCTGAAGGCATTATACCCACTCTAGCGCAATATAGGGGAGTTACAGATTCCAAGAAGTTATATATGATATATGGTATCTCAACAAGGACCTGAACAATATATGGGACCCATTCTTCTGTACCTGAAGGCATTAGAGCAAGGCGCGAGACCAGTTGAATTATTATCATTTAGTTAAAATATATATACACAATTTTTTTACAAAGGTAATTTTATTGAACATGATGTTTAGATAATTTGAATGTAACAGCAACACGATCGCGTCTTGAATGAGATAGCATTCAGCAACACATTCGCGTTTTGAATGAGATAGCATTCAGCAACACATTAGCGTTTTGAATGAGATATCATTCAGCAACACATTAGCGTTTTGAATGAGATAGCATTCAGCAACACATTAGGGTTTAGAATGAGATAGTATTCAGCAACACATTAGCATTTTAAATTAAATAGCACTCAGCAACACGATCGCGTCTTGAATGAGATAGCATTCAGCAACACATTCCCGTTTTGAATGAGATAGCATTCAGCATCACATTAGCGTTTTGAATGAGATCCAAACGTGTTATATATGGTATCTCAACAAGCGCGATATAGGTGAGTCACAGCAGAATTGTGAAATCTTTATTTCACCAATAAGAGATTTTTTTTTTTTAAAAAAATAGCCATTAACAAAAAGTTTTAAGATAAACAATACACTAGATCTATACACGTAAGTTCTGTCAGGTGATCTCACTCAATTAAAATGTCTATCACGAGGCACCGGTGGCGGGGCGGGGGGTTTGGGCAATAGGGCCCTAAAACAGCCTTCGTCCACTTGTGACTGAAATATCGAGGCTATCCTCAATCTTTTTTCCCCCAAGTTATCACCTTTTTACTTTCTCTTCCTATAGAAGATAAAGTATTGTAATCGTGCAGAAAATTTGGACATTTTTTTTTCTTTCCCCATCAATATAAATGGTTCAGCATAATACTAAAATTGGTAATTCCATTTTTAATCGGATTTGTAACTGTCCCATTGAGAGTATTGAATACCTGGAAAGTAATGTTATTTTTTTAAAGCGTAAAATTGAGAATACAAATTTTGTACATTTTTCAGGATTGAAGTTCTATTTTGGGGACTTCGTGATTTAAAACGTATTCATTTTATGAGTGTTGATAAACCTCGTGTTGACATAGAATGTGCTGGACATATTCTTTATTCATCCGTTATTCAAAATGCCAAAAAGAATCCAAATTTTAGTGCACCTGTTAAATTCTTAGAATTAGAACTTCCTGAACAAGAATTGTATCGTCCACCATTGACAATTCGTGTGATCGATTGTAGAAGTTTTGGTAGATTTACATTGGTTGGAACTCATATGATTAATTCTATACATCGATACATGTATATTCCAATGACAAAGAGAGACAAACATGTTGAAGACAAGCAGAGAGTGTTCAACAGGTCACCAAGTGAGTATCAAACGAAACGGTCATTTTGCGAACGCCAAGAAAAAACAACTGTGCTATATTAACACAAGACCAGGCGCAGAAACAAGGTGTCCATACCTAAATACTGATGTCAATTATAATATGGAGCCTCGATTGTCCCTCCCCAACTGGAGACCTGTAACCGTTCCTGCACAAGACAAGATTCATATGAAAAAACAATATTTTCATTTCATTCATTTAATAGTGGCATCATGGCGTTCGATGGTAACCAGATTTATGAGAAACGCAGCTCCAATGTCTTTGTCTATTGCTATAGTTTTTGTCATCATACATCTATTTTAATGGATGATAATTGACATGGGACCCCTGAACCATGTCAATCACTGCAATATAATTATGTCAGTAACACGATAAAATTAGTTACAAAGCATAATGATATTACAGATATGCTTTCTGTGTTATTTCACACCGCAAGTAACTTCTCACAATCTCAAGTATCATTTAATTTTCCTCAAAGAAAGTTAGGAAGTAAGTCTCAAGTATGATTTACTTTTCCTCAAGGAAAGTTAGGTCCTCAATAGATAACAAGTAATTACGCCTTCGCAATTTTCAAATCAATCAATATTTTCAACATAGCTCGTTGAATACAACAGTTCCCGTTAGATAACTGAAGTTGAGCAACGTGCAGCGAGGTTTTACTAAGTGGGTAACGATTTTGGTTCGCGCCTCGTGATCCTGGCTATTTTTCCGACCCAACCCAGGCTGGGTGTTGACAATATGAGCAGCTACTTTGTGAGTTTCCAGGGAATAGAGGATAAACCCCCCGTCATGAATGATCAATTTTTAACAATATCGAAATAAAATGTGCGTTTTTTTTTTTTTTTTTTTTTTTTTTTTTTTTTTTTTACATAATCGTATTTGGATCTGTAACTAGAGAAAGGTTAGCCTTAGTATGTACTTTTTAAACCAATAGTTCTGTTTTTCCGGAAGTTCTCAAAAAGTGTCAGTTTTGGTTTAGGTATTATTTTCAAAATTTCTTCAAAATTTTATTTTTTCATATTCATTGCCCAAAAACTTTTCCTTCGATCTCATGTCGTGTTTTTTAGGAAGGATTTAGCTGAACGTGAAAAAGTGACAATTGTTTTTGTTTTTTCTCATCACAGATATAGATCCCACTTGTAATGGGTTTGTAGATAATAGTGAGAAACAAAAGATGGACATCCACATTAATGCTACGGAGAAAAGCCCTCTGATACCATCGCAGGAAACAGTTATAACAATGAACTATGTAAGTACTAGCAGATGCAATGGTATCAGAGGAGAAAAGTCCTCCGATACCATCGCAGGAAACAGTTATAAAAATGAACTATGTAAGTACAAGCAGATGCAATGTTATCAGAGGAGAAAAATACTCTCGATACCATCGCAGGAAACAGTTATAACAATGTAAGTACTAGCAGATGCAATGGTATCAGAAGAGAAAAGCCCTCTGATACCATTGCAGGAAACAGTTATAACAATGAACTATGTAAGTACCAGCAAATGCAATGGTATCAGAGGAAAAAAAATCCTCTGATAATATCGCAGGAAACAGTTATAACAATGAACTGTGTAAGTACTAGCAGATGCAATGGTATCAGAGGAGAAAAACCCTCTGATACCATCGCAGGAAACAGTTATAACAATGAACTATGTAAGTACCAGCAAATGCAATGGTATCAGAGGAGAAGAGCCCTCTGATACTATCGCAGGAAACAGTTATAACAATGAACTATGTAAGTACTAGCAGTTGCCCGCAACTTCGTGTGCTTCTTTTCTCGTGATTGTAAATTTCCTTTTTATTTTTGGTGCGAATATCGGAAAATACTCCATAGCTGTTATACGAACCAAGATAGAGTGGATTTTTTTTTCTGAAGCTATTGGGTATGATATATATATATATATATATACAGGGTGTCCATAAAGTTTCACCCCACCCCCCGTATCTTGAGAATGGATGAAAATNGGGGGATTAATTTTAGACTAAAAAATTTTTGGCCTCCGCCAGCCGTTTAGGCTGGGCACTGACTGACTTCAAAATCTTAAATGAGAAGGTATATCAAGTGACACCTTGTTTTAAAGGTTCATTACGGAAAACCAGAGCTCTCTAGGATCTACCGTTCACGAATTACAGGGTGGAACATGTGATCCATTCCCTTTGCGGCACCGAAATGGTAGGTAAAAATGCCTATAAATAAGTTTTTATGATCCCAAATAAGTAATTTAGTAAAAAAGATGGTTGTCCCGCCCACTTTGACCTCGGAAATCAAATTTTTTACTAAATTACTTATTTGGGATCATAAAAAAATATTTCTATGCATTTTTAGGTAACATTTCGGCGCGGCCGCAAAGGGAATGGGTCACATGTTCCACCCATCAAAATCTTTTCGGTAACATCATATCAACCAGTTCCAGTCATTTTTAAAAAAACATGAATCTATAAGTGGAAGACTTGTTTATTTCGAAAACATCGCTTCTATAACAACAACAACAGAAATGTAGATCTCGCTCAAATAATGGTCCGATATGAATGTTCATACATCTGGTTACCATCGGCAACGATTATGGCATTATAGAGTGATTTTTTTTTCAGTTCACATTGCAAGGAAATATAGCTATGAGAAAGAAAAGTTTCAAATCTAATGGAAAGAAAAGAAGAAAAGTTTCGGCCGATGAGATGGACGATGAAGATGATGACAGCAGAGATTGGTGGAGTAAATACTTTGCTAGCATAGAAGCTACTATTGAGGTATACAGTTGTCCTATAGGATTTTACATGTAAATTTCGACTTATGGTTGGCATATCCTCCCAGTATGTCATAAAATAGAAATGATAGTGATTTTTGGTGTAATTTTTAACTAGGATTCCAATAAAACCTCTATCACGAAAATCAGACCTACGCTTCTGACTTAGAACCGATAGAGTGAACTAAAATTCCTTCACAGGATATTGGTTAATACTTTTGATAATTTGTGAAAAAATGTGTGTAGAAACCTACTTTTTTGAAATTATATCGGTAAATGGACTTAGAACCGATAGAATTTCAAAAAAAGTAGGTTTCTACACACATTTTTTCCCAAATTAGGTGCGATTTTCATGATATAGGTTTGATTGGAATCCTTGTTAAAAATTACACCAACTATGACTATCATTTTTATTTTATGACATACTGGGAGGATATGACTATAAGTTGAAATTTACATGTAAAATCCTATAGGACAACTAGAAGGTGCAAACCCAGTATGTTTAACGCTATCTGTTCATGTAACTTGCAGTCGAAGTAAATCAGGACACTTGCCGCTGACAGGGTGTAACATTAGTAGTTCTGTGAAGTGTAGACTTCACTCAGCCACCATGAAACCCTGGATGGACCAATAAGTTACGAAAACTGATTGCCAAATTCTATGAACATAATAAATGACCAAACCAAGTTTCACCAAGAAAGGTTTCAATTACTCACAAAATGTTCATTTCAATAAAATTTTGTGTATCAACTACAAATAATAAGACGAGTCACGAGCGCTTTCGTCTGTTACGACTGAGAATGTCGTAACAGACGAAAGCGCTCGTGACTCGCCTTATTATTTGTAGTTGATACACAAAATTTTATTGAAATTTATATTTCATAATGACTACAAACATCCTAAATACCATTTCTAAACACAAAATATTCGTTAAAAAATATGACACAAAAACAAAACCAACCCCGGCTGTCTCGTAAGGGCAATGCAGTGACCTTCACTCGGCATCTTCCCTTCCCCGCATATGGGGTTGGGGTTGAGAAATTACCAAATTTTTTGATCATAATGAATGTTCATAACAAAAAGTTAAATCAATATCGATCGAAAGTTATGGTTGTAAGATCAGAAAGACAAATAGATATTTAAAGAAAAATAGAGGTGTTAAAATTAGATTTCGCTTCTTTCGGTCAACAAAACTCAAACCCTGAGAAAATTAAAGATTAATAAAATATTCTGTCAAAGTCCGGGAGCTTCCCTCCCAAGAGTCGGAAAATTGGAAAACAACTTTTTAAGATCTACTCGTAAAAGGAGAGATTTTGATTGTCCAGTTTTCAGTGCCAAAACAATAACTACTTTCTTTCTGTGGCGGATACAGATCTTCAGTTGAGGGGGCGATCGGGGCTCCAAATTTGAGAAGAGTGTTTTAACGATCAATTTTTTCAGGCCTGTTTTGGCATTTTTCTTCTTTTATAGACAAAGCTGTTGGTTGATCACAACAAATATTTATTTTCAATTTTCAGGAAGGTAAAGAAGCAAGACGAGAGAAGCAAATGGAAAACACGTCTAATTTCTCATTGGCTAACACAACATTAGACGAAAATCATCATAGTCATGGAAATACGACCCTTGGTTGCCATATAACCGCTGGAAAAAAATTCCATAGCGCTACAAAATTAGGAAAATTTAGTCCAAATCATTCTAGACCAAAATTTAATGGAAAAATGGCAAAAATGAAAGTAAGTAGTGGGTAGTGATTTGTCATCGCATGACGGACAAAAATACGAGAAATTATTATCAAATGGACCTCGTATAAAAAATAGGAAATGAGCTTTCGGTTATATTTGCCGAAATTCTGAAAAGAGGAAGTTTTTAGGGTGTAGATCAAAAGTGTTAGTTTTTTGTCTTATACTACAGATGAAATTTGGAAAATAAAATCACATCAGTTATAAACTTCTGTGAACAAATAGTTAGGCTGATTATTTGTAGTTGAAAATCTATCATCATGACAGCCACTACAACTTATGTCCATCATTACCAGTAAAATCACCAAATGTCGTTCACTACTACTATGACGGTTTTTCGGAGCGCCTGCCAGGCGGTCTGCTCCAAATGTCTGGGATTAAAAATTAAGTCAACCCCTCAGGACTGACACCTTGCACAGCATTAGTGTAACTCGAACCTACTGAAGGGAAAAAAAATCCGGAGTTTTCTGGTGCATAATATAAAGAGTTCCTACTAAAAAACAACAACATAAAAAGTGAATGAAAAATTTTAAAAATATTGTAATAATTTATTAGTTATATTTAAGTAAAAACTCTACCGCCAATGTTTTATTAAATTTATTGGTGGCTGGAGTTGGCGGATTGTAATCTGGGTATTCGGGATACCAAAAATACCATTCCTCAAGTGGATTCGAATATATTTCAGATGTAGGAGTTTTAATTTTATCTCCGCCTATTTGACTACGTCCTTGTTGAACTTTACCTCCATTTTTTCCTGCTGGTGGTTTTATTTCCCTTTTGTCTTTTGACACTTGTGTTGTGGGTTTAGAATTACTTTCAGTAGTAGTGGTAGCTTTAGTTGGCGGTATATAGGAATAGTCACAGTACGACATAGGCCATAAGCAACGATTAGAAGTTTTATTTACCAGAGGTGGAATATGGAGTAAATCTGAAATAAGTAATATATCTAGATACATTGGTGGTAGTGGCCTAGGAGGTTTTTCAGTGGCTGTCACATACACCTTCATCATTGCCAATGAAAAAAACAGAATAAGAATCATAGTGTCCTTTAAAAAAATATAATCTATACTAGTTTTTTTTAAGAAGAAAATAATGATTTTACAACAACAAAAAATAATAATAATATATATATATAAAAAAAAAAATTGGCACTTCTGAAATACTGGGAAAAAAATGTCACACTGAATTTTAATTGATGTTTACTGTTCAAGATTTGAATACGGAATATTCTCTTTTGTACTTGAAACGTTTTTTATATAAACAACAAAAAAAATCTCATAATCGGCTGCTATTCAAAATAATGTTTATTGTCCTTTTTATTAGGGGCCCGTTTCCCAATGTTTTACAAACTAGGTACTACTAGTCGTATATTCACTTGTAACTTATAAATTGTGATCCAGTCGTATATTCACTTGTAACTTATAAATTGTGATCCAAAATCAATCTTTACAAGTTTCATTACTGTCAAACGGGGCTACTTGACATGCGGGGCCATTTGGACCTACCTATGTGTCAAAATATGGTCTTTTTAACTCTTAGATCAAAAGTTATTTTAAGTTAAAAGTTAGAGAATTAAACAGGGTAAAATAATAAATGTGAATTTTACAATACCGTGCCAAATTGCGAAAAACCCTGAAACACGACGTGATTCTTTGAAATATTTTTTTTTTATTTAAAAAAGAATAAAAAACCGACAAGAAAACGAAAGTAGGTTAGTAGGTATTTATTTGAAATCTCTACTTAAAAAAGCCGGAGTTATTTCAAGTTAAAATAGACATTTTAGACACTTTTTCAATCATATTATTTCTGCGTAGAATGAAGTCTCAAGTTTAGGAGAAGAAAAAAAAATACAACGTTGTTCATTGAATCATTGATTTGAAAAAATAATGTCTACCCTGAGTGGGAGCTCAAATCTGGAGTACAGTTTCCAGGTTCAAAAATCACTTGTTGCTTTAATTCGAGAAAGAGAACTTCTTTTTCTTTGGTAAACAAAGATTGGAAACTTGTAATAATTCTACAACTTGTAATTTACAAATATAATAATTCTACAACTGTAATAATTAGATCTTGTAATAATTCCAGACCTTTTTGAGCACAGATTTCAAATTAATCTCAAAATACTTTCTTTACAAAAGGGGTAGATTTCAACTACCCTTATTGGCCGAGTAAGAAAAATTATGATTAATACGAGTTTTATTGTGAAATACAAGTCACAAAAAATAGTAGGTGGGTAATACCAGAACTTGTAAATTTATAAAATTTACAAGTAATATTTAATAAATTGTGAAACGGGCCCCAAGAACTAGCAAGCGAAAGAACAGAAATACAATGATTATTAAGTTTCTTTGAGTGATACGCATTTACGATTCTGATAAGAGGGTTGGAAATGATTGGAGCAATTAGCAAAAAATTTAATAGTTCTATTATTATATTTATATGAAACTTGTTGCATATTAAAGTAGTTCTGCGAACTGTAGACCTAACTCAATTAAAATAGCTACCATGACCTCCCGCGGGTGGCCCAATTCGGCCCGAAAACTGATCGCCAAATTCTATGAACATAATAAATGTCTAACATAATAAATGTCTATATTCATTAAAAACGTTTCAATAACTCATAAAGTACGTATTACTAAATTAAAAATATTACTAACCTCGACTGGTCCTCTGGAGGCAATGCAGTGACTCGGTGGGGGGAGAGGAGGGGGACAAAAGTAAGAATGTTTGATTCAATCTAAAATAGCCTTGTGATCGTCATTAAACTTTATTTTACCCAATCCCGGTTTCGAGCTCTGCGGTGGTAGAAACAGTCTGAGAGATTGCATTTTTCTTTCTTTCTAGATATACACTTCGGAGTTAGAAAATCAACCAGAATTCAGTGGCTTTCGAGAATGGCTTTTACCGTTTGATTTATACAGAGGAAAGAAAACAGGAGACGACGAAGAGGATGACAGTCGAGTTGTTGGTATCTTCAAAGTATGCATTTACTAATGAGTAAGATTTATACAGAGGAAAGAAAACAAGAGACGGCGAAGAGGATGACAGTCAAGTTGTTGGTATCTTCAAGGTAAGTGCATTTACTAATGAGTAAGATTAAAATCGTTCGCCTCAGAACCCAATCCTAAGGTAACGGGATGAAGTGGGGTTGTAAATTTAAGATTTTGTTTCCAAAAAAATCAAAAAATCATTTTTACTTTCTCTTCTTGTAATCGTGCAGAAAATTTGGACATTTTTTAAAAAAATATGTTAAAAAGATATTTTAAAAAAATATCTATTAATTGGATGAGCGGTTGATTTCGAGGGATACTACAACAACATTACTCATATCAACACAATCAACGTTTTTTAGCGGAACTTGTGTATTCAGCGTTGTAAATTAGAATGTAACAAATATTCGTTCTACAAAATAAAAATGCTTCCTAATTCCCATATTTCTTATTATCGGCTTCCAATTATCCAATTGGACCTGATAATGGTGGCGGACATTCTATTTTCGTGCGAAATTGTCCATCCGACCCGGGGTTTTCAGGAAAAGCAAAATAGATATTTTTTGTTTACTAGATTCCAACCTTTACCATGAAGTAATGCGAAACTTTAACTTTTTAACTTTAACTTTTTAAAGTTTAACTTTAACTTTTTAAAATCGAAACTTTAACTTTAACTTTTTACCCTGAAGTAATGCGAAAGCGGTTCCGGGGCATAACTTTTATTTTTTAAAAAAAGATTCCAACTTTTGAAATTAATCACGATTTGTTTACTCAAAATGATTCCTAACCCTTTTACTTTTTTAACGGCTTAAAATTGGATCTGCTTGTAGTGGGATGTATTACACTCGGGATCGATAAATCGATATTTACGGCCGAGAATTTTGGTATACAATATCCTATTGGTTTAAAATATTTAACTGACTGGCAATTTTAAATTTTATGCAATAATTGTTTCCAGGGTTCCATCAAAGTTTACAAATGGCCACTACCGAAAGACATAGAAGATCATACAATAATGGGTTTTGATCCACAATATGGATTCTTCCAAGGTCTTCCATCCAATGATCCCATTCATGTCCTCGTTCGGGTTTACATTGTCAAAGCTAATGATTTACATCCGATGGATTTAAATGGAAAAGCGGATCCATATGTCGTTCTACAATTAGGATCAAAAAGGATTAGTGACAAAGATAGTTATATTTCCAAGCAGTTGAATCCTGTGTTTGGAAAGTAAGTAGAATCAGAACCTAACTCAGTAAAGGATAATCTATAGACCCAAGAAGAGTCCTTTTTGACAAAAAGTGTGAATTTTACGAGCCATCCATCTTGTGGGGAAGATTTTTTAATAATTGGCTTTGCTGAAAATCGTTCGATCGATTTTAATAAAATTTAGTGTCAATATTTCGGGTATTATGAGAAATAGTTGTACCTATTTAACATTTTTTAACTAAAAGAAAGTCAAAATAAAATAAGGAATAAATCTCCTTTTCATTTTTTTAAAAAATAATCAGGGATAGAACCAGAGGAGTCTAAAGTTTAATCTTGATACACCCTGTATAAAAATTCCCGTTTCGAGCTTTGAAACGGGAAAAAGATTTCTCATCTAGTTAAAATTAGACTGTTTTGAAAACGGCCATTTTAGGGTGGAAAGATTGGAGTAAGGTGTTCTTTAGGACAACCTGGTAAAAGGCTGTAGGTGTAATGAAGTGGACCAGAAAAGGTGAGTTTTGATGAGCGNAAATTCCCGTTTCGAGCTTTGATGTAAAAGTTCACTGTGTTCCGAAAAAGATTTCTCATCTAGTTAAAATTAGACTGTTTTGAAAACGGCCATTTTAGGGTGGAAAGATTGGAGTAAGGTGTTCTTTAGGACAACCTGGTAAAAGGCTGTAGGTGTAATGAAGTGGACCAGAAAAGGTGAGTTTTGATGAGCGGAGAAGGAAGCGGAGCGCAATCTGAAGATGGTGCAGATAAAAGGGGTGAGTCCTTACTGTAAGAAGGGCAGTCAAGTAATTTAAACAACTTTTAATAAGTGCATTGTGTGTACAATTTTTTGATTCCTGTTTGTGCGCAGGCGCAGTACATACATAATTATGCTTTTGAGAATTCGATAATTTATTCTCAGTATTCACAATTTTCTTTGCGTTTTATTTCTACTTCTTTACANTTACTTTTTTTTTTTTTTTTTTTGCGTTTTATTTCTACAGGTGTTTTGAAATTGAAGCAACGTTTCCTCAAGATTCTATGCTTACTATACAAGTTCTAGATTGGGATCTTGTGGGATCAGACGATCTGATTGGCGAAACAAGGATTGATTTGGAAAATAGATTTTACAGTCGGCACAGAGCAACGTGTGGCATATCAAGTCGATACGAAGAGTAAGTCAAAGACTCAATGTCCATTGAAGCGATAAGCAATCTGTGTACAATCTGTACATGAGTATTCTGAAAATCAATTATGAATGTTTCTGTGAGTGATATAGGTATCAAAACCTACCTACATCAGAGATGATTTGAATTTTCCGTTATTACCCATTTTCTATTTAAGTGATTTTTTAATTAAATTTCATAACATAACTAACACTTAACTAACTAACCGGTCAATAAATATTAATTTAAGCCAACGATCATACCACGTTGAATACACCATTCCCGTCAGATCACTGAACGGGCGTGATCAATACTTGGATGGGTGACCGCTTGGGAACACCACGTATCGTTGGCTCATTTTTCCGGCCCAAACCAGGCTGGGTGAGGTCAATGTGGGTAGCTGGTTTGCAAGTTTCCAGCGAATGAAGGGTAAAACCCCCGTCTTGAATGACCAATAGATGTTAAACAGACGTTAAGCCAAATTTAAAAAAAAAAAATATATTAATTTATCAATTTGTCTGGGCACTATGTTGTTCCCAACCTAACGGCCATGCCTCACTCCATCTATGGTAATGTTATGCCACATTCATACAGTGATGCATCGGTAGCTTAAGGTACGTTTATACAGCCATACGACAAACGTATTAGTATTCAAATCATCGAGGTATGGTCATCTAAACGTATTCCCTATACGTAGGTATGTGGTATGCTTAGGTTAGTTTTATGCTGGCATATGTCGACGATTCACATTTTAACATTTATTTTCAGCAATGGGTACAATCGATGGAGGGACCCAATGAAACCAACTCAAATTCTGGCACGTCTTTGTAAAGATGCCAAGATGGATATGCCTCAATATAGCAATGGAAAAGTTCGAATTGGTAAAAAGACATTTCATGTGGAGACTTGTGATGATTCTAACGATTGGATATTTGCTAAAGGTAACCTGCCTAATTACTTGTGATGATTCTAACGATTTGATATTTGCTAAAGGTAATCTGCCTAATTACTTGTGATGATTCTTACGATTGGATATTTGCTAAAGGTACTTACCTAATTACTTGTGATGATTCTGAGGCCGGCCATACACGCAACGATAAGACTGTGCAAACTTGTCTGTACAGACTTATCTGCGCAGACAAGTCTGTCGTGTATGGCAGGATCTGCACAGATTTTGTCTCCGATTTTCAGACAAAATCTGTGCAGATCCTGCCATACACGACAGATTTGTCTGCACAGACTTATCGTTGCGTATATGGCCGGCCTAACGATTGGATATTTGCTAAAATATCACCTACCTAATTACTTGTGATGATTCCATCAATTGGATGATGGAATCATCACAAGTAATTATCTTTATTCAAATTCCGAAACAATCAACTACTGAATTTTTTTATTCAGGTTAGTTTCATTTATATACTTACCAGAAATACTATTTGAGCTCAACCGCCATCCTTCGACACGACTGGATTGATGATGAATCGAATGATTTGAAACTAGTTTCAATTTTAATAATTATAAATAGTATCTCTGGTAAAAGTTTTAATTTATTTTATGAATAATAATAAATATTTTTAACACTTATAATTAACATGTTATTTAAAGATTTAAAAAAAATATTGTTGATACACAAATTATTTTTAAGGTGTTATTTATTAATCAACTATTTATTTAGTATGAAACGAGTCAACTCTGACTCGTTTCATACACTCCTGGGTATAAACGGACTGTACATGTGGCCGCATTTACAGTTATTCGTCTTCAGGGCCGGATTAACAATACTAGTACTTGTAGCACGTGCTATGGGCCCCGTGCTTTGACAACTTACTAGACATTTCGACATTTCTGGGTTGACAATTGAAACTACATATCATTTTGACCAACTCTTCAAAGTATGTAGTAAAATCTATTTTAGGAAAGTAGAAGTAGGTAGGTACCTATTTCTACCTAGGAACTTAATAAAGAAACGAGTATAGCAACATAAGCAAATTGGTTAGTGTGGGTACACTAGGTACCCTCTTACTAAGCCTTTGAAATTTAATCTAGGATATAAATTTTATCATGAGAAATATCAGTTTTAGCTTGTTATTCTCGGCGACGCGGCGTGGCGGTAACTCTACAAAGTGAAATGTCGGTTGGCTCCAATTATTATTTTGTTAAGTCCAGACTCAAGACAAGACAAGTAGATTTTTGTCTAGGAACTAGGGATAGGAGTGGGGGAGGAAGTTTAGTTCTGCCCCGCAGAAGGTTCATCTTCAAGTGTGTTAAAACACGCACAATCATAAGGAGAGTACTCGCGCGCTCTCGAGCGACAATAATTTTTTTCTAGAACACCCAGTATGTATATCCAGCATCTTCTAAAACATAAATATTTTTATTTTTCAGGAGCTGAAGAACACATGGCTCTTGCAGTATTACATAATTGGCATGAATTCCCCCGAATTGGTTGTCAATTGGTACCTGAACACATTGAGACTCGTCCTCTATACAATCCAGATAAACTTGGTATAGAGCAAGGAAAATTAGAAATGTGGGTGGACATGTACCCAATGGATATGCCTCTACCCGGACCTCCCATTGACATATCACCGCGGAAGCCCAAATCATATGAGCTGAGAGTAATAATATGGAACACTGACGAAGTGGTCTTGGAAGATGATGCCTTTTTTACAGGAGAAAAAATGAGCGATATCTACGTCAAAGGGTAAGATCACTAACGAGAGCGAAATATGCAAGACACCAATAATCCAGGTGGCATTGTGCGGATATCTATGTCAAAGGGTAAGATCACTAACGAGCGAAATATGCAAGACACCAATAATCTAGGTGGCACTGTGCCGATATCTATGTCAAAGGGTAAGATCACTAACGAGCGAAATATGCAAGACACCAATAATCCAGGAGGCACTGTGCGGATATCTATGTCAAAGGGTAAGATCACTAACGAGCGAAATATGCAAGACACCAATAATCTAGGTGGCACTGTGTCGATATCTATGTCAAAGGGTAAGATCACTAACGAGCGAAATATGCAAGACACCAATAATCCAGGTGGCACTGTGCCGATATCTATATCAAAGGGTAAGATCACTAACGAGCGAAATATGCAAGACACCAATAATCTAGGTGGCACTGTGCCGATATCTATGTCAAAGGGTAAGATCATTAATGAGCGAAATATGCAAGACACCAATAATCTAGGTGGCACTGTGTCGATATCGACAAAGTCCAGTTTATACTCTGACTGACGTACTGTATCTTCCTATCCTAGCTCTGACAGATTTTCTGATATTTGCAAATACTGACAGACTGAAATATTTGTAATCCAAAGGAAATTCTACAGCCTTAGAAAATGACGCATATGAAGATACGGTCTTCAGCTAGTCTAACTATCTACCAGAGATTGCACCAGTTCCCGTTAGATCACTGAAGTTAAGCAACCAGCGAGGTTTTACTAAGTATGTGATCACGTATAGGTTTGCACCCTCAGGATTCTGAGTGAGGTCAAGATGGGCAGCTGCTCTGTAAGTTTCCAGCGAGTGGGAGTATGGTAATGGATTATTTTGGCCAAAATTCAACAGCCATGAAAAATTACGCTTAAGAAGTTATGGGTAGTCGGTATATTATATTTCCTTTGGCTAGCATAGAAATTGCATTAAATTGCTAATTGCTTGTAATAAACATAAAAACAATTAACTCTCCACTTTTAATTGAGCCCTAAACATAGAGCAAATTGTTAAAGATAAAATAATTGCAGTGATAACGTTATTAAAGTGAGGTAAGACCAATTCGTTGAATGCTCTAAATAGTTTAAAACTTTTTTGCTATACGGGGCTAATATTTTCTCCCCAACAAAAAACTCGGACAACAATACCACACACAGTGATCGAATTTATCAAAACAGTTTCGGCTCGCTGCAATGGCAAACGACAATGACAAGTGAAATGGAAATTTTCAAAGAGAACAATATCAAGACTAATTTAAGATGATCTTGATATTATTCCGGCGCGGCGTACAACGGGACAGAGGCTCAATTCAACTCTAAAGAAAATCAAAAGATCAAAAGCGTATGACACCACATATTTTATTTTTATTTCATTACAGCTGGTTAAAAGGTCCTGAAGATTGCCAATGTACAGACATTCACTACCGTTCCCTTACTGGAGAAGGCAACTTCAATTGGCGATTTGTTTTTCCATTCGACTATCTTGTAGCTGAAGAGAAAATCGTTATCTCTAAAAAAGAATCTTTGTTTTCTTGGGACGAAAGTGAAAGTAAAATCCCTGCCAGATTAGAACTGCAAGTGTGGGATGCCGACCATTTCTCAGCGGATGATTTTCTAGGTAATACTTGTACATTTAAGATGGTGCACATAATTTAAGGTGATGGACATAATAGATAGGTACCTATCCACCACGTTTTAGTGTTCTGCAGCCAAAGATTCAACTATTACTAGAATAGATTTCAGAACTGAGAGTGTGAGATACCAACCATTTCTCAACGGATGACTTTCTAGGTAAAACTTACACAATTAAGGTGATGCACATAATAGATAGGTACCTATCCACCAGGTTTTAGTGTTCTGCACCCAAAGGTTGCCAAAGATTCAACTATTACTAGGATAGATTTCAGAACTGAAAGTGTGTGATGCCGACCATTTCTCAGCGGATGATTTTCTAGGTAATACTTATACATTTAAGGTGATGCACATAATAGATAGGTACCTATCCACCACGTTTTAGTGTTCTGCAGCCAAAGGTTGCCAAAGATTCAACTATTACTAGAATAGATTTCAGAACTGCAAGTGTGAGATACCAACCATTTCTCAACGGATGACTTTCTAGGTAAAACTTACACAATTAAGGTGATGCACATAATAGATAGGTACCTATCCACCAGGTTTTAGTGCTCTGCACCTAAAGGTTGCCAAAGATTCGACTATTACTAGGATAGATTTCAGAACTGCAAGTGTGAGATGCCGACCATTTCTCTGCGCTAGCACTTGTAAATTTAAGGTGATTCACGTAATAGGTCCTGTACTAGGTTTTAGTGTTCCGCACCAAAAGTTTGCCAAAGATTCGACTATTACTAGGATAGATTTCAGAACTGCAAGTGTGTGATGCCGACCATTTCTCTGCGCTAGCACTTGTAAATTTAAGGTGATTCACGTAATAGGTCCTGTACTAGGTTTTAGTGTTCCGCACCAAAATTTTGCCAAAGATTCGACTATTACTAGGGTAGATTTCAGAACTGCAAGTGTGTGATGCCGACCATTTCTCTGCGCTAGCACTTGTAAATTTAAGGTGATTCACGTAATAGGTCCTGTACTAGGTTTTAGTGTTCCGCACCAAAAGTTTGCCAAAGATTCGACTATTACTTGGATAGATTTCAGAACTGCAAGTGTGAGATGCCGACCGTTTCTCTGCGCTAGCACTTGTAAATTTAAGGTGATCCATGTAATAGGTCCTGTACTAGATTCTAGTGTTCGGCACCAAAAGTTTGCCAAAGATTCGACTATTACTTGGATAGATTTCAGAACTGCAAGTGTGAGATGCCGACCGTTTCTCTGCGCTAGCACTTGTAAATTTAAGGTGATCCATGTAACAGGTCCTGTACTAGGTTTCAGTGTTCCGCACCAAAAGTTTGCCAAAGATTCAACTATTACTAGGGCGAATTTTAGAACTGCAACTGTGAAATACCGACCATTTCTCTGCACTAACACTTGTAAATTTAAGGTGATCCATGTAATATGTCCTGTACTAGGTTTTAGTGTTCCGCACCAAAAGTTTGTCAAAGATTCGACTATTACTAGGGCGACTTTCAGAACTGCAAGCCGACCATTTCTCCGCGGATGGTTTTCTAGGTAACACTATTAAAGAGATGTGGGTTCTGCACATGGGTGTAACAATAATATTGTAGTGAACGACCTGTGTATGTAATATTACTATGAAACA
>CM022880.1:14929994-14961738 GCA_012654025.1 Pachypsylla venusta
ATTTTAAGTTTGATTTTTAATTATTTTTAAAGTTAGTTAACGCGTTTTAAATTCACGATACCTTAATCCTCGAATCCTAAGTCTGCAACAATATATTACTTATAATAATATATTACTAATGAGAATTATATTACTAAGGTGTAACAATAATATATTACTAATGAGAATTATATTACTTCTGTTCTCTTATTAAAGTGGCATTTCTTATGTTCAACAATTAGGTGCCATAACATTGGATTTGAATAGATTTCCCCGGGGTGCAAAATCATCAAAACTATGTACATTGGATATGTTGAAATTGGAAGGCAATGTCCCCATGGTGAATATATTTAAACAGAAAAGAGTTAAAGGATGGTGGCCTTTTTATGTCAAGAAAGAAAATGAAGAAATGGAACTTACGGTATGTACAAAAATATTTACAAATTAAAAAAACACCCGTGCTCCGTGGTTAATTTGAAGTATGAAAAATGAAAGTGTCAGGTAATTTTAAAGGAGAAATACAAAAATCTAACGTCAGTCCGAACAAACGATTCAGGAATTATGACCGCTCCAATGTCCCATTTCTTGCCGTTAATAATTCTGCACATTAGGGTTTTTTCATCACATCTTAGAGTTCTTAGAATAATATCTTTTCATCAAAAAAGAAAAACATTGAGTCGGCCCTAAACCGTTTGTTCGATCTGGCAAGAAATAAAATACCTACTGGGATTTTGTACAGGTCAAATAACGAAAATCCTATTTTAATTCCTATCACACAGTTAGGAGGTAAGCTATATATATACCTAGATATAAGTACATCATGAAAAAGAAAAAAAAAAAAAAAAAAAANAAAAAAAAAAAAAAAAAAAAAAAAAAAAAAAAAAAAAAACAAGGAGCAAAGCTGTGTTTTGATGGCAACTAACAAAAGCAGCACCACTTTCGTTTTCAAATAAATTTATAATTTTCTTTTTTCCCGCCCAACGCAGGGTGGTGAGTTAAATATGGGTAACTGGTTTGTAAGTTTCCAGCGAATGGAGGGTAAACCCCCCGTCTCGAATGACTAATAGATGTTAAGGAGACGTAAAGCTACATAATAATAATGTCTTTCTCTCTCTTCTGGTAAAATAGAAAGCTCCCTTAACTTCGTTAATTCGGAAACAAAATCCATACAACTGACCCATTCTTATTTAAGTGTTAACTAATTTCTTTCAGGGGAAAGTTGAAGCTGAAATTCATCTTCTTACAGAAGAGGAAGCAGAAAAAAATCCAGCGGGTCAAGGAAGAAATGAGCCAGATCCTTTGGATAAACCCAACCGACCAGATGCTAGCTTCATGTGGTTTTTAAATCCTCTGAAATCTATTAGGTACATTGTATGGCACAATTACAAATGGAGAATTCTGAAAGCTCTCATTGTATGCTTGATATTCCTTATGATTCTAATGTTTTTCTATGCAATACCTGGCTACACAGTGAAGAAAATTATTGGAGCCTAGATACGACATGGAGGCTAACCTACACAACTGAATCATGTTTCTTTTATGCAATTAACCGATTACAATGCAAAGTTGTTCTGCGATTTTGAAAATTGATAAAAATATTGAACAAAGAGAATTTTTTATTTACGAACGATATTTCCTATAAAGATGTTTTCCAAATCATACGAGTACATCAAGCATATGAGCACTGTACTTTATATTATAAGTAATGCAAAGAGAGCAGAGAGGTGTTTAAAAACTTGGCCCGCTCTGATCGACTTGCACACAAGAGAACATGGAAAAGGCATTGGATATGGTTTCGGCTAATCGTCATATTATAACCTTGAGGGAGACTTCACAGGATTTGAATATTTCACACGAATACGCCCAAGCAATTTTATTCGATAATTTGGGAATAAAGAATGCTTCAGCATGACATTCCCAAAATATGTATTCTACAAAAGGAAACCCACAAACATATTACTATGCACATGGTTGAACGAGCCAACTCTGGCCAAAAACTCGAACAATACCAGTGAACTACCTATTCACCTGATATGATCCTTCGTTATTTTCTCTTCCCAAGGTTGAAGTTACCCCTCCGAGCAAAGTGTTTAAGAGTCAATATCGTCCTTAAAAGAAAAATCGCAGATCGAGCTGGGGCCATACCAAAAATTGCTTCGAGGAGTGAATCATTCGTTAGCGCAGTGCATTGCATCGATAGAGAATACTTTTTGAATTTAATATAAATTTGAAGGATTAGATTTTTTTACATTTGATTAGATTACAATGCAAAGTTGTTCTGCGATTTTGAAAATTGATAAAAATATTGAACAAAGATGATTTTTTTATTTATGAACGATATTTCTTATAAAGATGTTTTCCAAATCATACATCAAGCATATGAGCACTGTACTTTATATTATAAGTAATGCAAAGAGAGCAGAGAGGTGTTTAAAAACTCATGATACCTGTAATTCTTAGAACTTCATCTTCTGAGTCTTGGAATACTTTCGTACACCACAGCATCATATGATATCTACCGGATATTTTTTAAATAATACAGAGAAACCTGGATAAAAAAGAATCCAATCGGTAGGCATATTTTTCTTTTCTACATACTCTATAGAGATGTCTCCTTAAAGCAATATCTTCTTTAGAGTGGTTCCACAATCTAGGTATCAATCACATCCATAAAGGAGGACCTACCTGAATAGGTTTCACTTACAAGTGAAAACGTAAACTGCAAATCAAAGAAAAATAGAAAACAAAATTCTAAAACTAATTTTCTTTATAATACTCGTAAACTTATTTGTTTCTTCTTTAGACAGATTTTTGTGTAAAAAATGAAAGGAATACGACATTTTGTCCCTAACAGATCTCCTTCATCCGGGTTTCCCTGTTTTACAAAATAATTGGAAAATGATTAACCAATAAAGAATTTAAACTCAAAGCAAGGTTATTAATACATATCAAATTACTATTGGTGGACCTGACCCTTAATTAAACTTTATTGCAATCATCATACATACATACTCAAATTATTTAAATTTTTAATCATAAAATATCTAGATTGAATTTTATTTTTGTTTTGTTTCAATTTTAATTTCGTAAATAAAATAATAAAGTTTTAGTGAACACCTTATTTCTATTATTTAGAAAATAAATTATTCGTCGTAATAAAATAATAATGTAGCAGTTTCATTTGACTAAAAGTTTCGATTAAAAATTCAATTGTAATTAAAAACATACAGAGGGTATAAAATATTGAGAAAATCAGAATGACGCTGTCAAAATTTGGAGAAAAAACTCTACATGACCTCCTAAAAGGTTTTTCAAATGTTTCCGAAGAAATAAACGATTCTGATTGGTCAATGATGATAACGTCACGAATTTAATTTCCTATCCGGCCTTTAGTTGCTTGGGCTTCTAGTTCTGGAGGAATTACTTTGAATCTCGATGTATACAGAAGACATAGAACGGAATAACAAATTTGTTAACATAAATATTACCTATATCACATTAGGAATAAAAAATAAAATCTTACAAAAATAAAATTTTAGTTTACAATAACATAAAACGAAGACAAGTCTTATAAAAAAACAGATGCGGAGAATGAAAATGAGCACCTCTATAATATGCATCCCAAAATGTTTGATCTCTTCATAATATTTGCCTTGGTAGCAAATACCTGCCTTGGTAGCTCAGTGGTCAAGCGCTTGCCTGGTAATCAGGAGGTCGCGGGTTCGAAACCCAGCCAAGGTAGGATTTTATCCTCTCAATTAATTGAGAATTTGACCACAATAATAGTACAAGCTTACTGCTGGGGTAAAGGGACTCGTTAGTCTCATTCGAGCAGTATAAATAAGCAGTATTATTATTAATATTTGCTCTCATCGTGAATTTTGGAAGTTCATAAAAGATTTTTTGAATAAAAGCCAAAGCCAAATTCTATGCTGTCGGTGCACCCATTCGTTTCTTAATGGCCGCTTTATGATGCATCCACACTACGCGTTTTTAATTTTAGCAGAGTTTTTTTTTAACAAATCCCCAAATTTATAGCATGGACGCATTATGATTGTATTATGTAAACTATACAAGACTTGTTTGATTCCGACGAAAAATAAAATGCACTCTAGAATGTAATAATCTTCTGGGTGGCATTATTTAATAATTTTTGGATGGAGGCACTAGGTGTTCAGGCAGTGTAAGTGGTATGTCTGCACCTTCTAGTTTCAATTTGACCAAATACATTAGAAGAGCAAATTCATCCCGATCTAACAAACTGTCCTCATCTACGTCCGCCAGCTTCCAAAGCTTTACTAGTACCGAATCAGGTAGTTTTGACTTAAGTAATGTTGGCTTCGCTAAAGCTATGGATACTTTATTGCCTGAAGGTTTCCAGCTATCAAATAAACTATCTGCAGTAGCTCTATCTTTCTCAACAATCCAACTTGTCTCTCCTCTCCCTGCATCTATACCTGCGCCCAAGTCCCCAATATTTCCTCCAATTACATTGGCCGCTTCAACTTTTTCATTAGGAATCATCGTCATAATGCGAGCTATATCTTTCGCCATCATGTCATCTACAATTTCAATTAAAGCCGTATCTAAGTAGCTGAAATTGGTGAAATCGTGATTTTTTAACTGTTCTTGCATTTTTGTCACGTCAGGAAAATCTCCTTTGGAAACGGAGTAAGTTTTGCGAATCCTCTCGAATATCTCGGGCAACTTAGAAATAAGTTCATCTTGCTTGCCCTTTTTCCCAAAAATCGTTGGCATGTTTTGTTTAAGGCCATCGATAATGTACGCATGCACTTTGGCAATCCGTGCTCGTTTACCCAAATCGTTCAATTTTCTTATAGCACTATTTCTATTTAAAGATTGAATGTCTCGAAACAAATCCCGCTCCTCGTCTTCGAACAATCTTCTGTTGGTGTCGAAGTGAAGAGGTTTGTCCCAGAAGGAACCAACATATACTCTAGATACTTCTGGTGTGTTCAATACTTTTCCCAGCGACCACATAAGTGCTCCATAGATTCTGAGTAGTTCTTGCTGTCCCACACTATCAGCTTTGTTTAGCACAATTTTTATTTTATCATCATGTCCTTTGAGTGCTTCTATGGATCTTCTGAACTCATCTGATATATCAAGCTTATTTGCATCAAAAAGAAGAATTATTTGGTCAACTCTTTCAGCGAACCACTCTAAAACTCCAGTGAAGTCATATCCTCGATCCACTCTTTGTTTCTCCCCCGATAATATCCCTGGAGTGTCCACAAATGAAACAGACTTTAGTATAGGAGAATTTACAAGGGAGCACTGAAATCTGTTCAAGAATGAGTTCCCGAAATTTGAAAGGGGTCTAAACTGTTTTGTAGGATCTGAAACTAGGGCGTTGCCTGGGATAGTGGCCTCCTCTTTTCCATCCATAATTACTATAAACCTATCAGTGGTAGGTTCTGGTCCAATTCTGATTCCCGGGAAATCTTTCTGGAGTAGATATTTAATAATTGTTGTTTTTCCGGTAGAGTATTGACCAATGAGCATTATGAGTGGTTTGGCATCAAAGTCCTGGTCTGCAAGTTTCGGAGAGTAGAACTCATGAAAGAGATATTTCTCTTCAAGAGGAAGCAATTTGTTTTTATAGACATGCTTCAATCCTTCCGCAACGTTTGCATATGCTTCATTTCTTCCATTACCTCTGAACCATGATCTAAAACAGTAAAGTAAAGGGCTGATGTGCGTGAACGTCACAAAAAAGTTAAAATTACTTTTCAAATAGTTTCATAAAAAATTCCAACTTTCTTAAGGATTTAACTCTTTGTGTTCTGCTGCAACTTTCGTTTGATAACATATATAGAAACCTGGTGGACAGAAATTGCTCTTAAGAGTTGCAAAAGAATAAATATTGAACATAAACATTCACGCGCGAGATGCATTGAGAAGACATTTGATTAAAAAAAATTGAACAACATTAAATCATTTTTTGTCTTAAATAATATGAGCTCTCAAACTCATATTACACGGGTTGGTTCTAAGGACGTCTGGCATAAACAATTTTTCGAGCTTTTTCATGAAAAAAATTTCAAAACCTCCTCAATTTACATCAATATTGATTTTGTTAAAAATGAACATGGGTGGAGATAAGATGACGCAAAGTAATGTGTTGTTATTTGATTTTTGGAGCAAAATTGGGAAGCATCCCCATTTTTAAAACCATATTAACTGAGGCTCTACTGTTGTTTCGCAGAAATCAACAACAGCTATTCAATTTTCTTCAAGAGGCTGAGTGAACCCCAGAAAGTTTACAACACCAGGTCCCATTAGAAGGGGGACCACATTCGAAAGAGGTTCATTATTGAAAATAATAAACCAAAAATCAACACACCTGATGTTATTAACTTTAGTGATCAGGCGGGAACTGATGTATTCATTGATTTCATTGTCGTAAAGTCGTTGGCTAAGGTACTTTTATTGTAGCACATGCAGTAAGTAAAAGAAGAATAATACATTTCATTCATTACTTATGAAAAATTTACCGATGCAAGGGGGTCCCTTTAGAAAGGTCTTTATGGGGACAGAAAGGTATATTTTTTTAATTCGTTTTTGAGATAAAGATAAGTGATATCCTGGCAACTGGTAAGAATAGTAGATCATCAAAGTAACGTCCTCACAATGGCCGATTCTACGCACCGGGACGACCTAAAACGCATAGCATCATAGTTCTAGCCAAGGGCCGTCAGAGGTTTTCAAACCCGTATCTAAGAATGAAGAGAAAAATAAATTGATTATCAGATATTCACCACTACCACCACAATATCATCAAAAAATCATTTCAGATTTTGTGAGGATCAAAGTTGTAAGAAACGATTGCGAATCATAACTTATTTCCATGAGGCCGAAGTAGGTCTTAGGAGTCAATATTGATATCAGTACTTACTTGAAAGTGTTTCTCCTTAATTGTACTGCACAATTTGAAGGGTTGAGAAATTTTATTGCATTTTTTGGTTTTAGATCACAGAAACATTTGTAAAACATTTTATTCAAATTTTGTAATTATATGCTGAGGAAAATGTTTCGAAATTAATATTTTTATTTTTTTTCAAAGAAATAAGGAACAGGGAACACTAAATAATTTTATTTTATTTTTAACCCTTCTTTTCTAGTTTCTAATTCTCCATTAATTTTGACCGGAAAACGGATAGACGATAGATACAACTCCAGATGGCAGACAGACATAGGCAGATAAGGTGAAAGTGAAAATGAAAACTTAAAAATTCCCGGCGTTCATATTTTTTTCTTATCAATTTTTCTTTGAATATATATATTAACAGGAAGGAAAAATCAAGATTTAAACGTTTCTCCAGGCACCTTAGAGGCACGGCCATTCTTACTTTTTAGTATTTTCTAAATTTTATTTTACCCGTTCCCGGATTCGAACTCGTAACTCTGGAATGGCTGGCCATAACTTTGCAGAAACTATCCTAAAATAAGGACTAAACAGCCACTGAAAACTTTCTCGCTTTGAGTTGATATGTTGTCGCGACAAAATTTAAGATATCGAACCGTGACTGTCCAATTTTGGAGAGACATTAGAAATTTGGCCGTAACTCGAAAACGGTTTGACATATTTTAGTTATGATAATTTTCCTGGGGTCGTAGACCATGATTTTGGGGGGAGGGGGCATTCCCATCAATTTTTCGCTATCTGCTACCATTTGGGATGTGGTATTGTAACAGACAACCCCTCATACATAGGTACAAACACACAAATTTCTGATTTATATATTGATTATGGTGTTTTATAGTGTTTTAATTTTTTAAATGTTTTTATCACTACTTAAATATTTATTTAAATTTCCAAAAAAATTGAAATTTACCGCCATCAGGATCGCATCTTTGTTTACATTTTTAATTGAAAATTTCAGTGCTGGATACGTGAAAAGATCTTTGGACACTTTTCTGTGCGTTGCTCATTTATTTTGACCTTTGAGTTGAAATATTTTTATTGTTTAGCCAAATAATTATTATTAACGCCAGGTTGATGTTTTCCCCTAAAAGTCTGTAGGATCCAGCACTGTCCATTCAAATTCTCGGCGCGAAAGCTAAGACCCTAATTCATTTTAACCCGTGAGGGTCGGTCCTATCAAAAGTCCAGTTTTGAAACACTCGGGTTTGGGTATTCTATTACCACAGGTTGACACAGTGTTAGATGAAACTCCCTGATAACACGTTGTGGTAGGATCGGGCCTGAGTAGTCTTCTGCTGAGAATTTTTTTAACACAATAAAAAAAAAAAAAAAACGCAATAACTTGGTAATTATTGGCTCCAACTTGTCGGGTCTCTCAGTAGCTGTTTAAAATATGTTTTACTTTGTGATCACAAAAATTTGCCGACATACATTGCATTTCAGATGTTCTGTGCAATTTTTATTCTGATGGTACACTAGCGCTCTCGTGGTGAAATATTTTTGAAATTCTTATAACTTATAATATTATTCAGTTCAAGTCATTGGTGATTGTAACCCACAAGCCTAGTCTATCTGGGGTACAATGTTAATTCGCCTCCACGTGCACGTGGTGTACCCTGGGTAATACTATAGAACGAACACATCATGTGATGTGTTAGTACTAACACAAACCAAGTAAGCGTAGCAAACCAAATACAATCCCGGGAAGAAGTTTGTCTATTCTCATTTCATACTTATTGTATTTTTCAGTATGTATACGCTAAATAAAATAAATTTAATAAATCCTGACTCCGTCGGGACTCCAATCCGAGTAACTACCAATCTTGCGAAAACTGGTACCTATAGAACGCCTTGTTCGATTTTGTTAATGCGTAGGTACCTATGTTTATTTTTTTATTACGTTCATAGAATTTATTGATTAGATTTCAGGCCATATTGGGATGATAGTGCATTTGAACTGAATGAGATATAAGTACAGTAGTTCTCCAGTAGCGGCTACAGGAGGAGGGCGGTAGGGGCGATCGCCCACCTCAGCTTAGCCCCACGCCCCTCGAAAAACAGACTTTAGAAATTTGTGTTTAAAAGAAAACGCATTCATGCTTCAATTCCGTGTGTGAAATATTCATACTAAAAAATTACAGATTCAATTTCATTAATGATTATGGCAATCGCGAAGTCTGTTAGTTAATAGTCGAGCTATTTTCCTTGAACATCTTGTATAGACTTTAGTACTTATTAAAAAAATCATTTTTAATAAGTACTAAAAACTAAATATCACATCAGATTTGAGCTCAACGCTTGATCGCCCCCCTCAACTGAAGACCTGTGTCCGCCCCTGCATAAAACTACTAGTAATAGAAAAGAATTATCAAGGCATGGCCGTAACCTACCAGATTTAAAATTTATTTTACCATACACATTGATTAGTGTACCTATAATATTCATGACATAGGTTATAGGTATACATACTGAATATGGCGATGGCTCCGTCAGGACTCCAATCCGAGTAACTACCTACATATTAAAAACGAAGATCCGACATTGCTTAACTTCTGCGATCTTGTAAAAACTGGTGCCTATAGAACGTGGTGAAATCGCTAAAGTCCGTTGGCTATGCACTCGACTTCGTTAGAGCACCATTGAGATGTTATTAGGTACTAGCAGGATGCGTCCGCTTCGTTTGGCGCCTTATAGGTATGGCCGTTTATAGTTTCAACCCCTTTTTTTCGCGATAAAAAGTAGTGTATGTCCTTTCCTAAAGTTTAGTCTATCTCCATACCAAATTTCATCAAAATCGGTTCAGTAGTTTAAGCGTAACATATATACATACAGACAGAGTTACTTTCGCATTTATATATTAGTATGGATATGGATAATATAATATTTTAACGACTAGGAAATTCATAACCATACAACACAGATTTGTTACCGGGCGGAATAATGCGGCATGTTTTTTTTTTACCAATTTTAACCCAATTAGAGAGGTTAAGAAACGTTTTTACGGCATTGCCTCTATTTCGTATGTATATCCGTCTAACATGGACCTATGACGACCAATAAAAAAACGAGTTTTTTTTTTTTAAAAAAAAAAAAAAAAAAAAAGAAACTTGCCACATTGTTTCTGCCCTGTGTTGGACCCCATACAACACTGATGAAGATAGTAATAGGTAGTAACTTTGCACGCAATCTTTATAAATTTTATGATTCATTGAAAAATTAAAATGATTAGAATTTCTGAATTAAATTTGATTTCGTTTATTTTCCTACCATCTAAGATTATTTCTGTAATTCTGCAATATTAACCTCAGAGTGCTATTATCTAAATACGCAATGTGGGTTTTTCAGAGTCTCCAAAAAAATGAAGGTAAGAATTATAATCGTTAATAGCTGTTTAAGCGATTGGATTTCATCCAGCCCACCCGAGGAAATCAGTCGAACTAAATTAGCCTACCTTTTGTTTTGACTACAAAATTCATCTCTATGTTTTACTATTGATCAAAGCTAGGTTAACATCGGAGCTTACTCATTAGAAATACTGGTATTTGTAGAGACCAATAAGCGGAAGCATACGGATCTTTGTGACAGAGACATATACTGCTTGATATACTTTTAAATGAAGTGCATACCTAATTTTAGTCGCGTCAAATGTACGAGACCAGTAGTCGCGGGATGCTAAAAAAGCAGTGGGGTACCTTTTCTTCAGGCAAATTTATAAACTGATAGTCACTGAATATCTAATATCTGTTGGTGATTTACAAATGATCTGCTAGCTGCTTTCTGAGCCAACTAGTTTATAATATTATTTGTAGTTGATACACAATATTTTATTGAAAATTATAGTTTATATTGTATTAACTTTTTCGACCGACATTATTTTTCAGTTCACAAATTTATTCTGAATTATTAAAATATTTTTTCTGCACAAATTGCAATTTATTGTTACCATTCTAATAGGTTATGGAGAACCCCAGGACGCAACTATGAATTGATATTGGATTTCAATTAAACAATAATTATTATTATTTTAATCTTGTGTGTCAAAAGTGACAATATATTTCAATGGAGTCAAAAGTGACAAATGATAATTCAATGGAGTCAAAAGTGACAAGTGATATTTCAGTGGAGTCAAAAGTGACTGATGCTTTTGTTTCCATGGGGTCAAAAGTGACAATGGATAAATTAAATGGAAACAATTATCATTTATGGAAATTTAAACTGGAATTGATTCTAAGTGAGATGAACTTATGGGATGTTATCAAAAATGAAATCCCGGCTGTAAAGAGTCCGGAATGGAAAATTAAAAATAGAAAAACCAAAGTAAAAATTTGTTTAGCTTTAGAAGATGACCAAATTATTTATGTCCGTGATAAAGGTAGTGCATAAGACGTGTGAGAGTCTCTTGCAAAGATATACGAACGGAATACTTTGAACAATAAGTTGTATTATTATAGAAAGTATATGCTATGAGAGTTGATCATACGAAAGAAGAATGTATTAAGAAGCATATACATGATATGTTGGATATTTTTCAAAAATTGAGAAATTTGGGAGAAGAAATAAAAGATTGTAGTTTACCGGCATCTTATTATGTAGTCTCCCAGATGATTTTGAACCACTGATTACTGATAACAGAGTATTCAACATGTTCAACTGGAAGATTGTTCTGATTGTAATAATGTGGCGTTCACTGTCAATAGAAATTCCAATTCAAAGGATTGGCTGGTGGATTCGGGTGCAGCGGCACACATGACATGTGACATATCGTTCTTTAGAATATTAAACAAGTGCTCGCACAAATATGTTACAATGGCAGATGGTTCCAAACTGCGTTGGTGAAGGAATATTGTATTGTTTCACAGAACAAAATATAGTTAACAGGGTGACAATTACAAATACTTTATATATACCAGAATTGGAAGGAGGTATAATTTCCATTCCAAATTTAACTGAAAATGGTTACCAAATTGTATTTAAGGGCATAGAATGTTCCATCATGAAAAATGAAAAGACTTACGCCGTGGGAATAAAAAGAGATCAGTTGTATTATTTGAACTGCAAGCAAATTGAGGTACAAGATCAACTAAATGAATGTTGGCTTGACACAGGTGATTGTCATGATAAATTCACTGAATGCAGTAAACATAATTCTTGTATACATATGTGGCACCGCAGATTCGGTCATCGCGATCCTGAGGGTGTGAAAATGTTATTTGACAAGAATTTAGTTACGGGATTAAATCTAAAGTCTTGTAATTTCCTCGCCAAATGTGAGTGTTGTATTCAAAGTAAAATTACAAGAAAGACAGTTCTTAAGAGTAGTCAAGAAAGATCAAAGGTACCAGGCGAAATTATATATTCAGATGTATGTGGGCCAATGAGAACAGCCTCGCTAGGAGGGAAGAAATATGTTTTGACTTTTACTGAAGATGCAAGCAGATATGTGACTACCGTTTTGTTGGCAAATAAGTTTGAGGTAGCAGATGAAATAGAAGTATTTATTGCTCTGTTGAAAAATAAATTTGGGAGACAACCTCACATATTTCGATCAGATCAAGGAGGGGAATATGTGAACAAGAAAGTGAAAGGAAGGTATACAGCATCAATTGACGGCTCCATATACACCTGAAGAAAATGGAGTATCGGAACGAAGAAATAGATATTTACAAGAAATGGCCAAATATATGTTAATAGATGCAAACTTGAGTGATGGATATTGGGGTGAAGCAATTTTGACAGCTTGCTATTTGCACAATCGTCTCCCAACAAAAGCTTGTCCTGTTACACCTTACGAGCTTTGGTATAATAAAAAGCCTGATGTAAACCATTTGAGAGTATTTGGTTGCATGGTATATTCTTGTATACCTAAGGAGAAAAGATATAAATTTGATACTGGACCAAAAGGATTTTTACTTGGTTATAATGAAAATTCAAAGTCCTACAGAATACTAGATAAAGATACTGGTAAAGTTTATAGTTCAAGAAATGTTATTTTTCTTGAAAATAATGGGCCTTTTATTTCTGAAGAAGAGAAAACACAGAAAAGTGAAATTACTTTGCATGATGAACCTTCTCAATGTGTTGTGAAACATAAGGAGGATGTTGAAAATATCTGCACTGAAAATGATTCAAGTAATAGTGACATATTTTATGATATGAACATGAGTGACGATGATTCAGAAATTATGAATGATGTGTTAAATGAATCTTCTACTAATACTACTGATGATATACAGCAAAATCTTGAAAATAATATAACAGAATTAAGGAGATCTGCGAGGAACAATAAAGGAGTACCCTCTAGGCGTTATGAAGATTTTGAAGTCAACAATATAAATGATATAAAAGACAATTTTGAACCACAACAATTGAGAGATATCGAACGACTCAGTAAAGAGGAGCAAAAGAAATGGAAAGAAGCAATAGATGATGAATTATTGTCCATTGAAACAAAAGACGCATGGGAGTTGGTGAAACTACCCGAAGATAAGAAACCAATAGACACCAAATGGGTGTTCAAAATAAAGAACGATCAAAATGGAAATGTAGAAAGATACAAGGCACGTCTTGTAGTCAAAGGTTATAACCAAAAATTTGGTGTAGATTATTTTGAAAATTATACTCCTGTTGCGAAAAATGTACCACTTAGAACTTTGCTTACAATCGCTGGTATAAAGAAATGAAATATCAAACATTTAGATAGAAAAACGGCATTTTTGTATGGCGATGTCAAAGAAGAATTGTGTCTCAAACAGCCAGAAGGTTACGCCAAGAAAGGTTACGAAAATTATGTTTTAAAATTAAAGAAAGGTTTATATGGTTTAAAACAAGCTGCAAAGTCGTGGAATGACAAGATGAATGAAGTTTTAATTAAATATTATTTTTATAGAAGCGATGGATCAGCATCGCTTCTATAAAAATTCCAAAAAGATTGGAAGTGAATATTTGTATTTGCTGCTCTATGTCGATGATATTCTCGTGTGTTATTCTCAAGATATGAACGCCGAAATAAAAGATTTATTGAAATTGTTTGAAAATGTTTTTGAATATAGAGATCTTGGAGATGTTTCTTTTTATTTGGGCATTCAAATAGAGCGAGACAACAATGGCATCTACAGTATATTTCAAACAAAATCAAGGAAATTTTAGAACTATTTGGAATGCAAAATGTAAAGCCTATGAAAACATCTATGCTTGCTGATTATATGAAAGGCTCTGTTAATTCTCAATTACTTCCAAATAATGTTTTGTATCGTGAAACAATAGGTGCACTTTTGTATTTATCAACAACAGCCAGGGCTGACATTGCAGCGACAGTTGGTATTTTATGCCGAAAAGTTAGTAAACCTTCTGTATCTGATTGGAATGCAGTGAAGAATGTTTTCAGATATTTGAAAACTACAATTAATTACAAGTTGAAATTTGATGCGGAATCATCTTTCGAATTAGTTGGCTATGCTGATGCTGATAGGGGAGGAGATGTCAATGACCGGAAATCAACAAGTGGCTTTGTATTCCAATTTGGTAAATCTTGCATTAGTTGGATGAGCAAGAAGCAAAGTACAGTTGAGTTATCATCCACAGAAGTAGAGTACATTGCTATGTGTCATGCTTGTGAAGAAGCCATGTGGCTCCGTCAACTATTAAAAGATTTCAAGTTGTATTAGGAAGAAACAATTCAACTTTTTGAAGACAATCAAAGTTGCATTTCAATGATCAAGTCGGATAAAGTCAATCAGAGATCAAAGCATATAAGTATCAAGTGTCACTATATCAAACACCTGTATAGAGAAAAGAAATTTGATGTTTCATATTGTCCTAGTGAAAATATGATCGCTGATATATTTACCAAACCATTGGGAAGCAACAAGTTTCAAAGCAATTGCTTAAGTTTGAACCTAAAAGGTTCAGGGTAGATCATTTGAGGAGGGGTGTTGGTGATTTACAAATGATCTGCTAGCTACTTTCTGAGCCAACTAGTTTATATTGTATTAACTTTTTCGACCGACATTATTTTTCGGTTCACAAATTTATTCTGAATTATTAAAATATTTTTTTTGCACAAATTGCAATTTATTGTTACCATTCTAATAATATCTTTTTTGGCCTTAATAGCTGACTGAAAATTTAATTGTTCTGGATTCAACCTGTATAACCATAGTATATAAGTCATATTTTTTTTCCATTTTATCTAGTGTTCTGGTCTAGGTTCTTATACTAGTAGTTCTGTGAACTGTAAAATCCACTCACTTGGAATGGCCATCATGAGACCCTGGTTGGCTCAAAAACTAATCAAAAAATTCTATGAACTATGAACATAATAAATGTCAATACCAAGTTTCATCAAAATCAGTCAAAACGGTGGATAGTTATCGTGTAACTAACAAACTCCTAATTTATGAAATCGTTAAGTTAAAACTTAGATTTTATTTTGACTATCAATAAATCAACACGAATTTTGATTGATATTTGAATAAAATTTTGGAGACATGTTAAAAAAATCCTTCTAAAAGTAACTAGGTAGGTAGTTGGTAAATATTTTTGATAATTATTTTTTTTTTTTCCTCTAATTTTCAGAGAAGATATTCCAACTAAAGGAAGGCCAGATTTACAAAGTTGGGAGAAAGGATTGCGATCTATGTTTGGAAGGAGATAACAGTGTCAGCAGATTACATACAGAACTGTCAATCATATTGAAGGTAAACTTTACTTCATCATATTCGTATTTACATAAATGAAGGAGACGTCTCCGTGACAGGGTTTGAAATGTGCATAACACTCGACTTTCATCAGGGAGGTACCGTGTTCAAATCCTGGTTGGGTCGAAAATTTGATTTTTTTCGGATTTTCTACTAGGTCGGATTGGGTTTGGAGTAACTCGGTCTCCTAAGGACAATTGAACGGCTACTATGTTGTAGCATTATGAGATAGCTTAGTGATATTGGAGTGATTATTTAAAATACCTTGTATTGTTATGATGCTCACAAAAATTGTGACCAAAGAAATTTAAATTGAAAATTATAGATACACCACGCGTAGGCGAACTAATACTGTGTACCAGGTAGCGAGGTTGCTCTTCAGCGAAACTTTAATTTGTTGTTTTTAGGATGGAGAGGAACAAATTCAAATTCAAGATAAGGGCTCAAAATTTGGAACGTACATAAATGAAAACATTAAACCTATAGATTCGAATAAGAACGCATCAGAAGCTACATCATGCCGAATATCTCCCAATACAGCAGTGTATTTGAAACATGGAGATAAAATTAGATTTGGACTTCAGTGGAATGTTTGGTTGTAAGTGTCTCCTAAGTATTATTATTTCATAACTATTTTTTGTATATTTTCAAGCAAAGCAGTTTGGTATTCTCTTGTGTTGACGTGATTATATTACAGTGATTGTCATGTTTCTGAGGACCCATGTCAATGTATAAACTTTAGCAGTGGACTGAAACTTACCTGGAGCTGCTGTCTCATACATCTGGCTGCCATCGGACACGATGTTGCCTTGACTCACAATCAACGTACCTTAACCTAGGCGTGAGATTTGGATCACAATCAACGTATATCAACCTAGGCTTTGAGATTTGAAACACAGTTTCCTTTCAATATGTAGAGTACATAAAAACGATATGAGGAAGAAGAAAAAAAATCAAAAGTTCTACTGGAAGCGAGTTATCGCCAAAAAGACGCTTCTTAGTAGTACATTGCACAGCCCAAGCGGTAAGAGATATCAAAAACTGAAACGGATCCTCCCAATACCACACCCAAAACCTTCAGAGAAAATATAAAATCTTGGTTCATATCCCAGCAGCTATGGCATATTTTCCGATATTTTCGAAGAAAAAAGCAGATTGAATTATTTTGGTCGTAAAGATTTCTATAGCCACCAGAAAAAAACGCATACGAATTTGCGGGCATCAGCCAATTTAGAATAACGTGGTATGGTGACGCACATTTGTTGAACACAACTATTTTTTATGTAACGAGGTCTTGTTGCTCCACGTGTCTTGCAGATGCTCTTATTTAAATTAGATTACTAGTTTAATATCTGACACTTGTGACGGGAGTGATTCAATCTCTATTCTATTGCATCATTATATTTTATGTTTCAGCGTACGTAAATTGACCTATGTAGTCACATCGTCCTTACTGAACCCAACACAAACAGAAAAACTCAAAGATGTTCTGAAAGATTTAAATGCAACGTTCAAATCAGAGTGGACGAATAGTTCTACTCATTTGACTATGAGTGACATAGTTATTACACCCAAGGTAAACCCCTGGACACTAATTGCTTTCATTGATTTCACCTGACGCTACAAATTTATTGTCTACCTTTTATTTATTTAATGCAGAGAAGCTATGTTAATAGCTTATGAGAATTAAAAGAATTATTTTTAGACATGACTTTCCCCAGCTTGAAAATAAGAACTTTTTCAAGCCGGAGAAAGATTGATCTTTTCAAGTATGTTGGCGATTTTGAACCGCGGCTGGTCAACGGAAATGGTGGACTTCATCCATTTCCAGCCACGTTTTCTTTTAAATAATTTTGCCCTAGCAACTCATCGTGGAAATTCATATATTTTTTCTGTATATTCTTTTTTAAAAATGAGGAAAGATCATAGTGACCATGACAGATGTCTTTGTTTTCTCCTCTTCTCCGAAGCCGTATGAGTATCTCAGAAACTGTCAGATTATAATAACGTACTCGTATACTGTACACCTATATGTATCCCTCACTTTATCTAATAATATTTCAGGTGGTAGCATGTTTAGCGAGCACTAAACACATTGTCACATTAGATTTTTGGTCTGATCTATGTAAAGTTATTAACTCTAAGAGTGGAAGATTACCCCAAGAAGAAAATTACATTCCTCTCGTTAAGGAACCTTCCTTACAAAATCAGGATATTTCGTTTCTTCCTAATGTCAACCGGAAGAATTTGTTTCATGGTTTGACATTTGTGGCGCTGTCTAAAAATCAAATGAGATATTTTGAGCAATGTGTCCCCCTAGCAGGTAATGATAAGCTTTCTATTAGGCATACGGCTGTATTTCAGGAAGAAAGATGAACGTTGCCAGCAAGTTTTTTGTGGTCTCAAGAAATAATAAATAGGTATCTTGAAAAATACTATACAGTTACCAAAGCATTACAAAAATCTACGAAATCTGTCACTCAGGGCTTTATCTCAGGAATGGTAAGAGGTAACTATTTAGATCACAGACTTTGTATTATTCTTGTAGTCTTAATGATGAAAAATATTGAACAGTTCACAGCATGCCAAGAATGTGGAGCATTAGTGTGGCACCTACCGAAGTGACCAAAATCTGGTATATTTCAATAGCACGGTATAACTTGGCGCACCTGTTGTTATTGCTATTACTGAACAATGTCTGTCGCAGGGAACTATCTCAAGAATGGCATTTTTTAGGAGGGTGTATTCTTGTGGCCCAAATCTAAACAAAAATTAAAACATGAAACAACCACTGAATTATAATATATATATATAATCTAGTACAGAACCCTTTATGTGCGAACACATCTTCTAGCTTCGTATCTGATTTGTCATTTTTCAGGAGGTAAAATTCTAAATATACAATCCGGACCATTGACCTGCAAGACTCTTTTAGATTCGAATACAATTGTTCTTCGCAAAACTGCTTTAATTGAAGTAGAATCTCAGCAAACTCAAATCAAAACCACGGAAGATAAAGTTCTAGGTAAAAGTTTGTCTTTCTGACGCTTTTTAAAAAACACTAGTTTCTATTTGGGCCTCCTATATTCAACATAAAAACAAAGTAGGCCTGTATTTTTTTAAATATTACTTCCCGTGTAAATTGAGCCTGTGGTGACAAGAAGTTATCTTCCAAATCTCATCAAAATCTGACAAGTAGTTTTTGCTTAGCATTAATGAGTAAATAGGTCAGTCAGACTTCTCATTCAGCCGCATCCATATTTTAATTTAACTGCCCTAAGGAATTAACTCGGGATTTTCGTTTTACTGGCTTGTACAACTTCCTAGTAAGTAATTTAAATAGAGTGATAGTTTTTGTCAGGATATGTTTTTTCAAGAAATCCAAAAAATATAACTTATCCCGATCAAACAAGATTTAAGTAGGACCGGTGCAAAGTTTCATTTATTGGCGTAAAACAAATATGCACAATAGGGTTTTCACTTCGTTTAAATCTTTGAATAACATGTTAATTATATATAAGTAGTGTTAAAAAATATTAACTATTAAATAAATTAAATTTAAACAAAACACCAAAAACACTATTTATTTTAATTTATGAAGAAACTAGTTTCGAATCATTCGATATACTCAGTCAACTTCCATCTTTAGACTCGACTAGACTGATGATGAATCGAATGATTCGAAACTAGTTTCTACATAAATTAAAATAAATAGTGTTTTTGGTAAGTGATTTGTTTAAATTTAATTTATTTATTTAATAGTTAATATTTTCACTTCGTACCTAGCATAATACCTTTAATCTCGTTTCTCTTCAAAAAACTCAATGTGCAAACAATTTTACGCCAAGAAATGGCACATTGAGCCGATCCTAAGTTCTGAACCATTTTTACCTGAATGATAGTTAGTTTCTTGGATTTCTCGAGAAAAACATCCTGAAGAATAAAACCACTCTCCTAAAATTACTTACTGGGAATTTGTTTAATCCAAAAAACGAGAATCCCATGGTTCAGTTCGAAAGAAACACCCTGTATACTTTCATACATTGACATCTTTTTCTTTTTAAATTTCAGCGTTGTTTTCAAAACATGACAATAAGAAAAGATTGATCGATGAATCTGAAATAGGATATGCTATATTACTTGCTTCACGTGACTTTGCATGTAATCCATTTGAACAATTCAGCATAACTGAAATGTCTCAATCACAAAAACAAACCAACACATGTACATCATCCTATCAAGACAAAGATATATTAAGTGTTAGTATGTTTACACAAAAATCAAATAAGAAAAGACAGCGATCATCGCCAGGTGAAGAATACGAAAACGAAAATAGAAAGAAAATAATTTTAAATGATAACAAAATAATACAAGAAAGCATATCGTTATTGGAAGAATCAGAGTCAATGGAAAGTATCGAACAAAATAGTAATATCGAGAAGAAAAAATCCACAGTCACCGAAGAAATTCAAAAGAAAACTAGTGGAACAGGGAAAATGGAAAACGTCAGAAGTACTCGAAGATCAATGCGGACTAAAGAAAGTCCAGTTGAATCACAACAAAGTTGTGAACAGATTGAGATAGACAAAGATGACGAAATGAACAATTCGTCAGCAAATAGGAGACAACGAAAACGTAATAATAATATTAATGACAGCAGTGAAGAGGAATTGGAAAATTTGTTTAGTAAATGTAATAAACCAAAAGAAGGCAATGTTAATAAAGATGTTCATGGTAAAAAAGATTCAGATGTATTGAGAAATGAAAAGAGTTTAGCAAATGGGTCTTCGATTCGAGGAGGAACTTTCAGTGATGATGCAATCAAAAATAGAAATATGTCTATTTTGAATGAGTGTAAGTGTTTCATTTTAGAGGTCTTCGTGGTCTAGACCCACATTAAAATTGCACAAGAGAGGCTAGGGTTCGATTCCGGGCGAGGTCGGAATTTTCAAGGATTACAAAATCTTACCTTACTCCAACTATGTGGTAAGATATGTCTTAGGGTAAAATTGGTACAAGGGATTTTTGAAGCATAGAAGAAAAAATCCCTGTGAAATTTTTTGATGAACACTTGAAAATGTGAAAAGCTCTACGGAGTGTATCAAAAAGAAAGTATACTAAACTAAGTGTTCTATTTTAGGTATTAGATGTAATACCTCTTCTCATCTCACATTTGTCAGGGTGGGCATGAAATTGAACAGTGCAAACATGTAAGCAATTCTCTCTTGCCCCTCTGCAAAGTCTAGCGCTCGATACTGCCTTTGTTGGTGTTTTTGTGCGCGATTAGAGTGTTTACATTCAGCTCCACTTTTCAGATAACTTGAGTGCATCCTTTTATCTCTATGTCTTATTAAGTAATTATTTTCGGAACCAATGGCAGATTGAAAATATTATGTTGTTAAGCTACTTTTGTGGGACTGAATAGATTTTTTATCCAACAAATTAAAGCATGAGGATGATGCGTGCAATGAGAATAATAGTAGTTCTGTAAATCTCATTCAGTTAAAATTCGAGTGGTCCAATGAGGCCAAGAATGACATTTTATGAGCATAATGTCCCTGAACTTTACGAGAATACCAAGTTTCATTAAATTCGGTCAAGACATTCAAGAGTTATTGTGGAACAGACAGAGAAACACGTTTGTGTTGGGTTAGACAACTACAGATGCACCATCTTTCTCTGTTTTCATCTCGCCTATTGATATTTGTTTTATTTTCTTCTTTAGGCAATTCAGATGATAATATGAATGAATTTGCTCAAGTTGATAAAAGTATAACTAAAAACAAAACTCTTTTGGATAGTGATAACGAGGATAGTCTATTCGATTCCACCAAACAAAATGTGGAAAAACTAAATAAACTATCAATAAACTGCAAACAAGATCAAAATAAACGATCTAGAAGTAATAAACAAAATATTTTAGAATCAAGTGACGACGAATGCAATATTTTTGATCAAAGTAATAAAAACAACATGTCAAGAAACAAAAAGAAAACAATTGAAACATTCAAACTAAAATCAAATAACAAAAATGTTGTTGAGCTCAGCGACGATGAAGTAGAGGATAATGTATTTAGTAAAACTACTCGGCCTGTGCAAAGCAATAGAACGACTCAACGCTGTGGAAGAAATATCAACATAGTAAAAAGTGACGAGGAAAATGATAATATATTTACTCGGCCTGTGCAAAGCAATAGAACCACTCAACGTAGTGGAAGAAATATCAACATTGTAAATAGTGACGAGGAAAATGATAATATCTTCAATAACACTACTGTTAGTTGTAAAAACACACGAAACATAAACAGTACAAATACATCATTTACACTTCAAAAAACATTTAGTAATCAGATTGAAGACGATGATGGTAATTTGTTTGAAAAAAATAAAATCAAAAAAGGGTTCACAAATGTAAGCAATGCTTTTACATTGACGAAAACAACACAAAAATCAATAGAATTCAATTTAAATAAAAATGAAACAACCATGAGTGATACGTGTACACGTAAAGCGAGTACATCTAAAAAACGTACTTTTAAAGACGTTATTGAAGAAAATGAAGGAGACAGAGATGCAAATGATGAAAGTTTGTATAAGAAAAGAGAAGAAGATATGGATCTTGATTCTTGTTATGATGTCATTGATCCAAACTGTTGTGTAATGAATGTGAAATTCAAACTAAAAAATATTTCTTTAAAATTAGAGAATAAAAAAATATTTAGAAAACAACAATTACCAGGTGTAATGCAGAGGAGCGAGCTATTGAAACCTCTTACATTCACTTCTGTATGTTGTGATGATATGGTCAAATTGGAAATGGATGAAGAGTGAGCTTAAAATGTTTAAATTATTGTCCGTGCCCAGTTTTACAAAAAGTTTATTTTTTGTGCTCATCGTCGCAGAAAAAGCACAATGAAAACGAATGATTTATTAAAAAACATAGAAGAAAACACCAGCCGATTTTCTCATTTAATTTATTTCAGGCGCCTGAGTTTTCAAAGCGTATTTTCTTCAGTCGGTGTTAAAATTGGTTGAACTTGACTTCTCCAAGTCTATTTTAGTGTAATTTCCATCTAAGTATATTCTCAGTACGCTCCTAAGAATATTCATTAATCAGATGCTCATACTTGTGGACTCTTTGTATTTTTACTTTTTTGAAGATCCAGAAAGAGATAATTACTTGTTCAAAGTGCAAATTGCTTCGAGCTATGATCGCTAACCACGTTTTAATTTGAAGCTTTAGCAATATTTAGAATTTAACCACAGGTCAGTATTATAGGATTACCGGAACACAAGGATTTTGTTCAATCCCATTTGGAGAAACATTTCTTGCAGACAGACTGATAGACGCTCTTCTGAAGAGAAGAGAAAGCAGGTGAACGACTTCTGGGTTGCTGCTGGTAATTCATGATGCTCTTCGGTTTGAGTAGGTAAATTTCAAGTATTCTAAGGAAACCCAATATATGTTATTTTTCGGTTGGAGAGTTGGGTCCGGACTGTTGCCGTTCAAAAATATAACATGATCTGATACATCCCACATTAGTATTAGAAAAATCCTGGACCTCATTGATCAATTTTTAGTTCGAGAACTAAAGACGTACCACTACCAGATAAGATATATTTCATGAACAAGGAAAATAAATGTTTCAAGTTCATTTTTCAAAAATACTTTTGTTATTATCAATTCAAAATATACTTTTCAGTTTTAATTTAAATTCACAAACATAATTGAATCAATAACAATTGAAGATTTTGTACAACTTAGGCTAGTTGTAAAAGAACATTTTTTTTTCTTTGAAGCGACCTACTACTCTAGCCCGTTCTAGAGGCGTATAGTATGGACAACGCAACGTACAAAATCACAAAAAGCAAGTCAAATTTTTCGAAAAATATTCACACATTGTTTTTTGAGTGAGTCAATTCAAAATGAATTACTTTGGTACTTTTCGAGTTACACTCAGCCTCGTGAGGGCTGGGGAGGCTATTAAGTTGTATTAGGTGTAATATAAAAAAAGTCGCTTCCCAAAGCTGTTTTAAAAGAATAAAAATAATGAACGAGTCCTTTTAAAATAACTGATTCAAATATAATTTCATATTGGATAACTACCTAGATATTTATAATAAAAAAAAACGTCAGTCTGTTAATAAATTAAAAGCAGAATAAGAATGTTACGCGATCATTGAATATAATTGAAATAAGTTGAACAAAAAAGTTCGATTTATAAAATACTATAATCTTCTATTGATCAAAAATTTCACTTAATTAATTTTTAGTTAAGTGAAGATATAGTATTTTATAAACCGTAATTATTAACTTGACATAGTATCCCAATTTATTTTTATGTCAGTTTTGAATAATTATTCCTTTGGTTGTTCAAACAGACTAAGGGTGCATAATGAATAGAGTATAAAAAATAAATCAACATGGTTGAACACATAAAAATATTTACAAAGCTTCTACAAAATACATTAAATCTCCCACCTTCATCACGAATATCCTTAAGCAATCTTATGAAGAGCCTGAGAAAAGATAGAAAAAAAGTGACTGTAAACTCGAATGTCTAACTTACTTTGCAATCCAAATTTTGGAACTAATATTGTTTTTGTTGCGGTTTTCCTCTTGAAATCAATGGCTTGAAAAATGGTAGAAATAAATCAACTATTTTACCATTTCTAAGTTTGATAACTGGCGGTAAAATTTAGATATGGGGTCACCGAAAAGGTTTTGATGGCTCTTGGCTAGAACTGTTATGCTAATCAAAATATTTAGTTAATTATTGTATTGATGGTATGAATATTTTGATGTGCTTCCTACCGCTGTGAGACTGTTACTGTTTATTATATTCATCACCACAACATAATAGAAATGTCCCTATAGCGGTGGCCATGGCCCAAACGAAAAGCCGAAGCTTAGAGATCATTTCTAATCAAATGAATGAATCCAACATGTTTAGTCCGATTTCTTTGGTGAAAAGGTTATGTTTTAGTAAAAATCTATGAAAAGTTGCAATACCTACTTCAGACAGATGAATGCTGCTCGAGCAAAACCAATTTAATATATAAGTGTAACGAGGAAAATAATACCAATGTAAAATATCACTTCAAAATCGCTCATATTGTCACACGCCAAATAGATATTCAACGGAGATTTTCCACGAAGTGAAAATTTAATTTTTTAACATACATTAACGTGAAAAGACAAAATCTGAAGTAAAATTATCGCACTTTTTCAGAGCAAGCGCTTAGTCGGAATCGTACAAAAACATCGAAATCTGATACGTCACTATAAATTGTATATTGGTACGAGGCATTATTTTCCGTGCGATAATATCTTTTGTACATTTTATCCTTAATATTCCTTTTTAAGAAAACTAAAAAGGAATGTTAGTCCGGTGGTACACAAGCCGTGAAAACCGTGACGGGTACGAGGCTTGATTTTTTATGGGGAAGGGGTTTAGAACCCCGTTTGGTTGCGCCACTATGAGGTAAATGTTGATTTAATCATAATCTCCCATTCTTTCATCACTTATAAATGATACAAGGTAAGCACAAGTACCTTTCCCTAACCAAATCCAAGATATAAACATAGCTTCCAATAATCCCAATACGAAACCACCCGCAACATCCAGAATATAATGCCGACGAAGTAAAATCCTGGAGACTGCTAAAGATGTACACCAAGATAAAAGTGGAGCGCGAAAGAAGAAATTTAAGAACGGATGAAGATAGAGGAAGAAAAATGTAATATAAACAGCTCGCGATACATGACCTGATGGAAAAGAGAATTTATCGGGACCAACTGCCCCTAACATATCCGCTTGGTTTGCATTAGGGCGGAGACGACGTGTGTAGGCTTTCAACAACGCAACTAGAACTAAGTCTAACATCAGACCTGGAATAACATACAAAATAAAATTTCAGAGATTTCATTGCAAGGATAACAAGGATTACACAAATAATTGACTAGGGAATGGAGTTTCTACAACGCGATCTTTCTTTTGTCTGTTAATCTTTTCGTTCCATGATAACTCTCGAACTCCATTTTAGATTTTAATAACAATTTTAATGAAAATTGGAATGGATATTTAATATTTTTGACGTCAAACATAAAAAAAATTATAAAATGACGTCAATCAAATGTAAAAGGTATATTCTATGTCGTCAAAGCCTAATCTGTTGTAGAAAAATAGTTAAATGACGTGAGATAAAAAAATGTCCAAATTTTCTGCACGATTACAATACTTTATCTTCTATAGGAAGAGAAAGTAAAAAGGTATATTGTATGACGTCAAAAACTCATCAACTTATCTGGTGTAGGGAAATAACCAAATTACGTGATACAAATATAATGTGTGACGGCAGAAATAATCAAATGACGTTAACGAGATAAAAATACAAACCAAGTTTCTAGCACTTGCCCTTTTTAAGATGTCTTGTTCACAGACAGAAGAACAGACACACATACACGGACCAATGGCTGAAACTCGAGATTTGGGCCCGAGGAATCTCAGAACTTGTAAACGTATTTTGGCATTGAAAACTCTACATCGAACTCTTAAGTCTCCAAAACAATAGTACTTTCCTTTTTAAAGAATAGAGAAAGTAAAAAGATTAATTACAGTTATAAATAATTGACCGAATGATGTCTAGTTTGTTCCACGATAACTCTCGAACGCCTTGTGCGATTTTGATGAAATTTGGATCACAACACAATCATTATATTCATAGAATTTCCTGACTCAATTAATGACAGTACATTATTTGAGTCAGGTCTACAGTTCACAGAACAATTAGTGCATATCTTACCGACGAGGAAGTTGACCTGCATCTGGAATAAGGATTTCGACCATGCTGTCCATATGAATATCAGCCACCCGGATATCCACGGAATCCCATGACACGTGTACTGAAAATCAAAAAGGAATGTGAGTATGGAACAAATGTTTTATGCTGAGGGCAACTGTTTTATGCTTAGGCAAATATCAATAAGATTCCAGACTCCAACCTACTGCTTGAAACATAATACACTATAATATCAGGGCTGCGAAGTCGCAAAAATAATCAGACAAAAAAAAATTTCGAATCTTTCTGGCAAAAATAAGGAAAATTGCTAATCTGCGTCCATCCATACATAGGTAAAATATATTTACGTACAATTGCCATAGTAATATTAATCTTTAACATAGTGTTTAGAATTGGAGTTTTAATTAGAAACAAAAATATATTTTACACATATTTAAAATAGTATTCTAAAATAAATAATGGGATAAATTATTTGTGCATTGAGCAATATATTTTTTTCTTAAAATGTTTATTGTCGGCCTTTTTGTTCCCTCTCGAACGCCTTGTCCGACAATCATTATGTTCATGTAATTAGCTGATTCGTTTTGAGACAAAATGGCGGACCAAAATTAGAGTTCACAGAATTACTAGTTTGAACAACGTCCACCATAACACCACGATAAACGTCTTTTTTCCACGATAATTTTCGAAAGTTACCTTGTCCGATTTTGATGAAACTTGGTATTCTTGTAATGTTATAGAATAAGCTGATTGGCTTTCGGGCAACTGGCAGTGGTGGGTTACAAACATACCTACCTCCAACATCTTGTAGTACTTTCTGTAATATTTTCCAGGGAGAAATTTATCAACAACTTTACAAACTTTTTCTGTTGCATATTTATCAACATTCAAAACCCATTGAAGTGGTTTAGGAACTTTACGCTTAGAACTACTCTCTGAGACGGATGTATATTTCTTTGACATTTTGATGCTTTTAAGCTCGCTTTTCGCTAGAATAAAAAATGGAATTAAGAATCAAAGCATGCTATGTCAGATAAAATTATGAGGTTTCATTTTTTTTTATATTGTATATATTCGAGAGGAAGTTGAATATTTTTAAGACTGTATAGTGGAAAAGGGGCTGAGAAAGGAATTTCTATGTTTATGCTCATAGAGATAAACAGAAGTTTCAATCCTATATCATCAGCAACTCATGCAAAGCTATTAAACTTCATGCATAGGAAGCTTTTTATTTGGTTGGGCGTGCGCTCCTGGGATATAATCCCGAAGAGAGAAATCCTACAAAGTGTGCCATCATGGGAGCGATATCTACCAGTATCCAACGTGGTCACAGAGTACAATCGTTTAATGGGACATCTACTTCAAAGCGATGCAATGGTGTGAATGAACCATTAGACGTAATTATTATTGCTGACTTACCTACGAGTACTTGATCTGATAAAATTAATTCCTATTATATATAAAATCGATTCAGGCAGAATAAAGACAATACTCAGCCTTTTTAATATTTATAATATGGCAATGATTAATTCAATGCCAACTATCGACAGCGAAGCTTTTAATTTTTTCTTCTCTAATACCATTTATCATTGAGTTACCATTACCGAACTCCCACACTGAAACTGAACTCTGAGCTCATGAGCTGTTTTGTTACAGTGTTGCCTGATTCAAGTAGTGCAATTGTAGTACACAGACAAAAAATTATAGTATTTCTATGAAGAATTATAGTACGCAGAAACTACCTAAAAAATAGGCGTGGTGATGAAAAATACGGGGTGGGAGAGTTATTTATCTTCTTCTATCACTTTGCCTTTTTTTAAACGTACGTGGGTTGGTTGGCCAGCCCCGCGTGTGCAATTTTCTAACCAAAAAATAAGCAGATTTTTTTTTGTTAGAAAATTCTGCTAGACTTGGAATCGAACTCAGGATCCCTGGACCATGGACAATGGTCACAACTGTTAAACCATAACACCACGGAGGCTGGTTGGGGTTACTTATCTACTAGAAAATAATGTCCCTTTTATACAAGAGTTGAGAAATTTTATATTTTTTACCTACTGATAAATATTCAATTGGAATAAAATTGAATTATAGAACATTAGAAACTCACTATAGTACATAGGGGCCCTTGATTATAGTACACATAATATAATTATAGTACATCTGGTAACACTGTTTGGTTCTCACGAAATGACTGATGATGATGACTCATATTCTGATCAGTAGAGAAATCAAAAAATACCTATTTACTTTTTTTTTTAATTTGGCTTAACGTCTCTTTAACATCTATTGGTCATTCAAGACGGGGGTTTTACCTTCCATTCGCTGGAAACTTGCAAACCAGCTACCCACATTGACCTCACCCAGCCTGGGTTGGGCCGGAAAAAAGAGCCAACAATGCGCGTTGTTCCCAAGCGGTCACCCATCCAAGTACTGACCACGCCCGACGTTGCTTAACTTCAGTGATCATCTGACGGGAACTGGTGTATTCAACGTGGTATGATCGTTGGCTTAAAAAATATTTACTAGATACCTAGATACTAGACTAATTTGTTTTCTTGGGAAATTCTTATCAAAATAATTATTATCAGCAATCTCACGTTCACGTTCCGGCTTTATAGACATGCGCTTATCCATTTTCCATTTCGGAACTTTCCAAATGACAAAATATTATTCTGGTCGCAAATACAAGCTCATAAATTTGATCGTATCACACAAATTAGTTTTAATTTCATAGAGACATGGCCAAATTTTGTTTACAAAAAAATTGAAAACAAACCCCTTGAAATATCACAGGATAACACCCAAGGCTGTATGTAACATACTTGATTTTCACTTTTTGTTTTAATGACATTTATCTCCGTAAGGCGGCATTTACGGGTATATGCTTAGAGAGATTCTTTTTATTTTGACCTCCTGAATCGATAGTGAGCCGATGAAAAAAAAAAAAAAAAAAAAATGNAAAAAAAAAAAAAAAAAAAAAAAAAAAAAAATGGACAGGTTGCGCTATAGAAAGATTAATAATTTCAGTAGAAGATGTGAAAACACCACTTCGTGCTCGTAAATGCAGCACAGTGCGAGAGAATGTGAGAAAGAAATTTGACACCTAGATTCGTCATTGCGCGCAAGAATTTTAACCGTTTCGGTACTAGATATACTGCAAACAATTTAAAGTGTTGGTCACGTGTTAGTCTAAATTAAAATTACCAAAGGGTTATTAACTCACAGAATCAGAAATCAGAAAAGAGAAATCATTTCACTTTAAAAAATTATAGGCATAGGTTCATACATACATACATATAACTTCAAGTGGCTCTTGGCGTGACCCAGGTCCCACCACGAGGAGGTGGCCACTTATAGGGACCCGATGAAGACTGAGTTTATGCATTGAACTCAATCCCCACCCCAACACAACACAAAAAAGCAACGCATAATATGAGTTGAAGCTCAAAGGATGTCTATACAGGGTGTGTCATTTTAAAAGACATAGTATAGTATAATATCTCGGAAACAGTTAGAGATAGAAGAAACCGATCGATACAAACCCCTTTATTTTTGGGCGAAATTGAATGGTGACTTTGAAATATTTCTCCAAGGTCGCTTTCAAGGGTTTTTTTAAGGTCAACTTTGTTTGTTTTTTTAACGGAACCTTGTATTTTTGATGAAGACATTTGGGCATTAATTTTTTTTATTATTATTTGACTTACAGTTTTTGAGATAATTTTTAACTTGACGTGCTCTGAGTAACAGATTTTTAACATATGGGCTATTCGAAATAATTATCGGCACGCCCATTTTGAAATATTTGGGCATAAATGTGTTAATATTAGCGAAAGATGAAGCATTTATGCACAAATAGTTGCAAATAGCTTTACGTAATGCTATACACATCTTATATATCTCTTAAGTACTAAGAGCACGTCAAAGATTATTTCGAAAACTGTAAGTCATTTCAAAAAAAAAAGTTGAGCAAAAAATATTTCTTTTTAATAAAAAATTCAAAGCCACAATAAAAAATATAGGGTTCTATTTATAAAAAACGAAGTTGACCTTGAAATAGCCATGAATGACTTTGGAGAAAAAATTCAAGGTCACCATCAAATTTCCCCCAAAAAATAAGGGCAGTTTATGTCGTACGTCTCCTTCCCATGTGAGATATTTGACTATGTCCTTTAAAATGACGCACCCTGTAACCCTGTACTTTCGAATAACGAAAGCGGAGACACGAGAGAAAATCGCGTTGTTTATAAATATGGACAGGAGTAGATTCAACATTGTCGACATTACATTTGAATACATGGCATGGCTTCATCTACAAACGGAAACTTTTTTGGCAATACGTTGTAATCAACTCTCATAATTTGAACTGTTTTAATTTAATTAGTTGGAATTTTAAAACGATTTCAGGAAAAATTTGGAGTTATCAAAAAAAAAAAAAAAAAAAAAAAAAAAAAAAAAAAAAAAAAAAAAAAAANAAAAAAAAAAAAAAAAAAATGAATTTTTAATAAAAAATCAGATTCTTAGCGAGATATGCCAGTAAAAATGTAACCTAATTTTTGTCAAAAACTTTACGCTTTCTGTCTGGAGATAAGTCGTCCAATTTAAGAAATACAAACTAAAGTTACAAATCATAATATGAGATGCAAATGTTTGGGAGGTGTTGGAACACAAACATGCAACAAAGAAAACATAACCAACATGTAACATGCAACAAAGAAAACATAACCAACATGTAACATGCAACAAAGAAAATTTCATAACCAACATGTAACATGCAACAAAGAAAACATAATCAACATGTAACATGACATAGAAACTTACTTAAAAACTTACTTCAAATATTTCGCGTAATATAATGTGACAAAAGAAAGAAACTAACACATTGTTTATTTAATTTATTTTAATATATCTGGTACAATTTATTTCAATCTGTAATAAATAATTAATATTATCTGAAAAAGAAACAGTGATTAATAACAAAAAATAAATAAAACAAACAACTATTGGCTAATATCTGCAGGAGGAATAATGATTAATTGCAAAATATACATAAATAGATAATTATTACCTAATATCTGCAAGAGAAATATGATTAACAGAGACACAAACATGGTGAATAGAGACACATGATTATTACCTAATATCTGCAAGAGGAACAATGATTAACAGAGACACAAACATGGTTAATACAGACACAAGCTTGTTACCTAATATCTGCAAGAGGAACAGTGATTAACAGAGACACAAACATGGTTAATACAGACACAAGCTTGTTACCTAATATCTGCAAGAGGAACAGTGATTAACAGAGACACAA
>CM022880.1:14961866-14980418 GCA_012654025.1 Pachypsylla venusta
TAGTAAGAGGGTACCTAGTGTACCTACACTAACCAATTTGCTTATGTTGCAATACTCGTTTCTTTATTAAGTTCCTAGGTAGTAGGTACCTAATACTTATACTTTCCTACATTAGATTTTACTACATACTTTGAAGAGTTGGGGGCCCCGTCAAAATGATATGTTTTTCAATTGTCAACCCAGAAATGTCGTAATATCTAGTGTAAGTTGTCAAAGCGCGGGGCCCGTAGCACGTGCTACAAGTGCTACTATTGTTAATCCGGCCCTGATTGCCCGTCATAGGTTGGACGGTTGCGCATACGCAATAGAGTCATGGCCGTAAAAAAAATTCCTAAACTCTCTAATTGGGTTAAAATTGGTTAAAAAATTCAAAGGACGCCATATATTCCTCCCCTGTTCCAGAACCGTATTTCTTTTTCTATTACTCTTAATGGAGAATGTATGTAAATACTGTCCTCTTTGTGTGGCATTTCTGTATAAACTATAAAGTAAATAAAAATAACCCTCTTGTATAGTATCTCTCTGTTTGAACATCTTGTCTGACACCGTAAGAATGAGAAATTATTGAAATATTCAAAAATTAAAAAAACATCCCACCTTTAAATATTGTATCATACACGTAAATTTAACATTATTATAAATATATTTGATTTTCATACTGTTAAATCAGGAAAACAATGTTATGTCAATCATTTACTCAGAAGACCTAAGATCACTCTCCCAACTGATATCATAATGGAAGATTTAGAAGGAAAAGAGGAAGACCAAGAAGTATGCTAAGACAGCAGATACTATATGTTGGAGTAGTGTGGGTTGGAAAATGTCGAGCAATTTTAATTTCTGGCAACTCATTTAGTGTTGCACGAAGAAGATACTTAATTATGTAAATACTCAAGTATTATTCAGGGCGCAAACAATACTTAGGTAAATCGAATAGTCGGGTTGTCCTAAGCAAAGGATTAATTCCAATTACAGGCTCTCGAAAAATAAGACAAGGCAATGTTAAAACCTCGTAGGTATATTATTTTCCTAAAAACTTTATTAATAATTCGTATCTAATTATTTTTAACGACTATCAATTTGAGGCAAAATTAGTTTAAACTGGTGTTTTATTAATTGTTAGCCCCTAAAATGAAAAAAAAACAAAACAAAAAAAAAAACATTAATACCTAAATCTGCAAGAGAAAAAATGATTAATAGCATAGAGACTCATAGTTAATAGACACATGATTATTACCTAATATCTGCAAGATGAACAATGATTAGTAGAAAAAAATGAATAATTATTACCTGATATCTGCAAAAGAAACTATGATTAATAGAAAAGAAAAATATATCACCTAATATCTACAAGAGAAACAATGATTAATAGCAATATGATTAATAACATTATTACCTAATATCTGCAAGAGAAACAATGATTAATAGCAATATGATTAATAGCATTATTACCTAATAATATCTGCAAAAGAAACAATGATTAATAACAAAAAAAACATTATTACCTCTCATAGAGACTCATGGTTAATAGAGACACAAACATTATTATCTAATATCTGCAAGAGAAACAATGATTAAGAGCAACATGATTAATAGCAAAGAGACTCGTGGTTAATAGAGACACAAACATTATTACCTAATCTGCAAGAGAAACAATGATTAAGAGCAACATGATTAATAGCAAAGAGACTCATGGTTAATAGAGACACAAACATTATTACCTAATATGCAAGAGAAACAATGATTAAGAGCAACATGATTAATAGCAAAGAGACTCATGGTTAATACAGACACAAACATTATTGCCTAATATCTGCAAGAGAAACAATGATTAATAACAAAGAGACTCATTGTTAATAGAGACACATGAGTATTACCTAATATCTGCAAGAGAAACAATGATTAATAACAAAGAGACTCATTGTTAATAGAGACACATGAGTATTACCTAATATCTGCAAGAGAAACAATGATTAATAACAAAGAGACTCATTGTTAATAGAGACACGTGATTATTACCTAATATCTGTGTATTAATAGCAAAAAAAACTTTATTACCTAATATCTGCAAGAGAAAAAAATGATTAATAACAAAGATACTCATTGTTAATAGAGACACATGAGTAATACCTAATATCTGCAAGAGAAACAATGATTAATAGCAAAGAGACATGGTTAATAGAGACACAAACATTATTACCTAATATCTGCAAGAAAAACAAGATTAAAAAAATGAATAATTATTACCTAATATCTGCAAAAGAAACTATGATTAATTGGAAAGAAAAAAATATATATCACCTAATATTAGCAAAAGAAATATGATTAATAGTAAAAAATAAATAAAAGTATACACTGACCGGCAGAAACAGTCACCCACTTAAGTAATTTTCTATTTTCTCAACAAAAAAAAGGTCTAGTTTTAACTCGAAAATTTTTATTTTGTTTGTCTATTTGTAACACGATAACTCTCGAACGCCTTGTCTAGTTTTTATAAAACTTGGTATGGACATGTTTGTATTACGATCAAGCAATAAGCTGATTTTTGGCCACCTCCAGCGGCTTCATGGTGAAATAATTAGTGGTATTTTATCTGTATTACATATTGCATTATGCTATAAAAATTAGGCGCACACAAGTATAAGATATTTTGAGCGAAACTGAGTTCATAGGGCGTGGCGGAAATTCATAGAATTAGCTGATTGGTTTTTGGGTTATATTGGGCCACCTAAGGCAAATGGCAGCCCTTTAATGGTATGAAACATGAACTTTGGAAAATGATTTATTACCACCAAAATGGTTTTCGGACTAACTGTATTAATACCCATCCCTTTTACTTACCGGCTCACTTTGTATCTATATCCGACCTAGATCACAACTCGCCAAAATATTATCTATTCCTTTATTACTCTGACACTCCCAACTCAGCGAATTACCAGCTTGGCCTCAGGTTACTTCTACTTGACCAAAGATAAACCTGCTGATAATGATGTGTGGCTCAGATAAAAATGTACCTAAAATTGAGGAGAAAAAAATATATTGGTATTAGGAGCCTTTCCCNATGGCCGATACAGAGGTTATTAGGAGCGATTCCCCCCTCCACAAATTTGGAAAACGGAAAAAATCAAACCTAGATTAGAAATATGGGATAGTAGAATTAATTCATTTTGTCATATCGGTGTTCCTTTCTAGAGAATCCAGCCATGCTGTTCTTTCCATTTGAAGATCATGCTTTAAAAAATGGTAAAAACAGATTCATATGAGGTTACCAAAAAGGCACTTGGCTGAAAATATGGTGTTATCGTGAGATCGCTATTTGAAGTGCCCGCAGATAATTCAATTGACTTCATTAAGGTCATTTACCGTTAGCGTAAGTTACATATTTTTCTTTCGCCGAATTTTACTCTCCCATTGTGAAATTCGGTGTTTAAGCCTTGATCGCACCCCCCATCTGAAGACATGTATCTGTCCCCTTTGTATCAATTCGCAACAAGTCTCCTTACTGTGAATTACTTCCGTCATTACCTTTCTATTACTTATTACTGCCCGTATTTCTTCCCTTCTTACTCCGGTACTCCCACTCACCGTACTACCAAGTTGATGCTGGCTTACTTCTGACTGTTCACTTCACCCCATGTCCAAAAAAATTTGATGATTATGATTTAGCAGTGAAAATGCACCTAAAACTGAGTAAAACAGAATATTAGTAACACCTCTCCCCCCCCCCAAGGCTCATGTGCATTTATATACGACCTAGCATATTCCCGTTGGGTGGCGGATACAGAGGGACATAGAATGATCTTAAATAGTGAGAGCTAATTCAAGGCGTTGTAGGTTTTTAGTGGTGGTTTTACAATCAAATAATGATTTTTTCATTTTATTGCTAGATTCATGTTTTAAAAAATGGTAGAAACAGGTTGATATGAGTTTACCGAAAAGGTTTTGATGACCATTGGCTAAAACTGTGATGATAGGCGTCGTCCTGGTGCGTAAAGTTTGTCATCGTGGGGACGATGATTCAAAAGTTCGCAGATAATTCTGCTGTCTTTATTAATGTCATTTACCATTAGCGAATGTAATAATTTACAATTCGCGTTATTACTCCGAATAACTTCCGTCATTAGTTTCCTATTACTTATTACTGCCCGTATTACTTCCCTTCTTACTTCGGAACTCCCAACTCACCGTATTACTAACTTGATGTTGGGTTTCTTCTGTTGATTCACCTCATGTCCAAAGATAAACCTAAAAATGAGTGAAAGAAAATGATAATATCGCCCTTTCTCCCTTCCGAACTCATGTGTATTTTCTATTGCTCATTACTGTATGAATCTTTTCCCTTATGTCTCTATAATATGGATATTAGATACATCGATTACAAAATTACGATAGTGCCGATAATATGGCAATAATACACTCCTGTAGTTTTTGTGAGAGTATTGCTGCATTAGCTGTAAATTCTAATACTCATTTTTCCTCACATGGTATGAGTGAATATAGTAAGTGTACCCTGTGCATCCAAGTATCAAACCAAAAAATTCTGCCGGAAATCAAACCCGGACGCCTCGCATACTAAGCCAATGCGATACATTTTAGACTACACGGTTAGGAACTAGGATAGTAATCGTCAAGATTCAAGAATATCGAAATAACGATATTTGACCATCCGTTAAAATCGGATATCGATAATAAGCTTTCAATAATATCGATATACTTCTGTCATTATGGCACTTCCAACTCACAGTATTACCAACTTAATGTTGGGTTACTTCTGATTGTTTATTTCACCTCCTGTCCAAAGATAAATCTGATGATGGTGATTTAGCAGTGCGGCACAGCTGACCAAGACCTAAAACTTAGTGGAACAAAATATTAGTAATACCCCTCCCCACTCCAGTCCATGTGCAAGTATCTTCGACCTAACATCTGCGAAAAAACATTCCTTCATTGCTTTTTGGTGGAATTATCTGGGAGGGTAGAGCTTATTCAACATGTTAATTTCTAGATCCTAGAGGTGCCCGTCTTCTAATTCTAGATTCATGTTTTAAAAATAGTAGAAACAGGTTTATATGAGGTTTCCAAAAAGGTTTTGATTTTTGATGGTCCCTGGCTGCCGGAACGGTAATGATAGGCGTTCGCAGAGCGTAAAACCGATACCTACCGGTCATCATAAGATGCTAATTCCAGTGCTCGCAGATAATTCAATAATGACATTTAGCGTTAACGTAAAATACATGCCTTTTTTTATTAAATTTTTTTACTGACTCCGGAGGTGATATTCAGAGTTTAAGCTTTGATCACCCATTTCAACTGAAGAACTCCCCCTGTTCCTCTCCTAATTGAAAGTAATAATTCACAATTCGCGTTATTACTCCGAATCACTTCCGTCATTAGTTTCTATTACCTATACCTATTACTGATCGTATTACTTCCCTTCTTACTTCGGAACTCCCAACTCACCGTATTACTAACTTGATGTTGGATTCTGATTGTTACTTTATCTCATGTCGAAAGATAATTCTGATGATGGCGATTTAGCAGTGGGGCCGCACCTGAACAAGTACCTAAAACTGTGTGGAACAAAATATTAGTAACACCCCCCCCCCCCTTTCCAGGTCCATGTACAAATATCTTCGACATAAACTGTGCCGTATACAGCGGCGAAAAAACATTCCCTCATTGCTTTTTGGTGGAATTCTCTGAGAGGGTAGAGCTTATTCGACTTGTTGTTCATTTCTAGATTCTGGCGGTGCCCGTCTTCTAATTCTAGATTCATGTTAAAAAAAAAAAAAAAAAAAAAAAAAAAAAAAAAAAATAGCAACAGTTTTATATGAGGTTTCCGAAAAGATTTTAATAGTTCTTCCAAAAAAATTCTAGATTCCGAATCACTTCCGTCATTAGTTTCTATTACCTATTACTGTCCGTATTTCTTCCGTTATACATTTTACTGATTCCAATGATAATATTCAGAGTTTAAGTCACGACCGTGCCCAGAATCACTTCTGTCAATAGTTTCTATTACCTATTACTGTCCGTATTTCTTCCGTTATACATTTTACTGATTCCAATGATAATATTCGGAGTTTAAGTCATGATCGTACCCAGAATCCCTTCCGTCATTAGTTTCTATTACCTATTTCTTCCCTTCTTACTCTTGAATTTCCAACTCACCGTATTACTAACATGATGTTGGGTTACACTTTTGATTGTTACTTCACCTCATGTACAAAGATAATTCTGATGATGGTGATTTAGCATTGGGGCGCAGCTGAGCAAGACCTAAAAATGAGTGAAACAAAATATTAGTAATACCCCTCCCTCCTTCAGGTCCATGTGCAAGTATCTTCGACCTAACACTGTGCCGGATACAGCGGCGAAAAAGCATTCCCTCATTGCTTTTTGGAGGAATTATCTGGGAGGGTCGAGGGTAGAGCTTATTCAACATGTTGTTCATTTCTATATTCTAGCGGTGCCCGTCTTCTAATTCTAGATTGATGTTTAAATACTGGTAAAAACTGGTTTATGAGGTATCCGAAAAGATTGTGATGGTCCTTGGTTACTGGTGATATCCATTTTACTGACTCCGGAAGTGATATTCAGAGTTTAAGCCTCGATCACCCCTTCCACCTGAAGACCTCTCCCTGTTCCTCTGCTAAACAAAATTAATAATTTTCAATTATTACTCCGATTTACTTCCGTCATTAGTTTTCTATTACTTTCCGACCGTATTTCTTCCCTAACTCCCAACTCACCGTATAACCTACTTGATCTTAGGTTCTGATGGATTAGTTCACCTCCTGTCTAAAGATATACCAGATGATGAGGATGTACTGTGGTGCAGCTGGACATGTACCTAAAACTGAGTGAAACAAACTATTAGTATCCCCCCCCGCCAGTGTTATGTGCATTTATCTCCAACCTAGGAGCGATCGTTCCTCACCTCCCAGATTTGTAGAACAAAAATAATTCCTTGATTCCTTTTTAGTAGAATAATCTGGGATAGCACAGCTAATTCAAGTTGCTGCATTTGGTGTTCCTTTCTAGAGAATCTAGCCGTGCTTTTCTTCCCATTTCTAGATTTATGTTTTAAAAAATGGTAAAAGAGGTTGATATGAGATAACCGAAAAGGTTGGCCGGAACTGTGATGGTAGACGTTTCAGGTTGTCCTGGTGTGTAGAATCGGTCATCATGAGGACGCTAATACAAATGCCCGCAGATAATTCCGTTGACTTCATTAATCTACCGTATTACTTACTTGATCTTGGGTTATTTCTGATTGTTTGAACCTGATGATGTTGTGTGGCTCACACCAGCTGAAAATGTACCTAAAACTGTGTAAAACAAAATATTAGCAACAATTCTGAAATCTTACACAAATGGCCCGACACCAACTAAAACTAAATTTTAACATGCATAAAAATCCTACCGTTCCTCTGATGAGATTTCTGTCCTCTAAACAAATCTGAAATGAAAATAAAGAGAAACATGGATTAATACTAGTAGTACTGTAAACCGTTGAATTAATTCAGTTAAAAACGCAACCACCTCAACCACCATAAGTCCTCGGGTGATCAAAAGGGCCATAACTAATCAGCAATTTCTATTAAAATAATAAATATCCATACAAATTTCATCAAAATCGGACAACACGTTCGTAACAGATGTTTAAAGAAAAATTGTGGGGTTAATACTACACTTCACTTCTTACGGTCAACTCAGATATAAATATTTCAATAAAGGCATGTTTGCGCATGCAAAGTTCGCGGTGATGATTATAATGGCTACAATTTGGAAGTCTTACAATGAGGTTCGAAATAATAATCATCCTTGACAATGCTACATAATTTCATCAAACTTAGGATGAACGGTACAGGAGTTAAGAAGTTGCGAATATTTGAATCCACTAGTTTAAAAACAGTTACTCATTTGTCTCAACCACGAGACAGACTGTATCTCAGTAAAGTCAACTATACCTACGTGTTGTCCCCGAACGGGCTCCCATCTGAGTACGCACCACGCTGAACGTTGCTTAACTTCAGAGATCTGACGGGAACTGGTATATCGATGGCTGTTAAGTATGTGGGACCCAAGATATTAATAAAGTACGGACGACTAAGCAGGCGTGGAATCAAATTTGCTCCTTGATGACTGGAACAGACATTGTTAGCGAAAATTCTGAAAAATCTGAGGACAGTGTTTTTTTTTCAATCGTCGCATAAATACGGCCTACCCTCAAAATAGGATGAGAAATGAGCATGAAAGCCTACCTTAAAAGAGGATACAGAAAACATTCTTCATTTTGTAATCTGAGTGACCAATTGACCAGCATTTGACCAGGCACCAGATGAATGAAAAATACACACAAAACAACACTATTTTAAAAACTAATAATTATATTTCTTTATTTTATTAGGTCACAATTATAATGGGCATCGGAATATTAAAGGTATTGCAAGCTCCGCTCGCTTCACTTGGCGCCTTAAAGGCATGGCCGGCTTTGTTATAAAATAATTCTGTGTGGGGGGGTATCCCATATGTAATAAGAGTAAAAAGAAAAGTAACTCGGTGGTAAGATGTGCACTAACCGTGCAAAAAGTACCTGGTTCGATTACCGCATCAGGCACAAAAACTTGAATATTTTAAAAAAAATTGAATCCGTGGAGAGGGACGTGATAATATTACCACGTGTCGATATTACCAAAGCTCTTTAATCCATTTTCATTGAGTCATTCCCAAAGTCGTGCTCGGGACTTCAGGGATGAAGTTTCGTAAAAAGACAATCAAATTAGGCAAAATATAATCATGAGTGCAAAACAAGATGAGTGCTCATCGCAGTCGGATTTCACTTTCTCAATAAAATTGTGAAGATAATGTAATGAGATAGGTAGATAGATACCCTTTAAAATTGTAACATTACAGAAAAAAAAAAAAAAATAGATTACAGAAAATATTGCTTCGTTTATAAAAAAATATATGAAAATATTATTTTAATAGACAATTATATAAAATAATTCACTGACGGACAAGGGCATGAGACAAAACATAAATAATATTACACCAAACATTTATTTTCAAAAAATTAATCAAAATATAATTACCAATTGACTTTTAATTTTTTAATTTATCTTTTTAGTATACAGGGTGTCCCAATAAACGTGAACACCTTAGAAAGAGTAAGTAAAACCAGGAAGTGAGGTCTAGTTTTAACTCGACGATTTTAATTTTGTTTGTCTTTTTGTACCACGATGTCATTTGTATGGCTAGTTTAACTAAATGTATCTAATCTACCGCTCACAAAAATACTACTCGTAATTCTGTGAACTGTAGACTTCTCTCAGTTAAAGAGTAACCATGAGGCCCCGGGTGTCCCAATTTGGCCCAAAATCAGCAAACTCTTAAACATTATAAATGCCTATACAGAGTTAATCAAAATCGGAAAGTCGTTCGTTCAGAAGTTATCGTGGAACAAACAGAGATTTAAAAAAATCGTGGAGTTAAAACTAGACTCCACGCTATGAGATGTGGATATGAGACCTAGAAGATATAAAAAATAGGAGATGTAGATTCCATTGGGGATTAAATGTAATTAGGTGTTCACGTAAGTTGGTTTAGCTGTATTAGTTATATTTAGTAATTAGTTAAACTAATGGGTATTATTAAATACTTTTATATTATATTTTAATTTAATACACACACATAATTCATATTTAACTGATTTATAGCACTGACACATAATATTAGTAATACATTAAATTAATTAATATTTTTACTTATTTAATTAATGCGTAGACACTAAAAAACATTGATATTTTGAAATTATTTAATTATGTGTTTTTCATTTATTAACCACTAACACAAAATCATAAAAGTTATTTAAAAATGTTTCTAACCATTAGAGTTTTGAAAAAGACGAAGAATTTATTATTTTTTAATATACTGATTTTTAAATAAATTTAGATTTAAGTTTGATAAATTTACACTGACACAAAATACACAATCAAAAGATATAAGTATAAATTACTTTCTTAAATATTCCAACCACGTTTTCTTTTGGAAAAAATGGCCGCAAAAACTAAAGATTAATTAATAACGCAGGTCCGAACACGACGAATCATTTTGCTGAACTAAATTTAAATTTGCTCAAATTTTCCTTTTGGTCTAAGATAGAAGAACTAATCATTTCAGCAGTTTTTAAAAGTCAATCTGGAGTGGGGGTAAGAATGCAAGAAGAAAGTAACTAATTTTACATGTATCGCATGGACCTAAAATTCAAGGTCTTACCCCTTCCTCCACTGAAAATTTATATTTCATTTCTAAGTTCTCATAACCAGCGTTCCTCTTTGACAGGGTTGCAATTCAGAAAATATTATCAAGATCACAGTTTTCAACCAATAAAAATGACTTTCACATTTTGGCTCAGATTTTCTTATTCTGAGTATTCTACATATTATAAAAGGTGAATTTTCATTGGGTGAAAACAAGAAAGAAGATAAAACAATCATTCATCGGCAATTTTCGTATTAGAAGATCGGCTTTCATTTGCACTCAAAATCAGCGTTTCTTTTCACAAGGTTGCAATTTAGAAAGTAGAGATATTAAAAAAAAAAAAATTTACTAGTTCTGTAAACTGTAATCCTCACACAAGTAATTCTATTTTAGATAATTCTATGAATTTGTACCTAATTAATGTAATCACTGTCCATTTGAGAGTTTTCCTGGAGCTGACAGACAGACGAGCAGAAATTTTGAAATCGTGGAGTTAGAATTGGACCTTACTTCGTTCGGTCTATTAGGTATTCTGTAAGGAAAATGGTTTATATTGCGAGAGAAGTATAGGTAAGTAAATTATTATTTAAATGATTAATGATTACAAATTATTTAATGTAACTTTTATTTTTCGAATAGAAGAACTTGGCAAATTTTGCTAAATCCAAATTTGGCAATGCAAGATTTGGAGCTTATCAGTTACCACCTTATCAGTTATTTCAAGCTATTGACGTTAACTTTTCATAAATATAGCTAATATTAGGCAAAATCCGCAACAGGTATGTCGGGTACGTATTTTCTTTTCAATAACTCCGTTTGAAACATTATTGAAACCTGGGATCTACTAAGACTTCAATTTATTTCGGCCAATAAGGGATATACCTATTATTATTTCACAAACTTTAGGAGGGAATTTGATTTGTGAAAAAAAAAACACTACGGAAATATATTTTATTCAATAAAGAGTTAAATAATAATGTATATTATATTATTCGGTATAAACTTTTGCCTCCTTTATTAAAAAAATTAAACAAGTTATAACTTTTCTTTTGAAAAAAAAAAAAAAAAAAAAAAAAAAATTGTTTTTTATCACTTTTTGATTTCGATTACTTTTGAATAATTATAACGAATAGAACAGAAAGTGCGGGAACTCATGCGAACAGCTCTTTAAGAAAATATTAATTAAATTAAATTCTATTAATTTCATTGGATTTGACAGCCTTCGGCTGTTGTAACAGCTTTTTAGTAAAATATTAAATTAATTAGATTTGACAGTCTTCCGCTGTTGTCCAGCTATTTAATAAACTATTAATTTCATTGGATAAGGGAGACTTCGGCTGATGTCACAGCTTTTTAGTAAAATATTAATTTAATTAGGTCTGGCAGTCTTTGGCTGTTGCATAGCTATTTAATATAATAATAATTTAATTAAATTTGACAGTCTTATGTCCGGTCCTACCAAAAGCCGAGTTTTAAAACACTCGGGTTTGGGTATAGTATTAACACAGGTTTACACAGTGTTAGATGAAACTCCTTGAAAACACGTCGTGGTAGGATCGGGCCTTAGGCTGTCAAATCTGATTGCGCACCCGTGTTCGGTCTTTTGAAGGTTGAAGGGTCCCTTTGCAAGGGCCCATAAGAATTTGTTTATTTTAGGAAAGGGATCGTTCGTATTTTTTTGTCCCGGGCCCGAATTTTCTCTCAGCGGCCGTGATCAACCTATGTGACCCAAATATAAATATAGCCAGAGATCTAACAGCATAACAAGTTTTGAACCCGGAAAGTAACTATTTTTTGACAGGAAGTGTCGATTTCTCAAGATACCTATATACCTAAATTGTTCTAAAGTAATGCGATAGCGATTTCGTGGCATAACTTTTACGAAATAAAAAATATTAATCATATAGTATTTATAGGGATTTATTAGAAAGTAAAAAGAAAAGTATGGGACTTTTATTTTGGTCTTATCTTGATTGTGTGCTCTTTTCTTGATTGTGATTCACCTTGACAAAGGTCTCGTTTACACAAATAATAAAAATGCGCGTTAAAAATCTCAAACTTGACAAACTTCTTTTTAGAAAATGGCAACAGTGGAGAAGTTGTAGAGCTAAAAATAAATAAATTAATCACTATTTTTGTATTTTTCTTGTTTACAACTTGGAATTTTTCAATTGCGTTATCAGTGCAAAGAAGATATAAAATAATCAAATTTCAACGATTTAACTTTAACTTGATTTTTAAGTCGATGAACTTTGAACTATGTACTTGATTTCTATCAGTTGAATTATTACTCCCTAAAAGCACACTGTTATACTTCAATGGAATCTGGATCTTCAACTTTATTAGCTGCGGCTGGTTCGACCACTGGATCACCAACTGAAATATTGAAAAGAGCTCCAGCTAAAGGAATTTTAAAAAATTCTTCCAGTTTTGAGGCAAATGAACAAGCTTTGCAGTAAGTAATTATTATTATCTCAACACATTTATCTTTGTATTCTTTTTCTGTATCCTTACTAATTATTGAGGTTAAGAGGAAGGAAGGAGATCCTCATTGAATACTAATGAGATGATGACTCATAAGTGTAATTGAAATATACGAAGAAAAAAAATCATGACACAGACCTTTTGCTGTCTAATGAGTTATAAATAACATTTAATGCTTTTCACTCTATTATTACAAACCTATTATCTTTTTTAATAGAGTCGAAAAGGTATTGCTATAGACTTTTTAGAAATGTAACTTAGAAGCTTTAGCGTCTCTTGAATGGAAATTTTTCTAGATATTAGGGTGATAAGAGTAATATTTTTACAAACTGTTTCACAGGGTGCACATCGTATGTATACCAATTTGTATTAACTGTTTAAAAAATATTCGGAAAATATATTTTCTGAGCAACTAACCTAACTTAAAATATGATTAATTGAAAGTAGAAGGTTAATTTTCACGATTAAATGGTGGAAAATACGAGAAAAAAAGGTTTTTTTTCAAAATAAATTAAAATTGAAGTGAATTAATTAATCTCCCACCCCTAAAACGTTTAAAAAGCCTTTTTAAATTATATTAAACCCCATTTTAAATTTGTAACTTGCTCCAAAAAAAAAATAATAGTATCTGTCTGGTACCAAGTCTTCGTTCTACTTGGACTGGTTGATTTATCATCTAGATATGTGAGACATGTCCATATAAACAAAATCTAACCAAACCATACAGGGATTAGGTTGATTGCGATGGAGGCATGGCCGAATTCCATTTATTATTGATCAAAAAACTGTTCTTTTAATAAGAGATCTCGGCGGGTGTATTTTTTTGGGAAGCATTTTACCGTACTGGAACGTGATTATATATTAAAAACATCTATAATGAGCCTTGTAAAATATGGCTTCAGTAAATCAAGATCGGTCGGATCAGTCTTTATTTTATTTGACCATTAATAAATGAAAAATAAATTAGATAAACTTTTAATGGCACTCTGGCTTTTCAATGACATGTTACTTTTCTCTTATTTCCGTTTTACTTGCAGAAAAAAGGCTCACCAACAAAGACATAAATCAATGAAATGGGATGAAATGAATATATTAGCCACTCACAATCCTGCAGATAAAGATTATGGATTTATGAAAATTGATGAACCTAAAACTCCATACCACCGAAATTTGTCAGAAGATGAGGATGAGACGGATGCTGTTGATGCAAAAGAATTGACTGATAGATTGAGGTCAACGATGGAAGAAAAACCAAGAAAATTATCAGTATGCAGTGTAGACGCCTCTTCTGATGGTGAAAGTGAAGAAGAGGAAACCCCAGAAGTAAAAGGTAAGCAGTTAAAGAAGCTTTAGAGGCAGGCAAAAAGTTAATTTTGGGGATATTAGGGTCAAAAGACATCACAAGCCCTCTCGACATTTCGTGAACGTGATTTTTTTTTTTTTCATTAACCAGGCCCAATTTAAATAGTAATCATAACCGAAAGGAAAAGATTATAGCACGCTCGTTTTTTCTTGACGTTGCAAAACTAGCATTTTGTTTGATTTCCGAGTTCTCAAAAAGACATATATTTTTTTTAGTGCAAAATTTCAGACGAACAAAATGGTCCGTTTCCAAAGTACGAAAAAAAAACGTGTTAATACTTGTATTAACGCATAATATTGATTTGTGGGTATCACAGCATTATACGGGCCACTACAATAAACTATCACTGCACTACATATTTCTTTGCTCTTGTAAATGCCGCCACTGGTCGCTACTCACATTAAACCAGCTACTCAATTGTCCCCACGTGGCTGAGTGCACCCCAAACAACCAAGTGTGATACCACTAGGCCTGGGAGGCTTCATTTCCAAAGTACGATTAAATAAAGAGATGATGAGACAAAAGAGATATTCATTTTGTGCAACTAGATATTAAATTTGATTTATTTTTGATTGTACAGCGCACGCTCGGTTGCGGTATCTTTCTTTTCTTTGTGTAATGAAATAAATTTTACGACTTACCGACTTGGATGGGGGTGAAAATAAATCTTGTAAACCTGAACTAAAAAAATGTTGACAGACATTTATCTTATGGACCGAACGAAGTGATGACTAGTTTTATTTAAAAATCCGTTTGTCTGTTCGTTTCACGATAGCTCTTGAACGCCTTGTCCAATTTTGATGAAACTTGTTATCAATATTCTAATTGCTGATTCGTTTTAAGTTTATTCGGGCTTATTATTTGAGTGGGTTCTATAGTTCACAGAACTATTAGTCAATTATCATTACTCATTCTTCTTTTTTAGCGGCAAGATTGGAATTTGATAAAAAAAGAAAATCTCATTATAATGAATTCTATGCTGCGAAACTAGCAAGAAAATTAATGGAAGAGGAGGAAGAAGAAGATGCTGACGAAGATGAAAACACCAATAGTGCCCTCTCTGAAGATCAACTTATGTCGACAGAACAAGACCCATCAACAAGCAGTAGTTAGATAAGAGAGAGGGAGCAATGTGTGATATTCTGTTCAAGTTTGATTGTGATTTTTACTTTATTAAACAAAATTAATAAGTTTTTTTTAGGATTCTTATTTTGCCTTTTTTCAGCTATATCAATTTATTATTTTATCAAATTGCTATTACCCGATTCAGATTAGGATTACTTGATCAATATAATGCAAAGGGTTTGAAATGGCCCCCATTTTTTTTCTCACATCTGATCGCCCCAACTAAACATAAACAATTGTGATATTGTTCATTAAGTCCATTTGATAGCACAAAAACTATTACAAGTGCCACAACGCTTTTACACTTTTTTTCTTCCTGGTCTTGTCGTCTTCCGGTTTGGTGAAGTGGATTGATCGCCTCGAGCCTACAATTTATTGTCTGTGGATTTTTTCTATGGATTTATCTTAACAAGCCTACTACCAATCAAGCATTGAATGCTGAAATTCGACGTTCTATCTATGAAATACCGCTAGAATCCTTCAAAATTTGTGTTTATAGAAAGTGTTGATAAAAGAAAACGCTTATGCCAAAGCTGTTGTGGCCTTTTGAAATTATGTGTTGTTCCATACATGATTTCCGGTTTTGATTGTAAAAATAAACGGACGTCTCCGTGTAAGAAGTCGGGTCGAAAATATTTAAAAAAGTTTTTTTTCTTCGAATTTTCTACTTAGTGGTTATTTAAAGTACCTTGCAATGCTATAATGCCCACAAAAATTGTGATAACTGAAAGAAATATACATTTACGAAAATAAATTAGAAATTATTCAAATACATCCGCGTTGAAAGTAAACCGGAACGGCTATCATGTGCGGATGTTCAGTGGCAATACATTTTAACACAAAATAAAACGTATTGCCACTGAATATCCTCAAAGTAAGAGATTAAGCATTCATAAACATAAAAACTGTAAACAGCTTCTTATTGTTATTTTAAGGTGTTTATTTACCTCTGCATTGTACATTTTTCAAAAATACTCAAAATGTGGACTATGATTTATTTGTTGTTTGATTTTTTCATTATTATTTTAATAACATAGGTATTTAAAAGTTACTTAGAAGGTAAAATATCATACACCCATTGTGTTTAAAAAATTTTATAAAAAATAAATGTTTTTTTTTTTTTTTTTTTTTTTTTTTTTTTTTTTTTTTTTTTTTTTNTTTGTGTATTTTAAATAATAAGTTTAGTGAGTTCAATCGACGTTTTGAATGACTAGGTATGGTTAAAAAATATCGTAGACAGACGATTTCAGATTTAAATAGTCTATGTTCATTGCTCAAGTTTGAACTTTCATCATAATCCATTGTCCATACTTATAAAACGCAAAGCCCACTTGGTATACTGACTGACTGATAATTAACGTAGCTCCACGATGACTAAACGTAGAGACTTGAAACTTGGCACAAAGGTCGTCCCTTTTAGTTGGTTTATAATTAACATGGACCCCAAGAACCATGTCGATCACTAAACTGTAAATATGTTCAACAGTAACAGGAAAATAAGTTACAAAACATAATGATATTGAAGAGTTGCTTTCAATATTATTTTATACTAGCTGGTTTGCCCGTGTTCCACAAGCCTTAGAGGCATGACCGTACTAATAGTATTTTATGATTTCCCTGACAAAAATCGGAAAAACGGCCGTAACTCGAAAACGGTTGGGTAGTTATTTGCAAACTATGTCCTAAATTAAGGTATAAAAGATGACCTAAAACTTTCTCGCTCTGAGTTTATATGTTTTCAAGACAAAATTTAAGATATCGGACTATGACCGGCTAAATTCGGTCAAAAATCGAAAACACAGCCTTAACTCGAACACGGTTCGACATTTTTTATGGTTTCGGGGGGGGGGGGNGGGGGGGGGGGGGGGGGGGGTCCATTCTCATGATTTTTTCAATATCTCTTACCGTTTTGGCTAAACAATTAGTGATACATACACACATACATACATACATTTATCGTTACATTAAGTTTTATTATTATAGAGAGATATTAGCTCAGGTGGACCCGAGGTTAATCCCAAGGTTGAGTCCAAACAAAGTTTAGATTACTGCAAGAAGAAAGATGGGTTATTTTATGTCTCTCAGCCAAGCAAAGTTAATCATCATTCCGTGTTGAATCTCAATATCTTTCTCCTGGTCACCAGAAGAAAAAGCACAGCTCGAAGGGGAAGCATTTTGGACATGATTATAGAACAATTTCCTTTTATTTTGGTTTTAAATATATTCCCCTCAAAGAATTTCCATCTGTTCAGACTCACCTTGTAAAAATTCAATGAAAAAAGTTCACTTTGTTGTGAGTTTATTTTTTTATAAGTTTAAAAATTAAGCACAGAAATGTTCGATGTTTTTGATAATTTTGTCGACTAACCTTCAACGTTTATTTTTCATTGACAAAAACTTGTTAAGATAAATACATATAATGGGTAACGAACCTAGTCTAATTTAATATGATACTCAAAATTCTTTTATTTCTTAAACCATATTTCCTTAACACATATTCCACCCGGTCTAAAAGTATACAATTGAAAATAAATTTTCTGTTTTTGGTTTCTTTCGTATAAAATCAGAGAGACTCAAACTCTAATTAGATAGATAGATAGATAAAAATTTATTTGTAATAATTAAAAATAATTGTTTACAATGGTTGACAAAAATTATAAAATTACCTAATATTGCAAATCGTAGGTACCTATTTTGCAGCTACATAAAATGACAAATTACATTATTATCTTTAAAGAGTCTTGCATCTGTTTTTCATTTAAATTTTCTTATTCAGATTCTCTATTTTCATTTTTTATTTGTTTTGTTTCCATTTGTATTATTATTACAAATTTTAATCACCTATAGGTACCTACTTAGTCTCTGCTATACCTATAAAGAAACATTTTGTAAATTTTCCTCCAAAATCTAAGTATTTTTAGTCTCCAAAGACATTCCTATATTAAAGCAAAATTAAGAAAATATTTTTCTTTTAAACATACTTCACTCGTTTCTTAGAAACGATCGTATTTTTAATGCGGAAACTACATAAAAGTAAATATTTTTAATATCTTGCCTGCTAGGATTTTTTAAAAGTTCTTTTATATTATTTTCATTTCCCACCAAATTTAAATATTTTCCCCGAACCGCAATGTATTGAGGACATCGAATTAGGAAGTGAAACAAGTCTTCTTTTTCCTGCAGATTGCAAATAGAACAAAGTTCATTTGCATCCCACTCATAACCAATTTTGTTCACATAAAATCTAACAGTCAGGATACCTGCTAATCTGATTTGAGCTACTATTCGAGCCCAGTTAATCGGGCCTAATTCTA
>CM022880.1:14981314-14992735 GCA_012654025.1 Pachypsylla venusta
TTTTTTTTGGAAAAAGCCTTTTTAAATTATATTAAACAACATTTTAAGTTTGTAACTTGCTCCAAAAAAAATTAATATTATCTGTCTGGTACCACTTTAATTTTAATTTATTTTGAAAAAAACCTTTTTCTTCCGGTACCAGACAGATACTATTAATTTTTTTTTGGAGCAAGTTACAAACTTTAAGTTTGTAACTTGCTCCAAAAAAGTATCTGTCTGGTACCGCAACTTACCCTAACGATCAAGTCTTCAAAATCAGTTTTATGAAGAAACTCAAGAAACAGATTTCTTCTTATCAGTGGATTACACAATCTCGATTCCTAGATAATCTCTTTGAAATTTAAAGGATTGACAAGATCAATTGAACCAGGCATACGCATACGGATACAAAATACAGAAAACAGATTTGCTGACGAAAACAAAGCAAATAATGATGGATTAGACAATATAGCGGTGTTGAATATGATTCGCCCATTTCATTCTGCTCTTCAGCCAACATTGCTTCAACGGTTTCGTTACTCACGTTATGGTTTATTCTTTTATTAAATGTTTCTTCTGGTGACTTAGAAAGCGCGCGCTTATTTCCTAACTTTTTATTAGCTTCCTGATTCTCAGGTTCAGGTTCTACTCGTTTGTCGTAAGTTATTAATTTACCGTACCTCACCACGGCATATTTACCTTCTCTTCGCAATTTCTTCATTTCTTCCAACAAGGTTTTATTATTTTCGCGGACGTGAGGTGGGCAGTCTTCTTGAATGAAGATGGGCGTACCTTTTAATTTGTTGCTGTTTTTCAAAATTTCTACCTTCCGTCTCTGCGTAGTCAGCCCTAGTATGATGGGCCTTGACTTTCGTTCTTCTTTAATCTTACCAATTCTTCTACAAAAATCAAGTTCAAAGAGCGAAAAATTATTTATTTGTAACATATTATTAACTAAATTTAGAATTACTCTTTCCAACTGTTGAGAGTCCTCCGGGACGCCAAACACGATCAAATTTTTGCGTCTTTTATCAAATTCCAAGTTTTTAATGTCCGTTGAATGCTTATTAAGCTCTGTTCTGACTGATTCAAAATTCTGCTGAATGGTATCTAGTTTCCCATTAACAGTTTCATGGTTTCCAGATTGCATCTGTTTTATTTCTCCAATCGCTCGGAAAAGAGCCTGAAGCGTATACTTATCTTCTGAGTTAGATGCCATGGTCTTTGTAGTTAACAGTAACAATGAATCTAGTCCCGTTAATCTTAAATGTAAACAAATTTTATTATGTACAGAAGAGGGTCGTATTTATATCGTAGTAGTAGTAGGTACCTACTATGCGTAGTAAATAGTAGTAGTAATGAAGTAGATCAAGATGAGCTTTTGACTTGTCAATTGGCTGATTGACTTGAAACTTGTTGTACTACACTCCGCCTACGATGCGCATTCGTCTTATCGGTCAGATTTTTATTTCTAATTTTTTTCGACAGTTGGTATTTTATCAGTTTTATAATAATATCAGAAGTTTATCAAACTTTTTCAAATTCTGATTAAATCATGCGCACAAGTTAATTTTTTCACCAATTATTTAGTTTTAATTTTGATAAAAGTGAGCAATTTCTTCTAAACGGGAATCTTAGCCATCTTGAAAATTAACATGTACTTGGTGGTTCAATATTAAATTGCAACTTACGCTGGTTATAGATGAGATATGTCCAAGTAAATTAGCACATTTTATAGTTTATATCAATCTCATAATTTATAAATACAAAAAACACTCCAAAAACTGTNCAAACTTTTTCAAATTCTGATTAAATCATGCGCACAAGTTAATTTTTTCACCAATTATTTAGTTTTAATTTTGATTACGCTGGTTATAGATGAGATATGTCCAAGTAAATTAGCACATTTTATAGTTTATATCAATCTCATAATTTTTAAATGCAAAAAACACTATAAAAACTGTTAGAAAACATTTAAAAAAATATTTATTTATAAGCGAAAAAAATACGAACTTCACTTAACAAATCCAGTACTGCCAACTCCAAACTCTAATTAAACTCAGTACCATTGAAATTTAAAATTATTTTCCGAGTTGAATTTAGATAATGATTCTGTCAAAACCAAAAACTTACACTGATGCTTGTAGAAAGACTTCTTACATGGTGCCAAAATTTAGAAGGTATAAATAATAGATCTCCAGCTGTAAGAGTACACTCTATAGGCGTATCACAATTTTCAGGGTGTAATTCAGGGTCAAGTTGGCTTGTATTGTAAAGAACACCTTCAAAAGGTTTCATATTAGGGGTTTCTGGGGGATATAGCAAAATGCGTTTAGTTCCCATAACTTGGGCTAAGATGTTATTCTTGATGTCCCAGTGAAGGGGAGTGACTGTACCTAACAAGAAAAAAACAAAAAACAAAGTGTTATTATTGATCAAACGAATTGAGATCTACTTTTAACTTCACGATTTTTGTTTGAACGATTGTTTGTTCATACAACGATAAAACTCCAATTGTAATGAAATTTGGTTAGGGCATTTCTTATTATGTTCGCAGACTTTGCGAAATTTGGTTAGGACATTTTTTATTATGTTCACAGAAGTCGCTGATTAGTTTTCAGCCACCAGGGGTCAAATGGCGGAACAAAATTTGAGTGAGGTCTACAGTTCACAGAACTTTTAGTACACACATATTGGACAACGTGTCAATTACTCAATTCGGTGGTTTTGCTGAATGTTGATGAGAAAGTATATGCTGTGCTGTCTACATTCACCGTGCAAATTTTAACAATCTAATAACTGAATGGTCTCCTCATGTACTGGTAGTGTTAAAAAATTCATGCTTGTATCACACTGTGTACAATTATTCCGCCCCACTAATTGCATTGTATCCTAGGACCACAGAAAACAGGACTTCGGAAGGTGAAGCGAAACGTCTTCGACAAGGGCATAATGAGTTGGTGGTGAAGTGGTAAGACACACTGACTGGTAAACAGGATGGATGAACTGCTAGTGTAAAGGGACTATTCTGTAATAATAAGGACTATTATTATTCTACCAACTCGTTCATATCCCTAATGATTGTGTGTTTTTTTATTCTAAAATTGACAAGCCTGCACGATACAGCGACGTGTCAATTACTCAATTCGGTGGTTTTGCTGAATGTTGATGAGAAAGTATATGCTGTGCTGTCTACATTCACCGTGCAAATTTTAACAATCTAATAACTGAATGGTTTCCTCATGTACTGGTAGAGTTAAAAAATTCATGCTTGTATCACAATGTGTACAATTATTCTGCCCCACTAATTGCATTGTATCCTAGGACCACAGAAAACAGGACTTCGGAAGGTGAAGCGAAACGTCTTCGACAAGGGCATAATGAGTTGGTGGTGAAGTGGTAAGACACACTGACTGGTAAACAGGATGGATGAACTGCTGGTGTAAAGGGACTATTCTGTCCTAATAAGGACTATTATTATTCTACCAACTCGTTCATATCCCTAATGATTGTGTGTTTTTTTATTCTAAAATTGACAAGCCTGCACGATACAGCGACTGAAATCGGCAGCGAGCTATAATTATAGAGAAATCGATCCTAAGGGGGGGGGGGGGGTTACGACATCAACACTTACCAGGTGGTCCGAACCACATATTAAGATCAACCTCTTTGTTAAATTCAGCTGAATCAAGGTCAGAACTTTGTAAATAGCAATAATCAGGTGTACAAATGTCAGCCTTTAGTTCTGGTATCTGACCAAAGAGATCGTGCTGAGCAAGGTAAGCGGGGCTGTCTTCTGTCATGTGATTATCCAAGTACTCCTTCAGACTCATTAATTTCTGACTCCAGTCTTCATCGGTGTACTTTTTACCTAAAAACAGAATACACAAATTTGTATTATCAAGGTGTATCCAGTCATATTATATTAGAATCCCCTGACTTTTCACTATAATTGTGTTAACATCGATGGTTATTCGATATGGGGCTTTTACTCTCCATTCGCTGGAAAATTACAATTGAACAACCCACACTACACTTAGCCTGGGTTGGGTCGGCAATAGCAAGGAACAAGATGACCCGAGGAGGTCACCGACCAAATAAAACCTCGCTGGACGTTGGTTAACTTTAGTGATCTTACGGGAACTGGTATATTTAACGTGTCATTGACGCCGGCTGACAGATTTTTTAAAAATTAATTTATTGATTTACAATCTAAAAGAAATTAATTGTATAAAAACAAGTGATGTGATTTTTTATGGGTTATATAAAACAAACAAATTCCCCAACACTGAGGTATGATTTAATTTGCTGAAAAAATAAAGAGAATATGACATTAATCGTCACCCTGCAGAAATTATGTCTTTCCCGAAACTAGAGACGGAAAGTAAGTTTAATTATCATTTTCCCAAGCAATTGGCGCGACTAGTAGCAGTGGCCAAAAGACTGGTGAGCTATTCGCCAAATTTTTTTCCGTGGCTTATGGGAGTTCTGAACTACACGTTTCAGAATATCCTCCCTTTGGATTGTGTTGATTTCAATGATTGTTCTTTTTCATATGATGATATTTTCCAAGCTTCATCTTCTTTGCCACTAAAGTTTTCTTAGATCCAGATAATATTCCACCATTTGCTCTGGGAAGTGCGCTAGGTCTTTGTCCGCTCCATTATCCGTTTTGTTAAACAACTCACATTCTGAGAGAGTTTACCCATCTCAGTGGAATTCCAGCTTTATCTTCCCCATTCATAAGTCAGGTGACAGATCCAATATTGCTAACTACCGTGGTGTGTGTATTAAATTTTCGATACCCAAAGTTCTCGACAAGTTGATTTCTTCTAGACTCTAGACTAGACTATCATTTGCGTGTAAACAATTTATTTCCGAACGACAGCACGGGTTTACTGCCAAGAGATCTACTGTCACAAATTTTTTGAGTTATCAACACCATATTCTGTCCTTCTTTCAATTTGGCAAAAAAGTCCATTCTATAAATATATACTGATGTGGAAAAGGCTTTTGACAGGGTGAACAATAAATTTCTGTTATCTAAATTGCGGTCTTACGGAATTGGTCATTTCTTTCTTCGTTGGTTAGATAGTTTGCTCACCAACCGTACTCCGTACTCAGTTGGTAAAAGTTGTTGATCATAAATCAGTCCTCATTAGTGTTTCATTGGGTGTAGGTCAAGGTAGTCTCTCTGGACCCTTGCTTTTCAGTTTATTCTTTAATAATCTTCCCAATTTTATTAAAAATTCTTTTGAGACGTTTCCCGATAGTATTTTTATATCTCAGTATTATTTTAATTTTTTTCGTTTCACTTTCTCTTCCTATAGAATATAGATATTGTAATCGTGCACAAAATTTGGACATTTTTTGGCCTAAAAAATCGTTTGACGGGAACCCGAGCCAAACCACTGGTCCGATTTTAATGAAATTTGGCACAAGTCATCTATGGGCAAAAAGCCTGACCCATGTTTTTCTTTTTCTCGATATTGGTCCCAGGGAAGCCCCTAGGGGCCCAAACAGCTTTTTTGGGACCGAATCTCTAAAATCCAAACCACATGGCCAATTTTGATGAAATTTAAAATCAGTATGAAATCATTTTTCAAAAAAGACAATATCTGTTCTAATCTCTAAGAAGTCTATTCTATTCTGAACATCATATACTTAGTCAACACTGACCTGAGGATATATTTTTTGTTTCATTTTTACTTTTAATTATTTTTATGTTAGTTACGTAAAAAGGGTTCTGCCCGTTAATAAACAAGCCAGTTTACTGGCCATTATTATTTATAATAATCCAAAACCGGTCTCTAAGGAAGAAGCCAGCGCTCACCTAACCTATTTCAATAGGCACAAGTCTTGGTCCAGCCAGTTTTTTGAAATAATTTAACGTCCACTTATTAAGTGCAGGCCAGTGATCAATACAGTTTGTCAGCTTTACAGGTCGTCTGTTGGAGAGAAATTTCATTTGGAAGGATACGAGACTTGGTTGAGTAACTTCTTCTACAGGAGTACCTTGAACACCTGTAATAAGATTCAGTCATTAGGAATATTCTAGCACCAAAGTCCGTATTTTGGAATTTGGAAATGATCTCAGGTAGATGTGTATTAGGTTCCATAAAAAATAAAATTATTATTTTTTAAAAAATATCATTTTAAGAGATACATTGCCGTAAACTCCGTAAACGTGCAATTAAAAATGTTAACTTTTGCCTGGAGTCATGTCAGACTCACACTTTGTATGTGACTCTGATCATTATTTATTTGATCTTTTTTAAAAATGAAGTCTCCACAAATATTCAAAAAACTTTTTATTAATTTCATCAGTGCTTCGAATAATTTGATTTCGTACAAAGAATAAAAAGTATGACATTCTTAGCACAACATTATCTCAATTAAGATCAGGTTGGAGCAAAATTCTAAACTCTTACCAACACAGAATAAACAATAATATTGAAAACAAGTGCCCGAGCTGTAATTCAGAACCACATGATGTAAACCATGTATTCAACTGTCCCAACAATCCTATCAATTTAACACCTTTGGATCTATGGACCCACCCAAAGGAGGTCTCTCAATTTCTAGGTCTATTGAACGAGGAACAAGATGATGGTGGTGGTGGTGGATAAAGGATTATATGCCGCTACAAGAACAACACTTGAGATCCCTCATATCTCCGCCTCTGGATATGATAAATCTTGACCATCTCCTTTGAATAAAAAATGAGTAAGATTTTTTTCATCCCGTTCGCACTCACCGCTTGCGAGTATTAGGCACGAACACTAGAAATAAAGTCGGATTTCCGGCCTGTATACCACAGAGGGTGCATTTCCTGACACACTCATGTTCATAGAATCCACATGTTTTTTGTTTCATCTCTAAGAGTTTTTTGTGGAATTGTAAATATAAAAATAATGTATCATCTACATTCGAAGTTACCTGTAATTTTCCAAGTAGACATAGCTACTCCTTTATTTTCCTCTTTGAGAAGTGAGTTTGGATTAAAAGAATGGTGCAGGGTCATGAGAATTGATATTGCAGTTGTTATACATTTATTATTGCATCCCATTAATATGCCTGCAATCAAGACATTACTTGGTAAAGTTAATGATAACACGACAATAGTCGTACCTACATACTTTCTAGTTGTATGTACGAGTATATAACATTTTTTTCTATTTTATCTAAAACAGATCTTTATCCACGGACTTCATTAGCTCAGTTAATTCGTTAAGCATGGGGGTTTCGTGCCGAGGGTCGGCGCTTCGAGCCCACAGTAATGAGGAATTATTCTTAGTAGAAAATTGATTATTTCGATCTATATTTGTGACATAATTTCTTGCGTTGGGACAAATATAATTCGTAGTTATTATTATATTTATCGAAATTTAAATCGGTTCTTATCCAACACACACAAAACTTTATCCAAAATTTATATAGATTTTCCTATTTTATCCAAAACATATCTTATCAAAAAATTATATCAATTTTCTAATTTAATTCAAATCATACCTTTATCGGCTTTAAATAAGCAGTCCTCCTGGTCTAGTGGGTATCACACTGGCATTACACTTGGGGGACCCGGGTTCAATCCCCGGCGGGGTCGGAAAATTTTCGACTTTGTGCTTGTGATTTCGGGGTGCACTCAGCCTCGTGAGGACAATTGAGTAGCTACTTTAATGTGAGTAGCGACCAGTGGCGGCATTACCAGAGTAAAAAGATTAGAAGAATGAATTATGAAGAGATTATTAGTGCAGGAGGCTCTTAGTAATGCTGTGATACCCACAAAAGTTGTGAAAAGGTCATTGGGCCTTACCACAAAGAAATTCTACATTTACATTTTACATACCTTTATCGGCTTTATCCATAATTAGCAGGCTCCGCCTGCTTCCCTTGGCATCTTAGAGACATGGTCATTCCTGTCTGTTGTAACTTGGATTCGAACGACAAAAACGAATGATTATTGATTACCTTTATCCAAGATTTGTATCGAATTTTCTATTTTATGTAACCAAACTCCATGTTCAATGACTTGGTTTGGTTCACTCTCCTCATAATTGACAAGACATAGTTTATTCATCATTTTATAATAACAAAGTAATGTATAGATGTGTTTAATGTGAAAAGGAACGTTCTTCCAAGTTCCTGTATTGAGAATTTCCCAACATATTTCTATCCCTGACTTGACAGAATTTCGCAATAGTTCTGCTTCTACTCGACTGAAAGAAATTCAAGATTATATTTATCTCCATTCTGACGTTCCGATGGTTGGGGGGGGGGGTATAACGAAGGACCTACNTTGGGGGGGGGAGTATAACGAAGGACCTACGAAGCAGTTTAGCATAAAGAAATTTACCCTCAGACATTCCGCCCCCTCCTTACACATGTAATTATATAATAACAGGCTCCAGTCAATTTAACGATCAGACCTTTAATTGAAAAAAATATAATTTTGATTCATCTCAGTTTAACTGACAAGACAACTGAGAGTTCAGTAAATGGTAACGTAAGTGCTAACCTAAGCTAATAATATTCAAAGCTATTACCTGTGATGGTCAGAAACAAAACATTTTTTGAACAATTCATGTATTTTAGTTAGCACATGCCACAATTCAAATTTTTCTTGAAACAATGTATCCAAATAAACTCTATTGTAGTCCCGAATGTCTTTCTCTAAGTTTATAAGTTTTTCTCTGTCTGATTTTAAAAACATGACTTCTTCAGCCACTAATATCTTTGGTTTGGTTGATTAAATTTAAATTTTTTAAAAATCCTCTTCATACTGACAAAAAAAAAAGAACTGACAAAATTCACATTTCACTGATAAAAATATATCAGCTGTAGATTTCGTGAACATTTTTTTTATCATGAAAATAATCTAATGTAGAATTCGTTTGTTTACATTCCTTTTTTTTTAAAAAAAAAAAAAAAAAATACCTAGATTTTATTTCGTAGTTCGCAGTAAAACTTACATTTGTAAAATTTGAAAACTGACAAATATTTTTAAATTATAATTATTACATAGTTTTCAAAATCAGATAGTATAAATTTCTTGCGTTCATTCATAGTAACAATGAACGATTGGGAAACTGTCACCATTCTGAGGAAAAAACCTCAAAAAGCATCTGCTTACAAAAGTGAACAGGTAATAAATTTGTGTAAATACCTAATAGATGGACAAAGGGTATTAGGCTTAAAAGGGACCTAATAACTGTCTTGCCTTCGAGGTGTTTAAACTAGTCAATAAACGATAGCACCCTAATATGCATTTTCACCCCTAGGTGTCAGTATTAAAATTAAAAACACGTTTTTTTAAACAAATCTATCATGTGGTATGGGCATGTTACACTATGATAATATTTTTGTGATGCTCTGTTGTCTGATATATCTTTCTGGGTAAATTCTTGCTTAGTTGATTGGCGATGTGCGCAATACTTTGCGTTTTTTTGTTAAATGGAAAGTTTTAAAGTTATATCTCCATAATGTGGGATACAGTTGTGACACTTTTCTCTATTCAGATTCTTTAACTCACAGTTCATTATTAGGTGGAATTACTGTTAAAAAAATTATATATCATATGAATGAATTCCTAAATTAGGGTATGTTATTGTAAATCTCTGAAAATCATAATGAATGATGATTTGATAAAAATATTTAACAATTCTTCCCCGGTCCCGGATTTGTCTCTACAAATTTTGATCTCAGTTTTCAAATTTTGAATGAAACAATTTGTCATTTAAAAATATTAAAGGAAAAACAAATAGGGTCATTACTTTTGCACTACTCTGTACAATACCATTAAATGAGATTTACGTTATAAGGATATAGATTATAGAATATTTATTTCTCATGTCAAACTTTTCCAGAACATAATTATCTGTCTCATATTTTTTTTTATTATTTCAGGCAGTCAATCAAGCTAGAAGACAAGGGATAGCAGTTGATACCTCACAGAAATGTAAGTCCCATAAATTTGGTTGAAATTGGAAGATAATAAAAAATAATTCGTATTTATGATAGTAGAAGTGCGTACAGTTTAAAAAATAATATTATTAATAGTTACACATGAAATTCTGTGGTTCATATATTTATATGAAGGGAATGAATGAAACTTGAGATGTTACTGAATGGTCATCAGGCTTAAGGAAATAAAAAATGATGATTAGTCTATTGTGCTATACACCTCTCGCTTTTACCATAGTTACTAGGAAGTTAACCCCAAACAGGACCAGACAAAGTTGATAAATACTAAATAATCGGATCGACCGTTATTAGAATCTAGTAACTTCCTCATAAAAGATGAGTGCAATGGGCATTCGGTAGTAGCCTCCTACTCGTTCGTTAGGGGTTTTAGTGTGCAAGTCAAAGGACTGGAAGCGCAAGTGGAAGAGACTGGGTATTTAATTCAGTTCTACATCACTTCTCAGTAGTCTACTACAGTTCACATACTGCATCGCTTATTTATCTCCATGGTGTTTAATATTTCAGTCGGAGCTGGTACTAACAAACAGCAAGGCACAACCAAAAATACTGCTAAACTAGACAGAGAGACTGAAGAACTTAAACACGATAAGGTTCCTCTTGATCTTGGAAAGCTCATCATGCAAGGACGTCAAGCTAAAGGATGGGGACAGAAAGAGTTGGCAACCGTAAGTATTAGGATATGTTTTCTCAAAGTCAAGTCAACTCGTACAGTATTCCAGTAACGACCTAGTTGTTTTTATCAGCGGAATAATTAGCTATCAGTGTAACTGATATGTTAAGAATACACTGTTAGGTTTGTTTTAATTAAAATTACATAGTTCTGTAAACTATAGACGTCTCTCAGTTGTATCCCGCTTTCAAAAAAATGAGAAGTTTGAGACAATACCCTGTGATAGAAATCACATTTGTAAGTTAGTGTACACCTTAAAGTCACAAAATAACTTTTATAGGCCGCAGTGACAAAAGTTTTATACATTAGTGGCCCTACCAATACGAACAGTGCACACCTTATATTTTTAGTTAAATATGCTGAAGAAAAATCCCTGTAAATGGCAGCAGGCATGGGGCCTTAGATGGTTTAGTTGGGCCCAAAACTAATATTCCACTTGTATGAATGTAATAAATGAATATATTTAATTTCATCTTAATCAGATTACGAGTTCGCGAGTTATCTTGGTGCAAGAAAAATTAAAGGATAATCATGGACTTAAAACATAAGACTCTTTTGTCTAACCATTTAGTTTTCGTGTCCAATTTCACACACAAAAAAATCCATATATTTTGTTATTGGAGCCCAAAAAATACCTACATCCTTCCTGTGAAACCCTCAAAAATATGGGATTGTTAGTTAATGTCCGCAACTTCGCAGCTATGGCAGATTTTCATTTCAGTAGGAAAATCTATTATAGCTGGTATATAAAACCAAGCAAGATACGGTGAATTATCTTATTTTTTTTT
>CM022880.1:14997362-15041205 GCA_012654025.1 Pachypsylla venusta
TTCTCTTAAAGTAATACCGACTTTACACTTGGTCAGCTTTTTCTGGCCAAGTGTAAAGATTCGTAAAATACTACCTTTTTACAAATTGGTCACGTGTAAAGTCGATATTACTTTAAGAGAATTGAGACAGAAGAACGTGCAATAATAAATTTAAGTGCGGGATATACAGCAGCAACAATAAACTTTGCCCCAATAATAGATATCACTACTTTCATAGGCGGAATTTTTTGGAAGAGTGGGTGAAACTTGGCCTTTTCTCAATGATAATTTTTTGTGAGATATCAATACTTTTTGTAAAGATTACTATCTTCAATTGTTTCGTAAGCCATTTTTATTGATTTCTTCTTCTTCTTCTTTCCGATTACACAACATATCGGGAATCAGGAAATTTCTGTGTAAACCGAACCCAAATGTCCCTAAAGCGGAGCCGTTTTGGAGCAGCGGGTGTGAAAGAATTCGAATATAAATAATTTCCCGATTAACTGCATGTAAATATCTAACTTTATGCAAGATTTCAGTGTTTTATCAGTTAAAACAACATTACAATACGTAGTTTTGTCTTCCCTAAAGCGACACCGTTTTGAAGCACTAGAGTTAAGTTCAAATTTTCGGATTTTTCCCTTTACTTGAATGTCAACTGCTAACTTCATGCAAAAATTCGGAGCTCTAGATATACGGGAAGTGCTTAAAACTTTTGATGATGAGTGAATCAGTCAGTGTCCAAAAGTGGAAACTTTGTACTATACTATAATGTATGTTCAAATTTTCAATGAATATCCCTTGTAGAACCGGATATCTGACGGTCTGAAAAAAACCTGGCGAATTGTTCTTGTAAAGATACAATGGTGCTTTCTGGAACTAGCCGGCTTACTTGACTAAAACCGTAATTTTCTCATTCGCAAACTCTACCGGGTTGGGCGAAATTTCTAATCATTCAAATAATAATTATCTAGAATTGCCTAAACAGCGGATGTTTGTAAAGGAATATAATTCAGCTTGAAAAGAAACAACGTAAAACGGGTCTACTTGAGAATGACTCTGCATTTTTTTGACGGTTTAAATTTATTTAAAATATAAAGATCAAAGAGCGCCCCGCATGAGATGTATTTGACGTTAATTTGTTTATTGTTTCAGTTATTAATTTCAGAGCACATCTTAAAAGAAACCTTGTTGAAAAGTAGCACGAGAAGAAAATACAGCTAACACTGTTTTAAATCTCTAAGTATATAATTTCGTTCCCTTAGCTTGAAATTAATAAATTATTACTATTTACTTCATACCACTGAGTTTTGAGATTTGGGAGACCTATTTCATAAAATTTACAAGTCCTGTACCTATTACAGGCAAAATGCATGTATTACAAGTAATTTTCAACATTTTTGAAGTGTAAACTGTTATACAAGCCAGTAATAATACAAAACGGGCATTTGTGATTGATTAGAAAACACTTATACTTAAGAATAAGAACTGACTGTAATACAAGTGCTATATGAAACAGGTTCCTGGTCATAATCCAATAACTTTGAATCTTCTTTCTTTTTGTTTTCAGGGATTAATTTATTTCCCTTGATTTTTAAACAGTGCATAAACTGATTCCTCTTCTTTTTTTTAAATCAAGACAGAAGGGAGATGAAAACATAAAATAGTAATAATAAAGACAAAGAATTGAATCCTCATAGTGCATTAGATAAGTTTTCTCCAACGGAGTAAAGGAAAGTAAAGTATTTTCAACGGTGAAAATTATCGATGGTGCAAACATTTCATTCCACAAAATAGTGGTTGAAATCTAACCACAGCTAACCTTGTCTCATTACTCATTTTCAGACCTTGTTCTTCACTTGACGATGTTAATATTAGAAATCCCAATTTATCTAAGTACCTGTACAACGGGCTGTTGTTGTAATTCAGATTGGAAAAAAAGTTGATATGAAATTACCGAAAAGATTTTAATAGCCCTTGGTTGGAACTGTGATGGTACGTGTTCTTAGTCGTCCTGGTGCCTAGAACCTGCCATTCTGAGGACGATGCAATGAGTTGGTCGTACAACGGGTCCGACTTAGGGGAGAACCGTAGGGTCCTCGAACAAGGGAAAAATCCCACGTTCAAAATATTTTTCCCGTTTGGGGAGAAAAAAAAAAATTGCTCAAGCAATAAAGGCATGGCCGTAAAAAAATTCCTAACCTATCGAGGGGGGTTAAAATATGTCAATAAAGTTAACATAAAAAGTTAAAAACAAAACAAAAGAGAAGTGGAAAAAATAAAAATATGGTTGGTGGGATTTTTCCCGCGATGTGTCACGCCGCACGCGACAAAAATCCCCAAAAATCCCACAACTATGGGACCCTACGGTTCACCCCGGAGTCATACCCGTCGTACAACGCAACGGTTAGCTGTTCTGACTAATAATATCATATGCTAGGTTACCCAGGGATTTTTGTCTTCACTACATAATGAAGTACCCAAAAGAACCACCGGTGTTATCAGTCTTCAATCCTATTTGAGCAGTATAAATAAGGTTAAATAAGTTTTCGGATGCTTAAGCAGTATACAACAACTTAATGTATTACAGTATTACATCTACATCTGGCTAACAAGGACCGATGAGGTAACTTATGATGGGAATAAGGTCTGTTTGTCTCTATTCACTAAATATTTGGTATTACTGACTGTGGAAAAGTTTACAAAGTGTGGAATCTTGTTCCACGATGGGTAAATTGACTCGGATGTTTTTTTTATACAATAAATCACACAAAACTTAGAATATATTATTATTGGAGAGGGGGGAAGTAAAATTGTCATAACAAATTTCAACAACACCAAAAAATATCTATTTATATCTGAAAACCTAACTAAAATAAAATTTCCTTAAAAAATATACTAATATTCTATTTAAATTAAATAGAAAAGTGAAAATGTTCTTCCCTTGGACAAACCGCCAATTTGTAAAGATCTAGAAGTCTACATGTTATCAAAGGCTAATTATTTGCCAATGAACTAGTCTTATTGACAACATCGGATTATTTCAAACGACTCTTCATTTGTATAAAGTCTGCAGTTCATAGAATTACTAGGTAATAGACGAGTATGAGCTATACATATTAAATTGAATGGTACCCAGCGGGTTGGGGGTAATCAAAATTAAATATTTAAAAAAGTAAATTGAGACACGCGATTTTTTTATGGGAAGTATTTTTTTTTTTCATATACTTAGCTCAGTTGAACTCGGCTCGTGCGAATGTTACCTTCAAGTAACTTCTCACAACTATAACCTATTTTTCACAATGTAGTATGTAGGTCATTCAAAATTTTAACCAATATTTGACACTTAAAAAGAGACATGCAAATCTCTTGTTTTCAGTGCAATATAAGCAACAAAAAACGTATAAAAATAAGTTTTTTGTTGCTTATATTGCACATGTCGAAGGAGTGAAGCCTTGCTAATATATTTTTGTTAAAAATATTATTCTAGTTTTATTAACGCATCACTTTTCTAGTGTATCTAGGTACAGCGAAATTCGGTGAACAGAAACTAAATTAATAGAGAAAAAGAAACCCTATTGAAGTGTGGCTCATCTCATAAAGTTGAATATTATACGACTTTACAGTAAAAGGTATCTAATTGAACCGTGGTCTTAACATTATTATTATTTTTTTTTTAAAAAAAAAAACATTCTGAAGGAATCACAGCACCACAAGAATAAATTTAAAAATAGGTACTATAAACATTGCGTTAATTATTCATTGTAAAAAAAAGGGGTCACTTATTGAAGGGAATCTTTGAACATTATTATTAAAACAAATACCTATTCCAAAAAATACCCAAGTGCGGGGCTCTGGTATTTGCAATATGTTTGGTCCCGTTGTGTTGTGGAATGCTGCATTTATACAAAAGATTCCTTTCTGTATGTCTCGCGTTTCTATTCACCGCGCTGTTTTTATTTTTATAATAAACACCATCAAACACATTTAAATAATTTCTGATTACTTGTTGGGTATTTTTATATTCCCACGTTCCTTTTAAAAATAATTAACAGTATATTAAAATCAAAACGGTTAAATTATTATCAACAAAATAAAATTTCTGAAAGACCTAAATTTGCTATTTAATAATTTTATATTAGAAAAATAAAAAGATATTGGGAGAGACTTATGGGCTCATTAGAAAGCTAAGTTTAAGATCAGATAGGTAACTCTATTAACTTTAAACCACAACTGGAAACGATTTCAATATTTTTTACACAAGCTCACGACGATTGCAAGCAACAAATTCAACTACAGAAGGATTTGATGTTTGTAGCGTGAAGTCGTTTGAAGTCGCTCATACATGAGCTTGTAGTCGCCCGTAGTTGCTTCCAAAGAACGGCCGGGGTAACATCAAAATACCAAAAACTGTCCACTTTTTAACAAAATATACATTTTTGTAACTATTGGGTAGTAGTTCTTCTTATCCCCTTACTTTCGTACAGTCTTTGCAATCCTTCAGGACACTTTTTTTTACAACCATATCCTTCCAGCCGAAAATTTGACTCGGGATCCGAGTCCCGCCAATGTTATAAACAACTCGGCCACAGAGATCGGCCCATTCAATTCCATCTACATTAAGTAAGACATACTTTAAAGTATAGCGTTACTTAGCAGATGACCACAATCTCTGTAGGAACGATTCTATGTACCAGATCTGTGAACTGCAGACCTCTCTCAGTTCAGTTGAAAATATTGTAGTATGCATCTTATAGCGAGACCACAAAAAGTGTAAAGTTATAAAATGATGATAGAAATTGTATGCACCTTATATCTCAATTCATTTGATATGCATGCACAACATTATAGTGTACCTCGGTAAAATAACATTAGAAGGCTATGTGGCCCTCAAATACCTATCCATACAAGTTTCTTCAAAATCGAACGAGGCATTCGAGAGTAATCGTGGAACAAACAAACTATTTGTTTTTAAAGCGTTCGTAAAAGCGACAATAATGCGAGTACAACATACAGCACTATTAAAATTTAGTTGGAGTCAATATGTAGTCCGTAGGGCGGGCAGGATTCTAATTTCTAATAAACCCCAAATCTCTAGTACCCATACAAATAAATTGAAGATAGGAAATAAACTATGTGAAAATTGAAAACAATAAATGCTGCCACCTTGACCAATTCAATTTTCCGAATTTCCTCTTTTAGTGTTAAGATTAGGCCGAAAAGTAACACGCATTCGGACATCTATTGTATCATGGTACTTTATTATTTATAAATAAATTAGTAGAGTGAAATTTCATGATTGCAAGGTAACCGTATTTGTAATTAATTGTACTGGTAACTGTGTTCACCGGGCTAGAACATGAAAATAATTTCAACTGTATTTGTAAAGACTTTGTTCACTGGACTATAACATGAAAATAATTTTAACTACATTTGTACGAACTTAGTTCACTGGACTATAACATGAAAATAATTTTAACTACATTTGTAAGAACTTAGATCACTGGACTATAACATGAAAATAATTTTAACTACATTTGTAAGAACTTAGTTCACTGGACTATAACATGAAAATAATTTTAACTACATTTGTAAGAACTTTGTTCACCGGACTATAACATGAAAATAATTTAAACTATATTTGTAAGAACTTTGTTCACCGGACTATAATATGAAAATAATTTAAACTACATTTAAAAGAGTTTGTTCACTGAGAAAAAAAAAAAAAAAAAAAATCTTACACCTTGCAGTTCTCTTAAGAATAAAAATAGAGAGAAACAACAACAAAAAATTAAAGTTCTAAGAAAAAGAAGAAGAAAAAAAATGGTTTGAAGGTAGACATAAGATTAGGAAAATATTCGGGATCGGTTTCGGTTTCATTAAGTTATACTCGTATTGGGCTTTTATGTAAGGAAGATATAGCATTCGATATGGTCAAAATAAAACACCAAGAGCCGTCATCCAAAAACTCAAAAATTGGATACAAATTCAGGGCCGAGTTTTTGTATGACGAACCACAGGTTTTTATTTTGGTTATACGTTACAGCATTCGAAAGCCTATTTTAAAGGGAGACAATAAGCACAAAGATATTTAGTTTTCCCCAAACACATTTTCATAATTTTTTGATCAATTTCATTTAGGATTTTGAATTTGAGGAGCCCTGCACCCTGAAGGTGTCCCTGCATTTTAACATATCATGAAAAACTAGCCATAAGTTATAGCCGTAAACCAATTTGTAGGTTGAGGCGTTCAAAAGTAAGAGTGAGGGAGGACTTTCGTGCTATTTTCGACTCACCTTATCCTAAAAACCCGATATAATTGGCTTTGAATATAATGAACAAAGTGTCATATTTAAATTTGTTATTTAATGGAACCCCCACCCCGGCGGCCATACTTGAAATGTTAACAGAGAAATAGGGATTACCATCACATGCACCCTATAAATTAATAGTCATAATTTCATAACATAGGTAATCAACGCAAATCCTTCGAAAACTTACTGCACAAAATAAAAATATTTGCTAATCACTGAATTACTCGCAATTTAACGTTTCTTTCGAAACGGACCTTTTCAATCAGTCGTGAATTATACTGTTCATTTTAAATGCTCTCATAGATAAATTTTGGTTTAGGTAATAGTTTCAAAAATAAACCCGTTTGGAAAAGAATATCCCACTTTGTAAAAACAATTGCTTCTTCTTACAGTGCTCAACAATTTGTAGATCAATTAAGATGAAGGGAAATCATGAAGGTTTGTTTACTCCCATTATTTTACTGTAAAGAGACCGAACCCCAGGTGCAGATACCAAATGATTTTTCTGAAGGTAAATTCTATACAGGTATTCTTTTCTTCTCAGTATCCTCCAAAGTGTAGATACATCATCAGAAGTTCTTAGATAATGGCTTCTTGTATTTTAGTTGACTTTCTAAGAAGACCTTCCAGCGTTAAATAATTGATACTGGAACATAAAACACACTTGTTTTTAGTTGAGGATGGAAAGAAAATTAAGGCTTTCCCAAACCCAAAGGCTACTTCAGACCAGACCGTGGCTGTACTATACATTTGTCGATGAGGTTAAACAGAGATTATTTGCATATAACAACCGATTCTTACGGTCATGATTTTCCATTTTCTTGGTCTCTCGCCCACATGAACCTTTGGTTAAAGTTTTAAGGGCCGTCGATTTGCGAATCTTATGAGTTACGAGAAATCATCTTCTGAATATTATTTAGAAGCTATAGAACATTTTGAACGGTTGAAAAAGGATTTTTACCCGACCAACAACGGTTCTAGTTCACGTTTTATTCATACTTGCACATATTCTTATCGTTCACTGCCCGTTGTGAAGCTATTGCAAGCATAGGTCAGTAACACGGCGGTACTTCTACATCACGGTGTAGTATGGAGCGCTCTTAATTCATAGCATTTTAAAGTAATATATATAATTATATACAAAATAATATTGACAACAATAACGAAAAAATATAGCATATGATCAATGCACCTACCTGGGCGACAGCACTGCTCATTAAATTCAAAACCCAAGTTAAATTTTCCTAATTAAATTTTTCTGGACATACCAAAGACAAGACGTGATTTTGAATGAACCTGTTTACTTGACAGGTGAAGTTTTATTGGATTATTATTTTCAATGATGAAGTTTTTTAATCAACCTCGTGCTACACGATCTCAGGTACGTAATACTACGTTGTTAAGTATTTTCTAAGTGGCAGTAATTTTCTGATGATACAATAGTGTTTATTAAATTTGTTCATGGAATGAAATCTAGTGTAGGATTCCTATCTGTGTATCAAACCTACACTAGTGGTCCGGGGGTCACTTATTCAAGGGAATCTTTGAACATTATTATTGACAATCATTCATTTCATGTACCTGGTGACAGCATGATGATATTGTCATTTGTGTATCGCAATGGTAAAAACCTAATATGGTCTAAGCACTGAATAGAAAATGCCAAGGTGGTCCTCAGCTAAAAATGAGTTTGAGAATACTGTTCTACTCTATTTCGAGACATCTGCCATTGCATTATCTATGCATTGTGTGACTTGTGGAGAATACATGCGTGCTGTCATCTACTTCTAAGGGTGCTCGCAGACAACTACATACTAACCTATCTTATTGCATAGCGCACATCTTTGTATAATGTATATACACATAGTCCGCACATTGCATTATAAGCAAACATATGAACAATGCAATAAGATGAGAAAATATGCCTCTGCCCGCGAGCACACTAATTAATGAATCATGAAAAAAAATAAACTAATTTGATTTGCGGAGGCTATGTATTGTTTCTTTACTCATGATAACTTACATGGATATTGGTTTAGCTGGGTTCGTAGTAACTTTGCAGCTATTTACTTCAAAAGAAATAAATCAATAAAAGTCATATTCAAGAGTATTCAAACACAAATACCAAATGATAGTCTGTGTCAATACCAGATATAACTAGAGAACTGTGGCAACAGACGAAGGCTGCCAAATCTAATTCAATTTTTTTTTTTTCTCTAGGGAGCTACAATGAATATCGATACCAGTTAAAGGAAAATATCGCAGCAAATAGATGTAATAAAAAAAACCGGACAACCTGTATGAAAAATTTGTACATGATTTCATTAAGATAAGTATTGGGAAAAACACAAAATGTCCGCCATCTTGAAAGCCAAGCGAAAATAGATTGTACATATGGGATGTATTTACTGTTGGAATAGATTATGTGTTGTATAACCTTTCCATCCCGTAATTATTCATGTAATACTACTCCCCCCCCCTCGTACAACCCAAGTGAAGTACAATTTAAAATTTTAAAGCGAATCGATAATGTCATTTTGTAAAATGCATTATTTACCTAAATCGTGCATTATTTTATCCAATTTTTAAAAGCATTATTAGTGTTCAACACCCTTTCCATATGACTTCATCGAAAATCAACATAAATATTATTAGAAAAGCGGCACTAATATAATCAGGATCGTGTTTAAAGAAAATAAAAAAAAATATGCAGTACATAGATGCATAACAGCAATAACAGAATTATGCATTTTCTCAGGAACAGAAAATGCTTTCATATTATAAAGCAAAAGAGACGTTTACATAAATTACAGAAACTGTACGTGAACTGCGAGATAACTTGAACGTTTTAGGGGGCATTTAGAATAGCAATAATGATTAGTAGTCATTGCTTTTATTTTTTCTTACCCAAATATTTCTTCTATCTATTTACTCATAAGCGCCAGTGCCATATACTCGTACCTATACCATGGATCGCAGCTGTGGATCAAAAATGGAGTAACTCGTACGTGTAGCCAGCGTCTATGGCACGTTGAATACACCAGTTACCTTTAGATCACTGAAGTTAAGCAACGTCCAGCGAGATTGTACCATGTGGGTGTCTGCGTGGGTTCGCGCCTTCGTGATGCTGGCTTTTTCCGGCCCAAACCAGGCTGGGTGAGGTCAATGTGGGTAGTTGGTTTGAAAGATACCAGCGAATAGAAGATAAAGCCCCCGTCCTGAATGACCAATATATGTTAAAGCCAAAAAAAAAAAAAAAAAAAAAAAAAAAAAAAAAAAAAAAAAAAAANAAAAAAAAAAAAACTCGTACGTATAAAAGAAACAATTTTTTTTATACGTACGAGTATCTCTATTGTTGATCCACAGCTGCGGTCCATGGTATAGGTACGAGTGTATGAAGATGATCCCTAAAAGTTCAAGTCAACCTCTGTGCTATGCGTGTTACAAATTATAAACTTCGCTCATTCTCAGTAATGAAGTGCATCTTTGGTAATTGTTCTATCTGATAGGTACCCACAAAGTGATTTGTGCTGCAAGTGAAGTAAGGCACAAGAAAACGCGGCTAAATAAGAATTTTTTTTTGTCGACAATTTAGGTCAAAACCTATTTAATTATTTATCTCTTTATTAAGAAAAACAACAACTTGGATTCTTTGATATTTAATAATTGACAGGCTCAAATACTCCAGAAGGTGTGCACTCGTTCAATGAGGGCCTTCGGAAAAGAAACAATTACCAAAATTCTTCAAAATTGACGGACACAACATCGAAAGCAGAACACCTTCGCTGAAAATATTAATGTTCCATCTAAATATATGCTGATTTTCAATAAAAGTCATTTACACATCGCGATGCTCTTCCAGGTTGTTCGTTTTCGTTTATAGAAAAAAATGTTATTTAGAAGCTGTACTGTACAAAGTTTGAATATGTTTATGTCCTTTTAGATCCAGACTACTGCGGAACTTACCTAGTGGTTACCAAAATGTTTGGCGCGCTATCTCTTTACTGTTGAAGAGGTATCATCTATATATCCGTTAAATTTATTACACTGTGTGACCATACAGTGTGTGTTTAATGTATCTATGTTTTACCAACTCTGACAAAACTGTACCAAAGTAAAACTAGAAATATTTTGCACACAGAAATGGTCAACACTATCACTCTTTTGAAATTACCTACTGGAAATAGGTACATGCCGAATGTTAATTCCTATGGGACTATTTGGTTCTGAAGGAGTGAATGCGGAGAGTAGGTAGCCTGGATCTTTCAACTTAGCACCAATGCAAAATGAATGAAAATTTGAAAATAAATTAAAAAGAAAAGTTGCAGAGAGACACGACAGAGAAATTCAATTTGAACGGGAAGGACATTGCCTTACATTGGGTATACCAGCAAATGCCCTTCCATTGACTTGAGGGTGCTGGGGCGAGCCAGAGAGCTGCCTTACCATGCCGCTGCCTAGCTGTTGTAGAAGACCTTGAGAGTTACATTGAGATGGACGACGGGATCGAATGCTCTGCATGCTTCCACCACCAAAAGAGAGGAAGGGAACACTGCTGCTTGTATTAGGCATGCTGCCTCCCTGAAAATTAGAAACAAGTTAGAAACACTATACTCGCAGAATCAAATCTCCGGTATTCTAATATTTTGAACATCTTATTTACAAAATTCATATGTAAATCAGACGAAGGAACCTAGTCATCGGGACCAGCGAGGAATTTAACCTGTAGGTTTGATCTTATTGACCACCTCACAAAGGTCAAGTTCAAGGTCAAATCTCAGGTTATCATCGGATTGACCCTTTCATTTTACAAAACTTTTATTCGAACTTTTTTTTTCCAAGACGTTCCAAAGGAGGAACTCGGGTGCGGCGATTAAAATGGAACACCCTGCATTTGGAATTAGATAATTAAAGTTTCCTTTTTGGGACACTCTAGGTACCGTTAAAAATTGAGCTCAAGGATTTGGACTTGTGAAGTCCGAAAACCGGTATTTTTAACCAGCGGCAAAACTTACCTAATAAAGATCAAAGTTACCCCAATTTTTGCAAGCGAACCTCCATTTTTATCACCTGGGCTAATATATAATATATGCAATACTCGCATAATACATGAGTGTATCTACAAGTATTCTACCTTATTTTGTTTTATTCAAGATTCAATTTTCTATTTGTTTGATCTCTTTTAATTGATTGATGGTCTGTATATCTTTGTGAAAAAGCTATCCCCTTCTTTCTGTCTTCGTACTATTTTGTAATATACGGAAATAAATCTAACTTTTTAAACTTATGACACAAACTCAACTTTAGCAAAATTCAAATTCATCACAAAAACTAATTATTTCCATTTCAATTACAAACTCACAAGTGTACTACATTTCAGTGGCGTAGAGTATGTTTGTATCCCTCTCAGGCTGTCAGATGTTTTCCACTTGTAGCCCGCGGGAGGACATTAATTACTTTTAGTTCTAAACGTCCAACCTTTTATAGAGCTGATTAATCCCTGACATTTTTTTTGCAGGGATATGTTTAATGGACTGTATAGTTTTAGGGGTTGCTACGTCGAGCAAGGAACCTCACACTGATTTTTGGGTATTTCGAACAGTTTTCAGATGGTCGATTTTTAAAAATTGGGTACAGAACTTTGGACTGCACACCCATATCTTACCAACTGATGGTCTGATTTGTTTTTTTTTTTTTTAAAAAAAAAAAGAGTTCAAATTTACAGTACGATTATAATTCCTTTTCTTCTTAGAGAGAAAGAGAAAGTAAAACAGTTGAAATTGAATCCAATGGTGAGGAAGCTACGGATGTTGACATTGTTTGACCAAACACTGTTTTTGTACCTACTTGCACACACGCTACGCCACTGAGGTAAAATGCATTTTAACATCATTTTTAATTTGATCATGCAACTTTTTCTAATTTTATTGAAACAGAGGAACCAAAAGTTTTTGATATTTACGTGAATACTAAAGCAAGGGTCACTTTTCAAAAACAAAATGTACTTTTAGCAGCGTTCATTAAAATAAATAAATAATAATAATAAACCTCTGGAGTTGAACTTTAATTTGTTTAAAGAATATCTCCCTAAAAAAAATCGATTTAAGGTAAAAATAGAATCCAAAATTGAATAAAAAAATGAATTCCTTATTTTTTACGTAAAAATAATATTTGGCACCTAAGTAAAAATGAAATTTGGTAGGTAGGTGGGTTCTATTTGGTCTTCAAAGCTTGGTGCTACAGACTTTGTGGTATACGGGCTTCCATGGTAAGTGCTTGAAATAATAAACCCATGTGCTTGAAATAAAAATATATTATTTCCTTTGCTTTTGTAAGGAAGGAAGTTTATCGTCTATTCATTATAAGAAGTCACTTTTTGAAAAAATGTCCGGATTCTTATTTACCCTTCTGATTGGTTCTTAGAGATCCGATCATCTTTCAAGAGGTGACAAAAATAAAATATTATGAAATTTGCGACTCTGTTAAAAATATTCCATTATAATCTATAAGGCTAATTTTGCTTTAGGATTTATATCCGTTAAAATATGAATAGGGATTTTTTTTATCGAAGGTGTGGTTTTAAAGATTTTTCTACTTTTTTTAATTTGTCTTATAAAAACCTGCATATTTAGGGGTCCATCCTACAAAGGTCATAAAATATTTTTCATTGATTCATATAATACAAAAAAAAAAAATGTTCCGTTTTCACAANAAAAAAAAAAAAAAAAAAAAAAAATGTTCCGTTTTCACAAGGATTTTAATATGATTTGCAGAAATAAACCATCTGTGAACATTTCAACTAATTACAACTTCGTTGCTGGCATAGAGTCCTATGATAGACGTCCTGCATTCTTGTAGTGATGTGAAGCTTCTTTTTCCTTCACCATATTTGGAAAGGTTTCAGCTAATTTTGCAGAAAATAAGACACAATCTGTGAAAATTTCGGTTCTTTTATTTCAGATATTAAGAGACCCTTGTATACGAAACCCGAACTAGAATTTAAAACTTACTGAGAGGCGGCCAAATTTGATAAACCCATAAAATTTCTCATTTTTGAAAATCATTAAATCTCTCTAATTAATTGCTCAGGTTTTAATCTAATACATCCATCATTTACTCCTAGACCTAAAGGTCGGTCGGTCGGTCATAAATTTGTCCCAAACAGTGATTCACAACATGAGGCGATAACGCCACCTAGGTTGCCATCTAAGGGTGATGAAGGGCACTGAAGTAGTTTTCAATTGTAGGGAGCCGCCTTGCTTATCGATCGGATTGGGTGAAGATTCAGGGGCCTGAAAGATTTAGGAAAAAGGGAGAAATGAACTGTACAAAAAATGTACATTACAAAAACGATTCAATGTTGAAATTGTTGCGTGCTTGGGGCTCCCACACGGGTATGCACGAATTTCAATTTTATCTTTATTTCTTAAGTACTAAAAATTTTCTAAGCTAAGGCGAACTCCTAAAGAGATGGTTTCTCACCTTGTTCCCAATCAAAATGTCGCACTCCGCACCCCGGATACCGACCGCGGCAGAACTACAGGGACGTCAATAAATTGAGGCATTTCGAAAACGCTCAAATTTGATAAAATTAAGTGATCTAACGGGAAATGTCGAATGCAACGTGGTAAATCGTTTGCTTACATTGCAACTTCAAACACACCAAAAATATACATTAAAAAATTAATGGACAAGGAAAATCCATTTTATTAAACTTACACCAGATATATTTTATAGGATTTTTAAAATGGAGGACGTTGAAAAATAGTTAATTAAATGAACAACAGTTACAAAAAGCTTGTGAACCACTGGTTTAAATCTAATAACTTAATCAGTTTTGATATGCCCTCTCCATTATTGCAAAATAATAATCTTCTCTATTAGTCAAATTCGAAACGAAATGCCTCTATGTGTCAAATTCATTATATTATACAATACAGGATGAACTAGGTATTGTCCCGCGAAAAAGCTGAACAAATGAAATATTGGTTGACATTTTTTAAATCCATCGCATTAGGTTCAATTATAATTTTTATTCTTAGGTTAAAACTGTTAAAATCTTTTATATATTATATATCTTAGACGTCTCCGTGGCAGAGTGTGCATTACACTCGGCTTGCACCAAGGAGGTTCCGGGTTCGATTCCTGGACGGGTGGAAAATTTGAGTAAGGTTTTTTTCGAATTTTCTACTTGGTCTGGTTGTGCTTGGGGGTAACTCAACCTCCTGAGGACAATTGAGTAGCTATGGTAATAGCGTCAAGTGGTAGCAATATAAGGTAAAAATTATTAAAGGGTAGTTTAGGCTAAGTGATATTAGAGTGAATGTTGAAAATACCTTGTAATGCTATGATGCCCACAAACGTCGTGACATAATAACACAAAGAAACATACATATATTGTATCTTTATCAACAATTAAAGCAAATCCTGAATCATTCATTATTATAAAATATCATTAATCTCTGAAAAACTACGAGTGATTCTGGTTTCCGTCAGGAATGTCATATAGTTTGTACACTTTCGACTAATAATAAACCTTTTCATTTTCTCTCTATAGTTTCAGTCGACCAGGTCGTCTTATCACTGTCTAACACTCAAATGGAACCAAAATGTAAACAAAACATAAAGAAAATATTGATACAGAAATGGCTGGCGTTCCAAATCAGGTCCAACCAAGACAATTGTAAAACTATAAGATCGCTCTTTCCTTTATAGATTCATTCAAGTGTTGGTAATTTTCAGTATTTTTTTAAAGCAGAAATTATAAAAGAGATTTTTTTTTATATAAAAAAATTCTACTTTCGGAGAGTCTGGAAAAAACCACAAAGGATCTCAAAGCTCACTTTGTCGGAGAAAAACACGTTTCGTAAGTGAAATATCAATTTTTCACGTGATAAAAAAAACGAGGCTTTTTTCTTCTGATGTTTTTTCTTTCTTTCATGTTTGAATCTTTCGGAAGGATTTTTTTTTTACCGAAACGGAGATACTTTTGTTTTTTCATCCATGTAGGTGTGTGGTGTTTTTTAAAATGGAATTTCACTTTTTAAAAATAAAGTTATAAGGGAATTCATATCACCATTTTTACGTATTAAATTCAAAATTTTGTTTTTGTGATTCCTATTTGATTGGACAAACACTTTTTTTTCTTCTCTACGAAAGGGTCAAATGTGAGAGATACTCTGTGATTATTCGAATGAGTTGAAAAAAAAAAAAAAAGATCCTGACTTTGGTACATTCGGAGTTGAGTATTCCGTCTTTTTTGGTGGCCATTTATCATTAAATAATTTTAACTTGATCGCGGGACACACTTTATATAGTGAAATAAGGACGAGAAATAAATTTGTACAAACGGATTATTAGTGGAAAGTCAGACAAGATAAAAGGATCTGGAGGAAGAGGAGAATTTGGAGGGACGAAAGGAAACTTGTCAAAATTTTATAATGAATATTTCATGTGGGATGAGAAATTGTTTAGGAAATTTCCCCCAAATATTCTCATTTAAAAGTTATAAATAGTCCATTATTTACCTGGCATTTTTCTCACCCTTTGTACCTTTCTACTACTTTGCTATAATACTAAATGACCCTTCAAATTGACCTAAATCTGAATCAGTGGTTCTCATTTATTATAATAGAGACACCCTTCTGCCATCTCTATAAAGCAATAATCTCATTTATACAATACAAATTTATATTCTATTAATGTACCTATGTACTTTTATAAAAGCCAACACTCAACTGATATGCTTTAACTGACATATTAACAGCGTCTATCACATGTAAAATATACACCAGTTCCCGTAAGATCACTGAAGTTAAGTAACGTCCAGCGAGAGTAACCGCGTAGTTTTAAGCCCCCCTGATGCTGGCTATTCCCGTTCCAAACGGGAATAGCTAGAATCACTGCCAGGAATACGAATAGATGTTAAAGAGCAAAAAAAAAACAATACCCAGAAGGGTCATNAAAAAAAAAAAAAATCAATACCCAGAAGGGTCATTATATTTTTTAGAAACCCTCTGGAAATCTTGGTTTGCCGAGTCAGAATTCTTGGCTATAAAATGGACCAGTTCAAGAAAAAAAAAAGCAGGACAATGGTTGTTATTAACCTTTTACATCTATTTTTTTCAAAATCTAGGTATAATATACCTAAAAGAATAGAAAACGTGTCCCGCTAAGTTTTTATTTCAATGTAAATTGATAACCCCTTAAATTGATAAGAGAATTTTACTTCATTAAGATTAAGCGCTCGCCTGGTAAATAGGAGGGCGTGCTTTCAATCCCCAGCTGAGGTAGTCTTCATTAATTTGAGTGTATATGACCACATAAAAATATCACGTAATAGTAACCTCCTACACAAGAATCTATTTTTTTTATCGCAAGCATAGGTAGATAATAATATTTTCTTTATCATTTACATACATTTTACTGACTTAGGATACTGTACGCCTTGATTACCTCCCTCATTTGAACCCTATTATTAGGTCTACAATGTCCGCCTGTCTGTTGCAGGGCTCTATTATCTCAATAACAATAAGAGGTATCCATTTTTCACAGAGTGTATATTGGCGTGGTGTTTTCTTAGAAGAAAAGGTCAGATTTCTAAATCCCCCTGAATGAAATCAAAAATAAATTCAAGTTTTCATGCCTTATACGGGGATTGATCCCGGTATCTTTTGCACGGTTAGCGCACATCTTACCGCTGAGCTCACTTCACTTTATACTTTACTTCAGGGGTGCATTCTAACTTGTTAAATATAGAAAGTCAAATTGTAAGCCCCTTCCAAAAAGAAAATCATAGTTGTGCCACTGGATGCAGCCAATTATGTTTTTATCTAAAGACGCCGATGTTTTTATCACTGGATTTATAAAACAAACTCTGAAACGGGATAGTAAAATTTTACCAATATTTATCGATTCACTATCCCTCGTCAAAAGAAGTTTAAGATTTTATCAGTTCGCGCCACAGGTGTACATAATAGGGGGTTGCCTCAGATAACTGGATTTTTGTACAAATTTAGACATTTAGAGAAACAGCTGAATAAGACCAACTGATATTAAATGTTCCATGCTCATTAATGAGACCAGGGAAGGGGACGATATTAAGTGTTTTGCGAGAATCGATGGTTGTATATTTTGAATTACGAAAGTTGAGATAGCGTAGGTGCCAAAAAACTGTTGTAGGTGATAGCAATAAAGACGCTACCCTACCATGTAGGAAAAGACAACTTTGCCTCTCCTTATGCCCATATTTATAAACATAGCCAACCATTGCTATCATGTTAAATCACTCGTGGACCTCGTGCTGGTAAGATCACGGTATTCAATATTCGTAAAATTTTCTCAAATTAAACTATAAAAAAAAACTACTCATTTATGAAATACACCCAGGCAAAAAAACATAACATTTACAAAATCAAAAGTAAAATCAAACCAATGAATCTGTAAATAAAATACCCCTCCACCATAATACACTTAAAATAATTGTTGTCACACATTTTTTTTTTTGAGTGACATTTTTTGTTATACTTACGATCATGCTCCGTGCAAGCTGCGGTACAGAAACAAAACATAAAGCAATTAGCAAGCACCAGAATATAACTACAGGAAACAAAACGGATCTAATGTCCTATGAGGACAGACAAAAGACATTAGCAGAGAAAAATGTCTGAGAAAATACAAAATGTGTGGAGACGCAAAGGTCATCGTTTTCTAAAACATTTTATGTAAATGATGTTGAGGACAGACAGAAAGATACAGGCTGTTCGTAATTGCAACTTTAATAAAGGAATGTGAGTTTTGGGTTTCATACAATATTGAATTTGTTCATTAAATTTCCTACTTGAAATGAACAATATAAACACTAGACTCTGACTAGAGGAAGGTCATAATATCTCCAAGACTCACAGGAAAGCGGCCAAAGCCCTAATTAGTGATATTAATATAAAAAATAGGCGCGGATACGAAGCATTTGATGAGAGGGGACGATTATAAAGATTATAAAAGTACCAATAAACTTCCTAATATTTTTTAACGGCTCAGAAGGGGATCGCCTTTTCGGTCCCCTCAAATCTGCCCCTGTTAAAAACGATATCATAAAACGTTCATGTTCTGAGATAATTTTAATGAATAATTTGTTAATTACTGATGAGGATGGGGGTATTTGTTAAAGGGAAGTAATGCACAAGTTGGATAAAAAACTTTTTCCCCGGAATTGAAAATTTGCACTTAAAATTCAGACATCGAGAAATAATTTTTATTCCGTGTTTGTCTGTTCGTAGTATTTTTTTGTGTTTGGGGATATAGGCATCCGTGTTTTGTTCAATTTTGAAAAGAAATCCTGGATTCTACGGGTAGGACCCAGATATTTTTTCAACTTGTGAATGACAATCAATTGCAAATAGTCAAACGTGTTGGAAGTGAAAAGTAAGTGTCATAAATAAAAAATAGTGTTTTGTAAAGTTACCAAGACGATGTTTAATATAAATTTGTTATTAAATAATAGTTAACTTTACAAGTACAAGACAAGTAATATTAGCTACTTTATTGTGAAATGGCCCCTCTCACATGGCCATTGCAAGTATGTACTTGAAAGTTATATGAGTGCCTAGAATTTATTGATATATGCAATATGATTGACATTGGAAGTCATTCGATCCGGGGGTTTACCCTCCATTCGCTGGAAACTTAAAAATCGGTTACCCACATTGACCTCACTCAATCTGGACGTAGTTTAACTTCAGTGTTCTGACTGGAACTGGTGTATCCAACCAATTCCTGTTAGAGACACTTGCTGATATTTGAATGATTTTGTGTTTGAAGTTTTTGATCGTTGATCAATTCTAGGAGACTAATAAATAGTATTGGCCTGCCAGAACCATGTCAATCATTTCAATATAATTATGTCAGTAATGATTTACAAAACATAATCATATTACAGAGTTGCTTTCTATTTAATTTTACAATTTACACCATCTGCTCTGGTAAACTCGGCCTATGAGGATATCACTCCCAAGTAGTTTGCAGCAATCTCAAGTATGATTTACTTTTTTTTGGAAGTTAGCAGGTTATAATTGGATTGCGAGAGAATACCCCTTCAAGATAGAGGATATATTTTGATTCTGATCTTACATTCAGCAACGGTGATCTAGAAATAAACGTTATCTGAATATTGACCATGATCAGGCCCGATGAGAGGGGGATGGGGGGAATCCCCCCCAGGCCCGGGATTTCCTAAGAAACCCGGTGAGAACTTGTCATAATGAAATTTTTCAAGTTTATTTCTGAATAATAAATAAATCAACTTAAAAGTTTTGAAAATTTTCAAATAGGCAAAATCAGAAGTTTGGCAATAGTGGACAATGATTTTAAAATATAGTGCGACCTTTCAGCTTGTACAACAATCATAAATATTGGTACATTTCGTAAACATTACCATCTGATAATCGAATAATTTGTTGCCAAGAAGAAGCGTACACGCCTTTTCACATCAACTAAGTGAATTGCCCACTTTTACTTTCATTACTGCCCATACGGTGATTTTAGATGAAAGAATAATAAAGGGGCCAGAAAATTTTTCCACCCGGCCCGGATTTTCTGTCTACGGCCCTGATCAATAATATATTTACCGGATATCATTTTAATTTTATTTGCTCTGTGCAATAGGGATAAGTTTACAAACAGCCTATTTGAATAGGATACTAGGAAGATCAGAAAGAAAGATAGAATCTATACTCTCCTATTATCTGTTAGGCAATTATTCACTAATGATGTCAATGAACATCAATGTCATACCAAAAATAAAGAAACATTTAGATTGAGAAGCCAACAATTACAAATTTTTATAAAACAACAACATTATCTTTCTACTTGTTTAGAGATCTGTCTTTCTTACCAAGTTGATGACAGTTAAAGATTATAGTCCACACTAGAAGACTACAATCCACAGTAGAGCAGTTTGGGTCAACATAAATGTCTTGTAATTTTAAACTGTCAAACATAAATTTATAAGAAAAACATTTGCATAACAATCATCAATAGGGAAAAATATTAAGAATAATGAACTGAAGACAAATAATATCTGAGGCACTTTGTATTTTCTTTATCTGTTGAAAAAAATAAGATTCAAAATAAAATAAAAATTAGTTATAATTATTTAGTTTTATATGGTTTCAAGACGGAAAAGAATCAATATAATATTTGTTCATGTACCTAATCGTACTGCTTTGGGAGCTGATTTTTGTATGAGATTCAAAATAAAAGGCCACATTAGTTATAATTACTTAGTTTTATATGGTTTCATGGAGCTGAATTCTGTGTAAAAATATAAAACTAATCTGCTACGAATTCTAATAAAATATTTTTTCAAAATAAATTTGTTTCGTCTACAAGTTATGTTATAAGGTTCATCTGTTAAGACTTGCTTGTTTCATTCTTAAGTTTTGTCGACCTATACTTCATTTATTATTATTTACAAATTCAGTTTAAATAGTTCTAAGTTATTATATTGATTATTAAACAATATAATAATATTTCTCAACACGTATAACACAAACAAACACTGAGAAATAAAATACATCAAATAACACTAAAAGCATGCAAATACGAGTATTTTAGTAAGCAATTATTAATATGAGATAGGCAGAAATTTTTAGAGATACTTGAATAGAACAGAAATGGCTTATGATTAGCAACAAGAAAATGAACACTAAGCGATTTCAAATACTATTATTATTTTGTATTTATAATAATAATATTTTTTTTTATTATAATCATTGCGCAAACATTTATTAACATAAATAAAATCTTGCGTTAAGAGTTATTTGAAAATATGTTTATGTTGTTTTATTTATTGCGTTGAGAATTATGTTTATGTTGTTTTATTTATTGCGTTAAGGCCGATTTGAAATTATGTTTATGTTGTTTAATATATTGCTTTAAGACTGATTTGAAATTATGTTAATTTTGTTTTATTTATTGTGTTAAGATTTATTTGAAAATATGTTTATGTTGTTTTATTTATTGCGTCAAGTCTGATTTGAAATTATGTTTATGTTGTTTTTATTTACTGCGTTATAAGGGATTTGAAAATGTGTTAATGTTACTTATATTTATTGTATTAAGACTGATAAACAATCAATATTCCTGTGTAATTCCTCCTCATTTAGATAAACACTCTAATAGGAGATTATAACTATACAGAAAATAACATCAAGTTCTTATTCAATTGCTTGATCTTAACAAATTTTGAAGTGAACTGCGAGTGAAGCAGGCATTAATCTGCCCTTACACAAAGTAAAATTTGAAATACGGTATCAAGTATTACCTAACTTTAAAAATTATAGAATATATAGTTCAAAGTGTTTTAAAGGATTTCCTTCTCTGATAAAATTAATTGTCTTCATTTCATAAAATGTAATTATATATATATATATATATACACAAGTTTTATATTATTGTAAAGAAATCATAATGATTAATAGAAAAAAATATGTACAGTTTAGTTAATTATGATTCAATAAAAACAAAACAAATAAAGATGTCATAGTACATCTTTGCACATCAATTATTAACGAGTCAGATAGATATAGGAAGATTAAACATTTAGTATTATAAGTATAGAGAGAATAATAAGTGACCAGATCCTAGTTAAATATGTTTTCTCGTACTCTTAGTCATAAAAAAGACTTTTTTTTTAATTTGGGCTTTACGCTTCTTTAACATCTATTGGTCATTCAAGACGGGGGTTTCACCCTCCATTCGCTGAAAACTTGCAAACCAGCTACCCACATTGACCTTACCCAGCCTGGGTTGGGCCGGAAAAATAGCCAGCATCACGAGAGCGCGAACCCACTTGGAAACCCACATGGTACAAGCTCCCTGGACGTTGCTTAATTTCAGTGATTTAACGGGAACTGGTGTATTCAACGTGCCATAGACGCTAGCTCAGACTTTTTTAGTTACCTTTCAAGAGAAAATACTGCCCTAGATTTTCATGGCCTTGAAAAAATGGAGGAATTAATATACATACAAATATATAGTGATATATTGTGAAGGATTTCCATCTACCTAATCCTTCTGTTACAAAAACATAAAATCTCATTTCGTATTTTTTTTTAAAAAAATTAAATATATTTTATTATACAAGGTGTGTCCAACAAGATTATTAGATTTTTCCGGGAAAATAATAAATTCTATGGACTACCAAATGGACTAAGTCGAAATATCATTAGGATCTCTAATGTGATTTCTTTCTATTTTGCCATTTTTAGTGATATAATATTTGAGGCTATACATATGTAGATATCTGAAAATAGTATTAAAACTCAGACCAATTTTAGACATCATTAAAAGAATGAGGTATATTTTCACTACTAGGTCTTGTTTGCAACATTTTTTGAAATAGAAAAACTCAAGGTGAATCTTTTTTAAATCTGAGGCAAAAGCCGTCTTAATATTTGAGTCGTATCTATTTAATAATTAGCCTGATTTTAAAAGTGAATTATCCCAGTTTTATTCATTAAGGTTTTCATTTTATAGCCAAATGATATATACAGTTGACAAAATTGAAATAATTGAGAGAGAAAAAAAAACACTAATAACGTCATCACTCGTGTCTTGATGTTATAGCCAAATGAGATATACTGGTGACAAAANAAAAAAAAAAAAAAAAAAAAAAAACTAAACACGCCATTACTCGTGTCTTGATGTTATAGCCAAATCAGATATACAGGTGACAAAATGGAAATAATTGGGGAAAAAAACACTAAATACGTCACCACTCGTGTCTTGATATTATAGCCAAAGAGATATACAGATGACAAAATGGAAATAATTGAGAAAAAACACTAAAGACCTCATCATTCGTGTCTTGGCCTTAATATAGAATCCCCATATTCCTGAATTTAATTTCTAGCTTATAAAACACCCTGAAAATAAATGATTCTAACCTTATTTACCTTTTTTGTACTGCTCGGTTCCAGTCACTTATTTAAACAAGAAGAGAAAAGAGAAAAAACAAAATGGAACCTATGATAGAACATATGAAGAGGAAGAAGAAGCTGAGTGTCTTTCTGTGCTTCTTATTTTTAATATTTACAAAGTGTTCAAAAAGTTTTAGGACAATCAATCAACTTTCGAACAGATATTAAAATGAAGAAAAAAGTATACTCTTAGTTGTGTACTTAAAATATTGTTATATTCATTATGTATGAGAACTCTTGGTTTGCCTCTGGCAAATACATACGGACGGAAATCATCCTTAAGTACTGCCCAGGAAAAAAAAAAATTCATAACCAACAATCAATACGAGTAGGTTTACAGCATATGAAAAGATATATTCAAAAGTCCCTCCAATAAAATTTAAGAGTTTCCGGGAATATGGACATGATATGTTTCTTCATTCTGCTAGAAGCTGTGTACATTGTGAAAATACATCAAACGCAATTTTCTTTGGCATTGCCACAAACATTTAGTCTGGATTTTATTTCAGAAAATCAATACTTTAAGCACAAATTTTAAATCTCCAGCCAGATAGAGGGAGAATTTTTGAGCATTGATGCATTGATCCATTCCTAAATCAGTCTCAAAAATGCGTCCTCAAAATTTGCTGGTGGACTTTTCAAACAGGTCTCATAAAATAATGAAATACCTATAAATCCCTCCAAAAATTAAACATATTCCTCGGAACCCTGATGGTATAAGATGGTCGACACAATTTAGTGGAAAAATCAACCGATGTCAAGTTATCTTGGTACAAACAGAAAATCCAATACTGTCAAATAGTACCTATCTATCTAGAATCTAGAAACACTGATGGCATCCAAATAGTACCTATCTATCTATTGAAACACTGATGGCATCCAAGTAGACTAGGTACTTGTAAGAGTGTTCTTGGTACAGACAGGCACAATTCGTCGATTGAAAATAATAAAATAATGTAATTCGAAACATTGATTTAGAATCGAATTAATTAAAGAATTAATTTAAATATAAGTACCTAATTCTTAATAACATTGTTATTTCGGACTGAGCGTTCATTTCCATTTAAATAGTTTTGAGACCGATTCCTAATTGTTATTGTTCATTCTGGAGAAAATTAATGACATTTTTTTCATTTGGTGAATAATCATAACTATTGTTTTGAAAAATGAAACGTTATGCGTATGTCAAACATCAAAATATAATTTCCTTGAAAGATTTCCAGCACAGCTTAGGAAATGCTCTTTGTAATCCAATATTGTATTTTTGAAAATAAATATTCTAATGATATTGAAGGAATTATGAATCATGAGCGAAACAAAAGTTCATAATAATTATAGATTGATGGCACGCGAAACAATTTAAAAAAGAAAAAGTCATCAAATTGTCCAAACTTTTTGAACATTCTGTGTCTAAAAAATATCTTTATATATTTACAATTGTTATACATATGTACATAAATAAATATTTTGTGTTTATACATCTACATTTGAGTTATTTACATATGTATTTATGGAAATATTGTGTTCAGTAGCATCTCATGGTAAATATACACCAAAGTAAAAAGACGAAGAGAAGACAAAACAAAAAAACATAAAGCACTATCCCAAATTTTGAATTCAATTCAAAAGAACAAAGAAAAAAATAGTACACTCGAAAACAAACAAAAAATCTGATGTTTTATGTATGATAGCAGATTCTGTTTATCAGAAGAACGAGTAATGTTTATGTACACTGTTTTTGCAAAACATATAGACACCGATGAAAAGAATACAGAACAAACAGATCTTTATTCAGAAGTACCAATTTTGTTTTTGTACAAAACAAATGTCCCAGTTGTATATTTATAGATTAAGAGAGATGTTTTTGCAAACCCCTACCAGTAGGGCTGAAAAAATCAACAATAACAGATTTTTAGGTATGCCCCCCTTTTTGTTACAGATTTAAAGGGATATTTTTGCAAAACCAATAGGTCTAAAAAAATCAACAATAATAGATTTTCATATATGCCCAAATTTTTGTTACAGATTAAACGGGATATTTTTGCAAAACTAATATACAAAAGGCTCAAAAAATCATCAACAACAGATTTTTACGTATGCCCCAGTGTTTGTGTTACAGATTTAATAAAACAAATCGACATGGCTTGAATAATCTAGATATTCTAGGTATTATTTCCCACTTTTTTTGATCAGAAAGCTAATAAAGTTAGTGATGTTTTTGTACATTTTTTTCGCAAAACAAAAATCAAGGTAAGCGATACTGTATTTATGTGCACAGGAATTCAAACACGTGGTTCTTGTCCTCGCGAGGCCGGGTGAATACATCATGGTGGACCCAAAACGTCCATCATCTGAGTACTGACCACGCCCGATGTAATTATCAACATTATATTATATTATTCTTAGGGGAAGGATTGTAGTGATGAGCTACACTGATGATTTGATTCAAGTGGTGAATAGTGATTATTCATCGGCAGAAAACCAGATAGTCTTAAGATCATTGATTATCTGTTAAACTGCACATCTGTACAACATATTGTTTATACCTAAATACAGGGTGTTTCTGAATGCATGTAAAATCGTCTAAGAGTGATTTTTAAGCACAAAATAAGATAAAAATGTAGTTAATCGCTTGACGTGTTATTTTAACGTCAAAAATCACCACTAAGAAATTTAACAAGCATTTATGAAAATCCTGTATATTAACCGTACTTCTTAACATACTATTTGTCTCCATCCTCTAATTGTACTGAATATTTCCACTTTAGACATATAAGAAGAAACATATATGGTTCCTTATCTTTTAATTGCAGATAATTTTACTATTGACTGACCGATTGTTCTGCCTCTACATTTTACTATTGTCTTATTTCCTGTTTGTACCAAACTTTGATGCTTCTAGAAAGGAACATGCTTCAATTTTGGACCCATTAAATTTTATAGGACCCACAATATCCTTTCCTACACTGATAAACATTTTAAATTTACATCCAAAAATTTTCATACTAACATTTTTGATAGAACAAAATGAAGTCTTGTTTTAATTCTTAGACCATAAATCAAGCTTGGATTCATCTGAACCCAATGTTCCATTTAAAAGTCGTTAATTTAAATGGATATCAAGTGCACACAAAGACAGTCAAACGAAACGACTATACAATTCAATGAACTTACATAAGAAGAGGAAGGCACGGATAGGGTGGATCCGTTCCTGGAAACGGAACTGTAGTGAAAGGTACCCTGTGAAATAGTTTATAAGGTGTTCTATTGTGAATTGTGAGGAAGCAATGTGAACGTTGTGCCAAACTAGATGTTGTACGGAACATGTTTTTATATAACCTAATATTAAACATGGAAGTAATGTGCAGTAATAATAAAATAAATAAAATTGGGCAGAGAACAATGACAATTCTGTCCAAACCATCATCATCCTTTCCGATGGTAGCCAGATGTATGAAAATGTAGATCTAAAGAAGTTGTCAACTGTCATCACACATCTAATTCTGGAGGCTAATAAATGGCATGGGATTCCAAAGCCATGTCAATCACTGCAATATTATTACGTCAATAACATAATAATAATATAGATTTTTCTCTTCTGTATTATTTTACACCATGAGTATGTCACTCATGGTGTGTAAAATAATATTGCATCTCAAGTATGATTTATTTTTGCTCAAGGAAAGTTTGTCTTATTTGGGTTGGAAGTAATAATTGGATTTGAGGAAATTATGCCTTTGCATCTATTTAAATACATATCTATGAAAAGAGAGGGACATTATTTTGATAGGCTTATTGAGAAAGCAAGCAGAAAGTTCAAACCGTTTTCATTTTCGCCGGTTTATTTCATATGGTCTAAACATATTATTTTTCCCTCTGTTCATACTGATCTGCATTGGGTTTTAAACTTTGTACCCATTCGTTCCACACGAATATTTTCTGACAGAGTTAATCTGTGTTGGTTGATCACATTTAAACAATAGGTGAACATCCCAGGTAAAACCCCAAGTACCTTAATTTAGCCCTAGAAACTATTATTAACCTCGATCCATCCCTGTCACATCTAATAAGATTTTAATCTCTTACTAATAGACATTATATTGAGCTTTCTTTTTAAGTTCAAAGTTTGAAGATTTGGAGAGAAGGGGATGTTTGGAGAAAAGTTTATTATGAACTTTCTTAGACATATACTTACTTTAGTGGGTACAGGATGTTTTCAAAGTCTAGCATTCATATACAGACTGTCTAAGAAGTCCGGTGACTGGAAATTCAACGATTAACAACGTTTGACAAATGGGGCTACAATTGTTATTCCACACTGAGGTCAAAATTTGACCGTACTGATAATTTTTTCCTTCAATGTATTACAAAGTTATAGACGAATATTCTGAAGAGATTACCTGTCATTATGATTTGGCAAAGTTGCAATGAAAGAAGAAAATGAAATACCGAAAATTAGTAAAGTCCATATTGGACTTGCACCTGAACGGTTCTGTCAGGTCGAAAACAATTTTTTTTTTGTCATTTTCTAGGTTATAAACTCGAAAAACAAACCGAAACCTTTTTATGTGTAATAACTTCCTCCTCGATAAATAAAGCTGAAATGAAAAGGAGGCACACTCAAAAATATGTAAAACAACGCCCGAAAATTTCGAAGAAGTATCTTTTCCGGTTTCCACTTGACAGTCATTTTCTTTTTGAAAAAAAGTTTTAAATGTCGTTTTTCCCAAATTTTTATTATTTCTTATCATTATTGATCGAACCAAGTCCACAATTTTTCTTCAAACGTCTGTTTTTTTCACAATAACAGTCGAACGCCTGGTCCAATTTTGATGAAACTGGGTGTGCACCCACAGGCCATTATGACTGAGTGAGATCTATATTTCACAGAACTACTAGTTATTATTTTTGAGAAAGGGATAGATAGAATCTCTCTATCTCAAAGGGGAGGAATGTAGTCTTGGTCATTGTACAGGTAAAAGACCATTAATTATTCGCATCCTGGGAAATACCGATCGATCAATCAGAGTCCCACGTATTTTCTCGAGAGACGACTGCCGAGACCAGGAGATGTCGTCCGCTCGCTGGTCTAAATTTGAAAAACGTCAAAACGAGTTCGTCAGTGACAACTGAAGGTCTTCCACTTTTCTGATCGTCAGTGATAATTGAAGGTACCATTTTTAAACTGTGACACCACTCGTAGACATCCGTACTTTGGTCTCTCCTTAAACAGTTTTAACCTCATTAAAAATCTCAACTAGGTTTTTTTCGTTCATTACGAGGGAGCAGATGAAGGCGCGGATTTTGCACTTGGCGAGAGTTTGGGTCGACATTTCTCACAAGAGATGCTCCTGAGTCAGGAGATTTTACTTCAAAGGGCAGAAGTAATGAAACACGGCACTGTTGCCAACATGTTGAAAACACATTCCCCACGGCCGTGAAAACCCTAGTACACTTTGGACGTGTCTCGTATATTCAGAATAGATATGTAAAATAAATATAATGATTTCTTAAATTTGGGGGCGTTGTATCTTGAACGAGAGATAATTACATAATAAAGTGTACGAGATGGCACACTTCCAACATTACCTCTTCCATATTTCCATACCATTGAACATCATTAATGGATTTAACTGTGCCCAAATTTTAGAACTTTTGAACTTAACTCGTTAAAGGACAATAGGACATTGTCGAATAATTAAAGATTGTCGACTGGAGCAATAGAAGTTTTCATAGTTTTGTTTTACAATATTTAATTAAAGTTTTCAACCTGATTTACTGCACATTACTTCTAAGTTCAGAGTTGTTCTATGCTTACAGAGTGCGCCAGTGAAACTTTGTGACTGATTTGTGTGATACCAAAGTAATGACAATATTTATTTTCTCTTTAATTTTTTTCAGAATTCGATTATTTCAATTTGAAATTTGTAATCTTTGCACTCATAGAATTCGTAAAGCCAAATCATGGATCACTACACTCCTCAGGTATGGGGAATAATTTGTGACAATGATTTTAACAAGTGATCCCCCATTATGAAATTGGAGAGAAAATCATACTCATTGCGGACAATTAAAAAAGCCAATGGAAAGTTACTGTGGATAGTCATTATGTTCATAGAATATGCTGATTAGTTTTATAGGTATCGTTCCTTAAATCCTTATAGAGCTACTGGCCTCATAGTATGGACATCTTAACAGATTGGGATCTACAGTTCACAGACTCGATAGTACCTACCTAGTTTAACAAAATGACTTTTTTTAAATTGTTAGAAATAATGGTTTATTGTGGAAATAGTATTCTTTTGAAGCTTTTACTGGCACACTCTGTATTCACCTGTGGTAAAAAAAAAATTATGTTCAATCTGCAATCAATAATTATTTTTTAATGTTACCTACTTTGGATACAAAAAATAAAATTTACCGGGGTCAAAAATTTATTGACCTAGAACACCTATGAGTAATAGCAACGTTTATGTTTAGAATTCGGATAGGAAAAGTTTTTTGTTCGTTTTTTACACAAAAGTGTATACCTAAAATAAATCATTAATTAATTTATGACATTGCTTTTCCCTTGCACTTTTTGTTGCTCTCAACCTACAGTATTTTACATAAAATGACCATCTTTGTAATATTTTTACTTTATTCTTATAATGGAAAATAAAGTATTGCATTGGTAAAAATTTTCGATATCATTTTTATTTGAAGAATAGGAAAATAAAATATTGCGATGTCGTTTCTTTGCTGTTCTGGACGAATTATGACGACTACATTCCAAAAAACGGGTCTAGAAAAAATGCGTGTCCGCCCGACCATCCGTCCGCAAAAAATCGCGTATCTAGCCTTTATTTATTATTTGGCCTTTATTTATTATTTAGCCTTTATTTATTAATTAATTTAACAAATTGATTATTTGGCCGATTTTCAAGAAATTTGGCACCAATATTCCTTGAAGCCATAATTCGAGCCAAAACATTAAAGATGGGGCTATCGTCAACTGGGGGTCCTTTAGGCACCAAATCTTAAAGTCAAGGCACTTCTCTAAAACCAACCATATCAATCCAAAGTTAATGAAATTTAAAAAGGACACCCTTTGTAACTTATCATCAACAACCGAAGGCTGCCAAATCCGATTGAAATATTTTTTTTTTCACTTAGTAACTACGACAATAGCCGAAGGTTGCCAAAACTAATTCAAATGTTTTTCCACTAAGAGCTGCGACAACAGCCGAAATCTTTCAAATCTAATTAATTTAATATTTTACTAATGAGCCGTGATAACAGCCGAAGGCTACCAAATCTAATTGAATCAATATTTTATTAAAGAGCTGCGATAACAGCCGAAAGCGGCCAAGTCGAATTAAATTAATATTTCAGTAAAAAGTAGCGACGACAACCGAAATGTGTGAAAAAAAAATCAATAAAGTGTGAAAAAATAAGTCATAATATCATGTTCAATAAAGAACAACAGCCGAATGTTGACAAATTTAGTGTTGAAATTAGAAGGTAAAGTCTAGTACTGTGTTCCGTAGGTACCATTTTTTTTTTTTTTTTTTTTACAAATAACTAATTACATTTGTGTTAACATTATCTACCGATTTGTAGATCTATTTTTTAATCAATCAATTAGTGGCATCATCGTGTCCGATGTGTGATGGTGTAGCTATAAATAAGTTGTTATCGAACCATATCAATCACTGCAATATAATTATATCAGAAGCACAAACATTATAATATTACAGAGTTGTTTTCTGTATTTTTTTACACTAGCAGCTCAGGTGGACTCGGTCCGTGAGGAAGTCATCCTTATGTAACTTCTCACTATCTTAAGTATGACCTACTGTTAGTCATGGAAATTTGTAAGTCACAATTGTATTGGAAGAAATTATGCCCTCGGAAAATTATTTTATTGAATATATATATATTTAAAAAAAATAATAATAATACGGGAAAAGATAAAAAAAAATAATACGGGAAAAGTTATGAGAAAAACAACGAGCATCAATATACAACTTCCTGTTGTACAATAAATTATCGTGTCTTTTTACATTTAAAAAATGATGTCCAAATTGGTTTCTAATGGAACCCGAGACGATATAGAAAGGCAAGGAAAACCCGAAAATTCTTTATAATGTGAGTAAAAACTTTTACTATCCAAATTTAAAATAATTATTTCTTTTTACCTCACTTCTACTTTTTTCACTATACTATATTTCTCCTTTACATCAACATTTATTTGGTAGTTAATATATTTTGACGTGCTCTGTACAACAGAAACTCAACTACCTACCTATAATTATGTAGATGTTCATCATGCAGTTTTTTGTCCGAAAACTTTGGCAAAAAAAAAAAAAATATTCAGCGAACATCATCATAATTGTATGTATACCTAAAACTTAGTAATTTTTTTGTCATATAGGACATGTTATTGAAAATACAAGGTTGGGTACAGTTGTGCTTATTCAAGTTAAAGTTCACTGTCTCAAACATAATAGAATGGTACATGATAATATGGAAAACTAAATGTTAGAGTCATTGTTTGGGTAATGTGAGTCTTTGCTGATAAAAGTTTCATTGTTAAATATTAAAATTTTCAAAAGCATTGCTTTTGTAAACATTTAATTATACAATAATCATCACAGCACGATACTCACACTCTCATCATTAATGAGGTCGATGCAGAAATGAATGTACCGTTGATTACCATGTTATCGTACACATCTTTGATAAGGGTCAAGTTCAACTGTATTATTATAAACGTGGTATTGATTTATTTTAACTTCATTCAGCCATTTGAATACCTATGGGGCTACATGGACAGAAGTTGCTACAGGCTACATGGACAGGAGATGCTACAGGCTACATAGACAGGAGCTATTTGGATACTAGTGCCATAAGTACCCCAAAAAATAACTTTTTCGGCACTTGGGTCAAATGTGATTTAAAATATAAAGGGATAATTATATGAATAACATTTCACCTAAGTGTAGAAAACATTTTTTTGTCTCTTAGATGACTAGTGTCCAAATGACCTCGAATGTCAAAGTAGCCTCGTTTGATTATACCCAATCAAAATGTCGGACTGGAGATAAAATAAATATCTGAATACTGGGTGAACCCGGCCCTAACTAAGATAATGCAAATAAAATACGAGATGATTTTTTAAAACAAAGAGTTCCAAAAAAAGTTTTCAGTTTATTGATAAGTCTCGGTGCGTAGAATCGGCCATCGCGAGGAGCTTTTACCATTTTAATACACATTTGATGTATTTCAGAGCATCTGTCATGCCTTTCCATTCTTGACATTTTTTTTATTTTAAATTTCTAAAAACGCAATACCCGTACGATATTTCTTATGCATAAATGCATAATTGATATCCTACGAGTCACTCTTCTCCTGGTTGAAAACCCATATAATACCTTTGTTCTATAATTTGAAATGAAGTGACAGAATTGCAATATCTTAAACCACAAGATCAAGACAATACTTTTAGAAAGTTGAAATTAAACTTTTGTTTGGAACACTTTTCTTTTATGAAAGTAACAGATTGAAAAAACAACAACTGCAAACTGAAAAAAGAAAGTAAGAAAAGTTCTTACCGTTGGTGGTGAGAGATTTGCAGAAGACGATCCCCTCCTTTCTTGAGGTCCTATACTAGAATGTCTTCTTGTTGGTAACCCTCCACCAGGAGTACCGCCAGGTGATGAAGCACAAGATGGAGCAATACGAATTTTTGGTGTCATAAGTGTATTGTCTGACAATCTTCTCATGTTTGGAAGAGCATTGGCAACTCGAAGAAAATTACTGTCTGGAGATGAGGGTGACATTCCATACCACCAACCACCTAGGACGCCGGAATCTTATATTGTAGAGACATAGATTTTTGGAATACATTGCACGCAGACACACAGCAAGCACAGAGAAAAAAAAAATTTAAAACAACATTAACATGCGAATTGAAAATGAAAACAAATAAAATAATTATGTACAATAAATATTTACAATGGGACACAATGATTACATAATAAACGAGTAAACACATGAAAGTATATTATAAACATAAAATGTGTCAGTGGGTTCTTCCTTATTACTGACCGAACGAGGTGGGGTCTAGTTTTAACTCCATGATTTTGTTTTCAGACGTCAAATCTAGCAAGGTTTTGATCTTGTAAGGGTGACCCCCCCCTGGATCCTCCGTGCATGCTTTATGTAATTCTTTTTGTACCGCGATTACGTTTGACCACTTGGTGCAAATTTAACTCAGGATAAAAGTTCTACATTTGGTTTTATTATATCTCCAGGAGACCCAGAAAGAAAAAAAATCCTCAAAATATCAACTCGACGGGATTCGTTCTCGGTACCATCAAAGATCTAGGCCTAATGTGCTCTCGTGCACGCATATTAAAAAAGGGCAAATGTTAAAAAATATTTTGAAAGATGGGTACATTTAGCTTTGCCATACATCCAAAAGGCAATTGATTGGTTAATTCAATTTTTATGCTCGAAAAACTTTCGAATAGACAAAAGAAGAATGTTGGGATATAGAGATATATTAGAAAAAAGTGAGTTTTAACTGATAGGTCTGTAAGAGAGATCACTATAAATCTGAACTACAATAAATTGTAATATGTCTACAGTAAAAATAATTTAGGTATTTTTTCATTTTTTAACTTTTCTTTCAAAGTAGGTAACTAATTCTTTAGAATTACCTAACTTATAATGTGGTTTCACACAAATAGCCATGATGCCAAATTTTGTGATTTTTTTTTACCTCAAACAGTGTGATCGACGAAAAATTTGCTATTTGACAAAATTTGTTGATCAAACAATGGCAAACACATTTGTTATTGTTTGATCGTTTTTGAAAACTATCTCATTAATCTTACATTTAAAAAATATNCACAAATCGATCACACCTCAAACAGTGTGATCGACGAAAAATTTGCTATTTGACAAAATTTGTCGATCAAACAATGGCAAACACATTTGTTATTGTTTGATCGTTTTTGAAAACTATCTCATTAATCTTACATTTAAAAAATATTTCTGAGTTGAAGAAAAACTGAATCTCACACACAAAAAAAAAATATCATTGAAAATAGAACAAGTTTCAATCTCTCTTCAAAAAATTCCGCCCATGAAGGTAGTCATATCTATAATTGAGGCTAAGTTTATTCTTGCTGTTGTTTATCCCTCACTTAAATTATTATTGCATTTTCTTCTCTCTGAATTCTCTTAAAGTAATACTGACCTCACACTTGGTCAGTTTTTTCTGAAGAGAATCGCAGAAACTAACATTTTAGAAACTGGCCATGATACACTCTGGACCAGGAGGACTGTTTTTCTATAGTATTTTCTTGAAAAACAATTATAGTTCCATTTTACCCAACTTTCCTCTATATGAGTAGAGAACATATAAACTTAATATTATTAAGTAGATATGAACGCAACTACACATGTACAAAAGTCATGAACTAAAACAATATGAAATTATGATATTTACATTGCTTAACCTCCTCACGCCCGATCTACACAACCGTGTACTTTTATTTTGTAGTGTCCAACGCCCGGCTGTCAAATCTATTTTGTAGTGGCCGATGTACACACCTGTGCACATTGAACTTAGGCGCTTATCCTAACACAGAGAAAAATAAAAATTCCGAAGTTTTAATTTTACTCACCAGAGAATTTTGTTTTGCTTACATTTTGAAATTTTCATTTGGCGCAGAGATTTTTTGATAAGAGTGAAGGAAACATAAAATGGCGCGGGGTTCGGCACTACAAAATAAAAGTACACGGGTGTGTACATCGGGCGTCTAGCACTACAAAGTACTTTTTACGTTTGGGCCTCTTGCTTCGGAGTTTTTAAAGCTATTTTAAATTAATAATGAAAAAAATCATTATTAAACTCGAGGTAAGAAAGATCCCTCCCATTTTTTATCTTTAGAAAAATTAGTTTTCAAAAATATTTATTTATATTTTTACACGGAGTATCACTGAAAATAGAGCCATAGTATTCGGGGCCATATTGTTACTGCTTTTAGAGTGTTCCAGGTACATCAAGAATAGAACTCCATTATTTAAGCCTATAATATTCTATCTCAGGAACGGTAAAAAGGTTATTTAGAGCCTCAGTTGTTAAGGGCGACGGATTCTTAATCAGGAGACTGTTTAAATTTCATTAAAAAACCGAATGAAGTGTTTTCTAGTTTTGGATAAAATGAAGAGGAGGAAATCGGTGCTAATATAGTCATCAAAATGTGGCGAAAAGTAGAGGAAAACTTCAAAATTCGATAGCTGTGTATAGCTGCTGGAGAAATGGAATCTTTCAATTTTGATTTTTTTTTTTTTTTTTTTTTTTTTTTTTCTTCAATTTATGCATGAATAGCCTTATCTTCGTGAGTGAAAATGTTCATCAAAAATGATGACTAGGATTTAGGTGATATTAATTTTTGAAATTCAGGATTTTTTCGGGAGAAAGTATACCTTTTACAAGGAATCAAAGCGATTGTGTATTTTTTCCTACCGCTAAGAGTAAAGGTAATGTTTACCATAATAAAATATTACATTTTCCTGAATTAACAATAATAAAAGAAAAAAATGCAATTGCTTTGCAATTTCTTTTTCATTTTTTTTTTTTTTTTGCAACAAAAGATGTTTATTTTAGAAGGAAAATTCAACAAGACTTTTCTTCTTTCTCCGGTAAATGAAAAGTTTTCAAATGAAAATCCCAGAAAAAGCTTTTCTTTGGATTTGAAATTTTCAAATTAATATTACAAACAATATACTATACAGGTATATTTGAAGGGTGGCTTTCCGATGTACCCGCGAATTCTTTTCCTCAGAAGATAGATTATTTAGTGGACTGCTACCTAACCAAATTAGAACAAGCCTATTACATATCAAAAAAATAATTATTAAATTTTCTCTAGAGTTGGTGCTTTTTACGGGAATAGACCTACAAAAAACTCGTACCGTCACATCCCCTAATTTCAGTATAAGGAAAGTCAGCTCGGTGGTGCGCTTCTATCACAATATGAAAAACCAAGAACTAAATGGTCGCGGTATGATGTGGGTAACAGGGACTATTTTACTGAATTTGTCACTTTCTCCAACATTTTTGATTGTGATATATTTTTAAATGAAGATACCTATTTTAATTTAATTTCAGAAATCCTAGATTTTTTTCTCTTAAATTAAATTCAGCTTTGACTTTGAATGTCGGGATCATAAAATGTTAAAACAGGGAACTGTACAAACATATTTTTAAACTGTTGGTTATCCAAAGTAGGGAAATATTTGAAAAATACTCCTTAAATATAAATCAACAATCATTTTGAATAGATTCCCCACAATTGAACTATAAGTATTTACATGAATAATAATAATGAAACACATTTTATTTACTAAGTATTACTACAGAAATCATGAAATATTCTTCACGGGCATATTTTTGAAACGTAAATAAAAGCAAAATGTTTTATCAACATTTTTGTTTATTATAAGCCCTTCCCATGTGCGACACAGTTAACTAAGAATGAGGTCTTAACTTTGCAAGTCTTAGTTTGAAATAATGTTCAGTTACATGAGAACCTTGCGATACAGTTAAGTAACAAAGATGTCTTAACTTTGCAAGTCTTAGTTTGAAATAATGTTCAGTTACATGAGAACCTCTTAACCGCAAGATAAGCAAGAAATGAAAAAGTTTTTCAACAGGATATTAGGCTTGTAACTTGGTAGGGAAATATTTTGAACCCTCTACGTTCATAGACCATTTTCATTTTATGGAAATAAAACAAAAATAATACGAGTATGCCTCCAAAAAAATATAGTTCCGACTCATCCTGGATGTGTTCTTTTGACTCAGTAGCTAAAACTGGTTTTATGCTCTCCTGAGAACATCATCAGAGAGACAATGGTTATGTACCTCGATTCATCTTTTAATTTATTTAAACAGGGTGCGTACGATCACGATAGAGAGTTTTATATGTCATTTTATTTTTGGCTTAACGTCTTTTTAACATCATTGGTCATTCGACCAATGATGTTAAAAAGACGTCCATTCGCTAGAAATCTATAGATACATTGAATCATTTATTGGTTGATTTTATTGGTCAATACTTGTCTGCCTTACTTTCGTGAAGCGAAAACATACATATAGGTGTAGTAAATTTCTCTACAATTATTCCATATTTACAAAATGAATGGCTGGTTTCACAATTGTGTAAAGAAACCTTAAACCAACAAATACCAATCGAAAAAATAACAACATGCAAACAAAATTATTATGTACAGCAAAATAATAACTATAATAAATGAATGTCTCTGGTGACTTTTGAGTTGTTTGTTTGAGGAAAGAGTTTTAATATTTCAATTATCATCGGATCGACTTTATCTAATTTGAAAAAGTTGATCCGACGAAAATTAAAATATTAAAATTATTTCCTCACACAAAAAACTATGTACATCAAAAGTTAGTTTTCTGCAGTTGGTAGACTATTATAGTGCCTCCTGGTACACTTGTCACAAAAAAACCAACAGTTTTACGGCTGTAAGTTGACCACAAAAGTAAACTAAAATAAATTCTCATATTTGAAATTGGAATTAACGGTCCCCGTTAATTTTCACGTCGAATGTATGTCGAAACATTCAGTATTGTCCGCAATGTCAAAACATTAATTATTGTGCAATGACGAAGCTGGATATGTGGATATAACCATTCGATTGGTTAGGTACGGCCTCTTTCTATGCCTAACGCTTTACATGATTTGAAAATTCAAAGTCGTTCAAAAGTTAGGAGAAATGCCGGGCAATCAGAGACACGCAGTTTAGTGTTATTATTATTATTTTTTCTAAACGTTGCCGCTGCAAAATATTATTGCAAATATTGCAAACCGAACGGTTATTAGACTAGAAATGATTACTGGAAATGATCATATCACCATCAGTCAAAGAAACGGTTTGAAAAATGCGAGTTGAAAGCCTTCCTACCCGCCCTGTCCCAGCAAAATGTAGCACAGAATTCAAAACCATTTTCAATTTCAGTTTACAGTTTTGGCCCTGTTACTCTTTAATATCTAAGGTACCTCAAGATGGGGATTTATCCTCCATTTACTAGAAATTTACAAAGAAGCTACCCACATTGACCTCACCCATCCTCTGTTGGGTCAGGAATAGCATCACGACCATCACGAGGGCTCAAAAGGTACTCGTTTCCATAACGAAGAAATCTTCAGCCAAAACTATACTCCTATGTATCAGACAGATTGCAGCCCTCTGCTCGCAGAGTGAATATTATTGAGTAATGGAAAAAGGAAAACCCAATCCAAATAATTTAACAAATAATAAATAAACTTTAGCTAGACAAACGATCTTAGCCTGAAGCACAAAAATCGTTTTAGGTTGAAGTTTGAGATTGCTAAAAGTTGTGTGGTAAAGCTCAGTAAATGACTTACCACTTTTCTGTATAGATCATATTTTATATACCTATAAGATCATATTTTATATTTCTATAATAGATGCAGAAAATCAAACCGACAAAACGAAAAAGATTTTATGAATAAGAAACAACATCAACAGTAAACACAAACAAAACACAATATTATAAGTCTTATTAAAAATTCATAAAAAACTGTCAAAGAAAAGAAAAATGAACTCATTTTCAAGATACATAAATTTCAAGTTGGAAACAAATTTGTTTTTCGGCTTTTTAAGAAAAATAAATGAAATTTTTTTAAATATTTTCTTCCTGTTTCAAAAAATGTTAAAAGAATACCACCGCGTTAACCTTGGAAGTTTTATTTTTTGTTGAAAATATTTGGTTGTAAATTTCAATTTCTTAGGATGTGCTCGTATTATGTTTTTTTTTATAAAATGAATAATATATTGTCGGTTTTGTGACAAACTGTGTATCCACGCGTCCATTTCTTTCCAGTTAGGAAGTTTAATTTTTTGAATAAAATAAAGTCTTAAACAATATTTACTATTTAAATAAATTAAATGAAAGCAAGACACTTACCACAAACACTATTTACAATTACTTATGAAGAAAGTATAGTTTCGAATTATTCGATACATCATTAGTCTAGTTGAGTCGAAGGACCGAGGGTGACTTATGATTCGAAACTCGAAAGTAGTTTCTTCATAAGTAGGTAATTAATTATAAATAGTGTTTCTAGTAAGTATTTTGTTTTAAATTTTATTTTAATAGTACTCATATTATTTTTATTCAATAGAAATACTCAAAATAATGTCTCATGCATGGAACGGGACATTTGATATTTATGGCTTTTTAGAGTGTAAATTTCTGTATCCGGAAATTACGAGTATATCCTCAGTTTTTTTGTTTAAGGAAAGATTTTAAATATTTTAATTTTCGTCTATTAACTTTTTCATTTTAGAGATATGAATTGATTTTTTTTGTATATTCACGGGAAATTGTGAGCTTTTAAATTGGAATCAGTCTATTTTGCATTTTTGAAAAAACCCTCTACAGTAATCACTTCTACTTTCTACTCTGATGGCCGTATTAGTGTTAACATAGACGTAACAATAATGGTATCGATCCTATGGAAAGCTCACTGAGACCAACATCGGGTGGCTGATCACTTCTAGTCCTACTCTTACTACATTCTTACAGTCAACACAGACAAAAAAGTGTCCTTGATTGATTTGAGTATAGATCTCCATCTATACTCAAATCAATCAAGGGCATTCCATACATTAGTGGCATCATTGTGTCTGATAATTGAAATTAACAGATTTTTTTTTGCGTTCATTTCAACTTGAAATTTAGAACTTCCAATAATGGACGTAGGAATATTCTTGTAAAAAAGAAAAATGCACATAAAAAGTATAAGTTCAGAAATCTGATATTCAGAGAAATTATTAGGTTCTACAGAAAAAAAAAACTTGAGCCTATTTAAAAGTCCTTGAGCTTTCATTTGACTATCCTAGCACCATGGCTATTTTTCCTCAAAAACAAAATATATGGAGAAAACAAAGTTAGGTACTAACCCGGTCGTCCTTTCGAAGCTACTACAAGCTCACGCTACTACGAGCGACTTTAAGCAACTACTCGCTGCAAGTATCAAATTCTCCTGGAGTTGGATTTGTCACTAAAAGTCGCTTGTAGTAGCGTGAGATTGCATCAGTTGTGCGTAGTCGTTTCTAACGGACGACCAAAGATTTACTTATTTCTGAGCGTATACTTAATTTGGTTTTTCGACTGAACAAAAAACATTATTTAACGTTGTTTCACACTAAACCGTGACGTGTTCTTACTGTCACCATATAAAAATATTCATATAAGTAGGTTTTATTTTTTATGTAAGTATGTTTTATTTTTTTATATTTTTTATGTTTTATTTTTCGCTTCTGATTGTTGTTTCCTTTTTAATGCTTGGCTTTCACTTTCATTTCCGTGCAAAATTGGATTTTTTTTTCCCTCCAAGTTTTTAGATTTTCTTTATATAAAACTTGAACGCTCTACAAAATGGATGATAAGGCCTTTAGTTTATGCGAAATTATCCTGGTTTAATTAAAAATTCCTAGATAAAGTTATCTCTAAAGGTTCGTTCTTCCGCAACATGGCCAATAGACCATCTTAGTCACTTTGTTACTTGCATTGCGAAACAACAAATCAAACACTGCCCGATGAAGTTATTGAGCGATAACGGCAAATTTATGTCGACACGATATCTAGTATGAATCTACCTTTAGATTACAAATAAATATTATGAAAAATAACAAATGTTACTTACCGGTTGAATTTTTTCTAGCTTGCATATCTTCTGCACTGGACGTCTTCCTCTGTTCGATGCGAAGATTAGGGATATTAAATGGAGGAACATGCATATTATCTGAACTGTACAAATGCCTTAATGGTCGATGTCTTTCTGGACTTGGTAATGACATATTGTCTAATTTTAATTTGTTCCTTTGATTCCTAATAAAAGATGATAATAATAGGTTATTAAATATAACTCATATATGTGTGTAGATTCACCATAATATGGTCAGATCATTATTGTTGGACCTAAAACACACCCAGTATAATAAGTTCCAGAAATATCCTGTGTGGTATCGTCTCAAGTTATACATCATCCGATGTCGAAATATTATATCGACATGCCGAGAGAACTTAAACAATATTAATTGTTTAGAGTTAATTGGCTGAACTCAATACCATCAGCCAATAGAAAGCCGAGAATGAATTTAACGGTCGATCTGAAGGGAGAACTTCAGATCGAGCGTCTATTNGTAATTTTCAATTTTATAAATTATTTCTAAGTCCTGAATTCCAATAAAGACCAACTTCGTAAATTTTAATCTTTTGTAATTTTCAACATTAACATCTTGTTGTTCTCATTTCTATTATTAGTTTCTCTCCCAGGTTGGGGTCTATCTTAAAAAGGAGTTTATACTAACTCTGAAACGGGGAACAACCTTTTCCATAAGAAAAGGTTGTTCCCATTACCAAAATATACCCAACATTATGTGAAATTAATTTACTGGAAAACATAAAACATGACCGTTCCATATGAAAAACAAAAATATACCAATCAATTGTCACGTCATCGTTTTCGATGGCGGCATGATATAATATGAGACTTTGGTCTCTTGAGTTTTTATTTGTCATCATAGGGTAAACTAGTCAGTCGTTGGCCTCCCCCCCAGTGGTTGGCCCCCTTTTCGAAATTTTTGAAATAACTCTATGATTAACATGATTTTTACTGGTCGAAACTTGTTTAATTGAATCCTTATACTCTCCCCTCCACAAAAAATATCACTTCAGCTNGTCTCTTGAGTTTTTATTTGTCATCATATATCTGATCCAGGAGGCTAATCATTGACATGGGCCCCATACCATGTCAATTAGAGCAATATAATTACCTCAGAAACATTTTTTTGTCAAAATACCTTTCCTCATATTTTTTTGAAACCGTAGGAATTATAATCTGTGCAACGATATTTCACCTTTTTCTATACATAGTTTGGGACTCGTTTTTTGTTTTGTTTTTCTCCAGTCATACGGTGAGTATCGGCAGATTAGTAATCAAAATTATATATTTTTGGTAAAATTGTAAGTGTTGCACCGTTACGGGCTCAGTGTAGATATATATCACTATCATTAAGAGTAAGAAAGGACGAACATGAGTCCATCTTGTGTGATTTGGTCCAACATTTCTTGAAGTACTTCTAGAAGACACGTGAATTGTTCTAGGTCGGGCTGGAGTGTTGGGGGTTCATAATAATAGCATACCTATCTATTTGATCCAACAATTCTTAAAGTACTTCTAGAAGACACGTGAATTGTTCTAGGTTAGTTTGAAGTGTTGGGGTTCATAATAATAACATACCTATCTATTTTATCCAACAATTCTTAAAGTACTTCTAGAAGACACGTGAATTGTTCTAGGTTAGTTTGAAGTGTTGGGGTTCATAATAATAACATACCTATCTATTTGGTCCAACATTTCTTGAAGTACTTCTAGAAGACACGTGAATTGTTCTAGGTTGGGCTTGGGGTACATAATAATAGCTTACCTATCTATTTGGTCCAACATTTCTTGAAGTACTTCTAGAAGACACGTAAATTGTTCTAGGTTGAGCTGGGGGTTAACAGTTTGTGGAAGAAGATTAGGCATGACTCTGGTGGCCATCAGATTAACTGACAGTCCATATTTTTTATCTAATAACATTAATCTGTAGATATCTGGAACAGAAATTATGTAAGTAATTAAAAATTTGGTTGGCGAATGGAACTAGCAAAAATATAATTAGTTGTGCTTATAACATTCTGGAAACAAGGAGATTGTTTCGTCCTGTGGTGTTGCTTGAAAATTTATTTTCCGAAGAAATTATTAAAATTCCGTCTGCAACCGAAATACTATTTCTTGTATTCCAAGTGTTCCCAATGCATCTAAAAATTGTGAGGATTACTGCCCTTCCCCCTTCCCCCGGATTGTTAAGCCATACGCCATGATGCTGGGAAAGTAGGCATATTATACAATCTAGTTTTGTTGCTTCAAAATATGGCTGAAAGAACTTATATACATATAGCCTAAATTAACTTTTTACTTGTCCGGATCGATGTGATGATAACATTTACTCCTAAGTTTGAAATATGCAGACATGAATGATTAAGTCGGGTACCCTGGGTACTGATACCTATACAAAATGAAAGTCCCAAATATATTCCGGCCAGTGTTCATACATACATTTTCTAATATTGTATGAGTCCCGAGACCCCTACAGGGTGTCCCATTTTAAGTGACCGACTCAATTTATTCCGAAACTGTTGGAGTCACAAAAAAATTATTCCGACCGAATGTTCATAAAAAAGAGGGGGACGTATTGTGATGACCCCGGATGACTTGTCAAGGTTGTACTTCAAGGTCAGATGAAGGCCAACTTCATTTTCTTAAATGGAAACGACCTGAATTTTATTACATTTTCGGATTCCCCATTTAATTCTACGTTCATTTGACTATTCACTTCATGTTTTCGTTGAACTTTTTTGCGCCAATTTTGGGAATTCCTGGTGAATGGAATTTTTATGTTTCTAGCACT
>CM022880.1:15056124-15086143 GCA_012654025.1 Pachypsylla venusta
AATATATATATATATATATATATATATATATATATATATATGAGCTTTCAATTAGCTTTAAAGCAAGGGTTCCCTGCTTTATAGCTAATTGCATTGGGCCCCTTTTCTTGAATTTAAAGCCTCCCACGTCCCCCCCCCCATTATAAATTATGAATGGGTATGGGTGCTGAATGCTATCTCATTCATATTGCTGAATGCTATCTCATTAAAAACGCTAATGTGTTGATGAATGCTATCACATTCAAAACGCTAATATGTTGCTGAATGCTATTTCATTCTGAATTCGCGACCCCTTGGCTTGTCTTCACGCCCCCAAGGGGGGGGGCGCCACCCAGTTTGGGAACCTCTGCTTTAAGGCTGCCTTCAGTCAACCAACACAAATAATAACACGATTACATGCTCGCGCTAATACTAAGTGCTATACTACGAGCGATTTCATACGACAAATTCAACTTCAAGAGATTTTACAGCTTGTAGAAAGTACTGAAGTTGCTCGTAGTAGCGTGAGCTTGTAGTCGCATCCAAACAAATACCGGGGTAAAACACCGTTTACAACTTTACATTCAGCTCACTTCAGTGAAACTGTGGCCATGGTCAGAAATGATGTAAGCACTTCACTCACCTTGTCCCTCGATTGTCGGTTTTTGTACGAGAGTCAAATGACTGACAAAGAAGTGTTTATATTAAGCTCTTGCTACTGCTTAATTAGTACTGTTCTATTGCACCCACCTGTATTTTGTGCGTGTTGTGTTTGTCAATTTTTAATTTGATTTGTTAATTACTTTTGGGAGTATTTTCTGTGCTTATTGTTATCGATTTTCCCAGGATAATCATAGAATCGTGAACTAAAAAAGTTATTACACAAGGCGGCTATGGCTCTGATGCGTCAAGGAAAACAGGCGTAGCGTGCTAGGATTAACATAGAAGTCCCCCAAGTCCATTTACACCATTTTGTATTGAAAGTATAGCGTTAAACAGAAAGTCGCTTTTTTTCCGAAAAGCTGAATTTTAAAGTCCTATCTAGACCACCAACCACTACTTTTCTGAGCGATATTTAGAAAATAACATTTTTGTATTTCGACCCTCCCTATATTACTTTCAACCAGCATCAATAGCACGTAGAATAGGCCAGCAAGGTTTTACTGGGTGGGTGACCACGTAGGGTGGAAACCTCGTAATGCCGTTTTTTCCTGACAAAAACACAACCCAGTCTGTAAAAGATCAATGTGGGTAACTGGTTTGTAAGTTTGCAGCGAATGTAGTTACCCTACCCCCGTTTCGAATGAACTAAAATAGATTTATCGATTGCAAGAAATTACGAAGACGAAAGAAATTACGCCCTCGGAATCTAAAACAAGTTCAGTTTAAAAGTACTTGAAAAAATATTTTGACAATCAGTAAAGTACTTGAATAGACCTGATAATAATAGTCTAATAAAAATCAAGATTAAACAAAACCCACTAAAAGTAAATACTTACACCTACATCCCAGAAAGTAGAACTTCGAAACTTTCTACGAAACTTTCAGCCCCCCCTCCCCCCAAAAAAACATACAAAGAAGAAAAACAAATTAAAGACACCTAAAAGTTTTGAGAAATATAAATACAAAGGGAAGTTATGTTTTAAAGATACGTAGAATCCAATAATAGTCCGATCTTTCACAGTTCGCTGTCCGTGCTAAAATTTTAGTATGTGAATGACAATGGCAAAAAGTTTCGGAGCAAAATAATACCCCAACTGGGACTTACATACCAAATTTCAACCGATTTTTTTATAGTTCTTTGATTTCGCATAACTTGAATTGTAAAATATCGATTTTTTTTAGTGATCAATATATCTCGTTAGACGTTAGACCCGAAAATAAGGCGACATCCCTTTCTTTCTGCAGACTGAAGTGCAAATGGGGAACTCCATTTAAAGACTACGATAATTTCGATGGTCCCGTTTGGAGACTAAAATTTTAGGAACCCTATATGTCCGTGATGAAATGTTTCAGGTACACCCAGATACCAAATGGGACCTACATACTAAATTCCATCAAAATTGGCAACACTAAGTGGTAAAAGGTCAGTTCAAGGCACGTAGGTACAACGAACAAACGGATTTTTTTATTTGAATTTAGGATTCCATACAAATATCAATTGTAGTGATTTATTATTATTATTATTATTTTTCGTGACGATTCTAAATTTTCAGTAATGAAAGTAATAAAAAAAAGTTTAAGAAGGTTTTGACGCAACTTTTTTTTTGTTTTTGACCTTTAAAAGAAAAGAGAACTAACTAGAAAGAAACCTCCAAAATTTTGGTAATTAAATTTGTTTCAACGACTTTTTATACTTTTTAGGCTCTTGGCTGGAGGGATGGGAGGAAACCCCTCTTTGATATAAAATATGAACAAAAAAGTACCTAAAAATGACGATTCTTTCCTTTTCTTCTCAAGTAAGTTTGTATTCCACAGAATAAAACATGAACAAGAAAGAGATGTAGAATTTAAAGAAACAATTTAAAAATAGCTGCAGGTATACGAAACGCACAAGTTTTTTTTGTTTACTTGTCTTGAGCTTGAAAGCTAAAAGAATAGAGAGAGAATAAAAAATATTTCGTTTTTAAATTGGAGTATAATACACTTTTCTAAAAAAGTGTAAAAAACAGGCTATATTCGACTTCCCATTCTGACTAAACGGCTGAACCGAATTTAACGTTTAAATATGTTATTCGACGTTGAATTCAATTCTCATTAAGTTTGAATAGGGCAATTTTTTTCATAAAATGCATCGTTCGAATGTTATACGCCAAAAATTAAAATTAGCGGCAAAAATAAGTGGCTTTTAGCCGCAAAAAAATTTAGCTCAACTTAGAAACCGTTGAAAACTTAGATTATTCGGGATACCCAACGTGAAATAAAATCACATCCCCCTTTTTACTAATTTATTCTAGGCTCTGCTCTTTTTTATCTAATTTGACTGGGCTACATTCTTTGTTTGTTTTTTTCTGTGAGGAGGTTTTTCTACATCTCTCTTACCGTTTCTAATAGTATTCAATGATTTCCCACAAAAAATAATCGGAAAATCGGTCGTAACTCGAAAATCGGTCATAACTCGTTGTTCTGATAATTTTTCTGGGATCTCAATCTATGTTTATTTTGGGGGAGGGGGGGGGGATCANGGGGGGAGGGGGGGGCATTCCCATCAATATATCTCTTGCCGTTTTGCCTAAACAATTAGTACTGTCTAAATTTTATTTTGGCCGATCCCGGGTTTGAACTTGTAACTCTGAAATTGCAAGTCATAATTTTGCTATGTCCTTAATGAAGCATTAAGATGTCACCTAAATTTTCTCGCTTTGAGCGACAAAATTAAATATATTGACCATAATTCGGAAAATTTGTAGTTATGGGGGTTACGTGCCTCAAGTTGATCAGTGTGTGATTGTGTCTAATATTTGTAGTTATGCCCCAAGTTGGACTGACGTCCCAAAACACAACACAAAACAACCTGTGAACATGGAACAGCAACGCAAAAAAAGACACAAGGAGGAAGAAAATATAAAATTCTTCCTTGTATGTAATATTTTGGGGCAGGGGAAAACTGAACATCGATATGATAAGTCATAAAAGCTAGCCCTTAAGTTGCAACTAGTAATCCCAACACAGCCAACCCCTTTGATATTTGCCGTTTCAGTGTTCCACCAAATAATGATTCAAAAGTCACATACGATATAAACATTAAGATTTCGGACTCTCCAAAATGATATGATTCAGTAGACCTGTTACACATAACCTAGATAAATTTTGTTCTGGATCCATAAAAAGATTTGAGAAAAAAGTGTTCTAACACTTACTTGAAATAAGAATATTGAACTAAAACACTAGTGGACACTCGTTCCTTTACATCTTCCTCTAAAAGTTTTTTGACTGGTTCCTGTAGAGGAATTGGTATGGAATTGGACATACCATTCAACAAATCTGGAACCTGGAACATGCCAAACAATATTAAATTGAATTTGAAAGTCGACCACCTGGCGTTAGTTTCAAAAAAGGATTTAATATTAAATACAATTGTTTCATTTTGAAAGCCCTTCCAGAGCGGATCTCACAAACTGTTTCTGCAATTTATTTCTCAACAAACCCATGGAGGAGGAGGGAAGGGGTCCAAGTCCTTTGTTTCCTACACGGAAATAAAACAAAAGAAAATTTTCACTCAAATTGCATTTATTATGCACTTCTTATTCAGATTGCATTTATTATGCATTTCTTATGGGATACGATTTTAATGTAAAACAACATGAAGTAAACAACATTTATTTCTTTTGATATTTTTTTTCTGTCTAGAATTTCAGACCGTCCATTCCTAGATTGGTATAAGTAAATTAATTCCACGAGGCAAAAAAAAGTTAAGGGGTACGAATAATTAACCCTAGCATTGCCAAGGGGGGGGGGGGTACAAAGTACCCGCGTTTTAGCAAAAAGCTTATAGTAATCAATTTATGATACTTATTTTAATGAGACCTTTAATAATTGTCACAAACAATATTTTCTATCATAGTATATAAAAAATATGTATGTTCTAAGCCTTCTAAGGGATGATATTGAAGCCAAGCTTTGGGCGCGGGTACTTTATACAATGTATGTAACCAATACATTGATTTTCTAAAACTACCATTAAAAATTACCATGAATTGTCTAAAGTGTCTAAAATGTCTAATTATGTACCACATGCAAGAAATAAGTGTGTGTAAACACTGTCAAAAGACATTTGTCTGTGTGGGATGTCAGGAAGGACAAAGTTCTGGTTCAGAATAGATTTCCTAGGGTCTAGCGATTTTTTTTTTTTTTTTACATTTACATTATTTTATTCCTGGGATTTAATTTTATTTTTATGTAAGATAATAATTGATTTAGTTTATATTTTTTTAGTTTATAATAAAGTAATAGCGACTTACTGTAATAAAAAAATCATTTTATCCTTTATTTTGTTTGCGGGTACTTTGTACCCCCCTGGGCAATGCACGTAACTAAATAGAGCTTGGCAATCCTAGGGATAATATTTTTCACATATTTATTTTTACATTTTGCATAAATGGTGGCCCTACCTAACCTAGATTTTAAGTTCTAATAAACCAAACCAAAACATTTATTGAAACTTCAGAAAAAAAATCAAGTTTAGATTATTACCTTTACAAATAAAATTCTACCCAGTCAGCGCCTATGGGACGTTGAATACATCAGTTCCCGTTAGATTACTGAAGTTTAGTAGCGTCCAGCGGGGTTTTACCAAGTGGGTGTCCTCTTAGGTTTTGCGTCCTCGTGTTGGCTATTTTTCCCGCCCAACCCAGCCTATATGAGGTCAATGTGAGTAGCTGGTTTGTAAGTTTCCAGCGAATGGCGGGTAGAACCCCGTCCGAATGACCAAAAGATGTTCAAGAGACTTAAGCAAAAAAAAATCTACCTGACTAATTATTTAATCAGGTAATTAAATAATAAATCTATAAAAAGATTATCCCTGTGGATAGGGGGACGTAAAAAGAATTCTTCCAAGACACCCAGTCCATGCCAGTCGTATAAGGCGACTTGGGGCAGGGTCGGAAACGATATTTTTTCCATTGCCTTATTGCATTGTCAGTAAGGATTCTTTAGTATCAAGAATCATGGCGATTTGTTGCAAACTAGCTCCGCGGCTGTTAATGTATGATGATGAATATTGTACCCGGCGGAACATCATCTCTTTTCTTGTCAGCATCCATGACCTTTTCAATTTTTGTCAATTTACTATTGACCTTTTCAAAATGAAAACTTGATTGTGTAAAATTGATCATTGATGAGTGATAAGAATATTGATATGACTATAACACAGAGATAGAGGAGTTAGGAAAGGTGTTTGGATCCTATAAGTAGACCGCTGAATATCATCTCTTTCTTTTCAGCATCAACGTTCCTACTATTGACCTTTCCAAAATGAAAACTTGATTGTGTAAAATTGATCATTGTTGAGTGATAAGAATATTGATATGACTATAACACAGAGATAGAGGAGTTAGGAAAGGTGTTTGGATCCTATAAGTAGACCGTTGAATATCAACTCTTTTCTTGTCACCATCAACGTTCCTACTGTTGACCTCTTTTTGCTTATTTTAAGGAATCAATTTTCTTCTTTCAATTTTATCTTTTAAAATATAAAATTGAGAATCTTCTTTTGCTATGTTGAGTGAATTTTTTTTTCCTTTGTTCTGAAATTTGTTTGTTTTTTAAAGGTTTTCCTTGTTGTTCAACAATAAATATAACGAGAAATGTGAGAGTGTTGAATGTTGTATTGTTTAGAAATTACAAATTTTATTGTCTTCATGTGTATTGAATAGAAATTGAAGATTTTGCGCTTTGAAATGAGAATGAATTTGGTAAAATTGTGTTATGAAAATGAAGTCGGTAATATTGTGAGATGAGAATGAAATTAGTGAAATTGTAATATGAGAATAAAGTTGATAAAATTGTGAAAAAAATGAAGTCAGTAAAATTTTAAGATGAGAATGACGTCAGTTAATTGTGAGATGAAAATGAAGCCGGTAATATTGTGAGATGAGAATGAAGTTAGTGAAATTGTAATATGAGAATAACTTTAATAAAATTGAGAAAAAATAAAGTCAGTAAAATTTCAAGATGAGAATGACGTCAGTAAATTGGGAGATGAAGATGAAGTTAGTAAAATTGTGTGATGAGAAAAAGTTAATGGAAATGTATCCAGCGAGGGAATCAAGCCAGCTTCATTAGCCAAATCTTCTGTATTTACACGGTTTGACGGTCCTAAACCCGTGTTAATACAGAAGATTTGGTTTTTAACTCTACTTCAAACCATAAATAGAAAGTTAGAAGCAAAGAGCAGGTACTGCGCATGGATTCCGTGAGAAGCAAGCGAGGATTAAAATGGCAGGAAAGGGTGCAGCTAAAGAGAGTAAGCACAGAATAGAAGGTTGTGGTATGATAAAATTAAGGATGGCCATTGCGACCCCACATAGAATTGGAAAAACGTGAAGTTAATGGAGAAGAATAAAATTATTAAATGAGAATGAAGTGAATAAAATTGTGAGATGAAAATGAAGTTATTTACCTATATTGGCTAATTTTATTATTAAATTAGCCAAATTTAAAATCTAGAATTGCTCTTATTCCTTCCCCTTTGATATATCTTCTCATGTTTAGGGATTTTATAACTTTCTTTTACCGATTCTGAGATATATCCTTGTGACAGACAGTCAAATATTGTAGGCTCTCAGTAATATACATAGTAGCTTATAGCACTCTGCGAGCAGGGAAATTATCAACTTAGAAAAAATAGGCAATAGGAAAGGGGGCTTAATGAATAAAAAAGTGTATAAAACAAGTGAGGAGTCATCCTTACCAATGAAAATTGTTTCAAATGATTTGAAGCACTATGATTGGCTTGAATAAGAGACTTGCCATTGTTGAATATCGCTGCTATCGTCATACCTAACGAGTACGCATCACTCATTGTACTGCAGCAAGACTCTTTTTGGATTTCTGGAGCTGAAACACAAGCATAAAGGTTAAAATTTAAATGCAGATACCATCAAATCACATTTTAATCATTATAAGCCCGACTTTGATTCCGACAACCGCAGGTAGAAAAACTAATTCTTCACAAATTTTGATTTAATATCGACGACATTTTTTTGAAATTTTCTGTTTCAGAGATCAAAGAAGAAAAAAAACTTCCATCAATTGTAGAACCCTATAGGAGATATATGTACATAAATGCTCTCAGACGTGAAAATAATAACATTAGGAAAAGTTTGTTTACAAAAGCATAGCAAAGAAATTGCTGACAGTTTCCAACGTATCTTTTTCACAGAGAAACAACTTTTAACTTTTCACTTTTCAGTGTTTGTGTGTGTATTATTTCTTAAAAGCTCATTTAAGGAGTCACTTTGCGTAATATATGCAGATGACAAATAATATGACGGAGTGCAAGGATTCTTCATTGTACAACTTTATTTATATCAATTTGTTAAAGTTAAAGTGTCTAGTTGGTGTAACTTTATCATCTTTATTTTATTATCAGTCTTTCAGAAATACACCAGTCGCGCTTTGAACTGCAGTCTTTGCACAAATAATGATCCGCCATTTGAGCCCAGGCCAATAGTTCGAAAACTAATTTGCTAATTCTATGTATGTCCATACCAAATTTCATCAAAATCCGACAAGTTTTTTGAAAGAAAGAACTTGTTCGGTCAAGTATTCTAATTGTTTAATTTTTTTTTTTTTTTTTTGTAATTTTGTATGAATAATTAAGATGGGGCTGATTTCTGTTATCGAGTAGTTAAGACCATTGACTCTTGGTCTAGAAGTTGCGAGTTTGAATACATTTTCTGTACAATTATTTTGGTTCCAGGGTACGAGTATATCCGAAAAAAAGGCAAACGGTATTACTTGATCATGTTCGTTTATTTGGTCACTAGTGACTGGTTGTCAAAAAATTGCCAATTTCGCGTGCACTCGTGATGCGTTATGCTGGCTATTTTCGTAAAAGTCTCAAAAATAATTTCCCTTTCAGAAAGCTTTTCAAAATGAAATTTCAGTTGGTGATATAGACATTAATATAATGGGAAACTTTCACAGAAAGCTTGTTACAGATACACGTACAATAGGAAAGCTTGGTACACAAACATACAGTCGCAGATGCATGCAGTAAAATATTTTAAAATCCAGTATAAATGTATTGTAGGAATTTCAAGAGAAATCTCTGTCAGAGAATGTATCATGTAATATTAAGCCAGTAGGCGGAAATGGATTAGCCAACGTGTAGCGCATGGAGGTTAAATTTCCAATCTCGATGGACCATTAGATATTTAAGAGAGTAAAAAGAAAAAAAACACCCGCTTCAGGTAACCTGATGTAAACCGCCTAACAAACAACAAACCAGACGGAACCTGCTAGAATTATATAACATTATTAAATTTAAGTACATAGAATCTTGCACAAGAAGAAAATTAGAAATAAAGCAAAAAGAGAAAAGCCATATATTTATTTAGTAAGTAAAGGTTCAGATTTCCAGTTGAAAAATTGATATTTTATTTTAGAAATTTCAAATGAAAAGGAAATACTTGAAATAAGCTTAAACTTCTCAATTTACAAATTAACCAAGAAATAAAATATATAAAATCGAAATATCTTGGGAAAAGTAAAAGAAAGAAAGATTTTACTATTTCTCCCTTCTTAACTTTTTCGGCTTCGTCTTCATCATCAAATGCAAAGGCTAAGCTGTATCTTTTAGAATCTAATGATTCCGTTTAAATCAATGCATGCATTCATTTTTCATTTTGACTATTATCACGTACGAGTCCCACCAAACAATATTAACTCGGTACATCACGAAAATATTGTCATACACAAACAATGACAATCAATGAGTATCCAGGTAAAAAAAATACTCATTGATTTTCTCATCCCTGAACACCTAATGACCTCTTTCCTTTCTCCAGGCTAAAAAATTTATCACTAAAGGACATCGGGGGAATAGAGTTCCATTACTATAATAAATCGAAAACGGGTCTCCAGCGATGTATCAACGTCCGTGAAAATAATTTTAAAGGAGATCATATTGGAATCGAACATAAAGTAGTATCATGTCTCATTACTTTATATGTATAAGTAACTGATAAAAAAGATACAATATCGGGCAGGGGCGGATTTAAGGCTATATCTTGAGGGGGCGGTGCAATACTTTGGGAGGCTATACTTCCGGGAGGTATGAAATACCCCCCAGGCACAGGGGGGGGGGGGTCGGGGGCCTCCGTCGAGAAAAAATTGAATAATTGGGAGTCAAAAATTGAAAATCTGTGCTCTAAATCTATAAGTAAAACTATATAACACTTTTAACAACATCATGCAACCAATGGAAATTATAAAAAAAAATCAAGTTAACGTGAGATGAGCTTTACGTACATGGCGAAATGGCCGACTTGCCTATCCAGCGCGGAGGTGGCATGTAGTTAGCGGTTGGTAATAGAGCGCTCGTAGCGGCATTTTTACTGTCCCTGGGCAGCTTGTAAAATGTAAAATAAACCTTGTTCTTGGGCCATCTGATGCAAACAAGATAGATATAGACGATTTGCGAGGGGAGTGCGGGGCGTTGTGATGACGTTATGACGTTATATATCTGGAATGTTTTATTTGAATATATAAAATCATTATGACTGATTGTATTTATAAAATCAAAATGAGAAAAATATGTATGCCATAATTTATTTTGTGGAAGATTACTTTATAAATACACTTCATCTTGCCAAGGGGGGCGGTCACCCCCCCGCCTCCCCCTTAAATAAGCCCCTGATATCGGACCTGGCTCTTCTTCCACAAGTGGGAGAAATTCAGGGATCATTTTAAGAAAAAAACCAAACCATTTACCGAAATTTGTAGAACAATGTTATTAAATGAAGCTATATCACTTGCTGAAATAGAAAACAATACTTTCAGAATGCGTATGAGTGTAAATTTAACTTTTCTGTTTATATGCTATGCCTCCGAATTATTCAAATCGTAGCTATTTTAGTAGATAGTAGATGCAGTGTACCTGTGTACAATGTACATAGATACTTGTTTATGTAAAGTGCTTAAACCTCCTATAATGTTGGCACAAAAAAAGAAAAGAACGTATAAGTTTTACCAAAAATTGACAAGCCGTGAAACTACCCGGGTCAAAAGTGGGAGTCATGAAAAAAAAAGTGATCGAAAACGCACCTCATCAAAACCATTGGTGCAGTTGCCGCCGCAGCATTCTTATTTTTGTAAGATGTGCAAAGAAATATATGGCAATATTTTCACTGACCACATAGGTTCGCGCCCTCGTGGTGCTGGATTTATCTGGCCCAACCCAACTTGGGTGAGGTCAATGTGGGTGACTGGTTTCTAAGTTTCCGCCGAAAATGGGGGGTAAAACCCCGTATCGATTGACCCATAGATGTTAAATAGACTGTAAGCAAGAAAAAAAGGAATTCAACAACCACGGAAAATACGCTTAATTGCAAATAAGCGCTGACACCTGTAAGATACAGGTACATAATCTTCATAATATATAAAACAGGAATTTGTGTGTACCTATACAATACCATCGCCCAAATGGTAGGAGATAGCGAATTTTATGGCAATGACCCCCCCCCCCAAATCATGGTCTACGACCTCAGGAAAATTATCAGAACTAAAATAGGTCAAGCCGTTTTCGAGTTCAGTAAAAATTTCTAATTTATTCACCAAAATCGGACAATCACGGTCCGATATCTTAAATCTTGTTTTTTTAGAGGTTGCAATATAGGCACAAACCCACCCCCCCCCCCCCTGATTCCATTCTCATTGAAAAACAAAAAAAATCAATATGAGAATCTTAGCGAAGCACGGGCGAAACAGCTAGTATAATATACAAAAATCTGAAGAAACAATTCACCATTCACCCTATCAAACTTCTAAATTCGGCTTAGAAGAATTTATTAACAAAAAAAAAAAAAAACGGAAAAAATTTAATTGTTTAATATAAGTTTTTTTGAGAGCAACACCAAAATTAGAAGAACAAAGTTATTAAAAATAAAACCGACGGCATTTAATTTTGGCAACAAAAAATGAAAACTTTTTTACAGTTTGTTTGTCATACTAAATTGTTGTTAAATAATGTGAACTTTAAAACAGAGTTCGTAAAGTGTTTTTATAAGATCCCGATCCTAATACTACGAATTTCTATCTGGAATTTACATTAAGGAGACGGGAAGGGTTTGAAATCGAATCCCCTCCCCTCCCAAAATTACTCACAACGATTTAAAAGTTAAATGTACAGGGTGTCCGGGTTTTTTGTTTTTAGATAATTTCAGATTCGATTCAGGGGGTCAAAATAAGACAGGGTGATAATTAATACGGTCAATTTTTGTCAAAAATTCAATACCTCAATTTTTTTTTTTTTTTTTTAAAAAAAAAAAGTTGACATTGAAATAAAATTAAACGCAATCTTCGACAAAAATTTCGAGCTCACCACAATATTTCCCTTAATGAGCAGTTACTATTTTTTTTCGAACATTTTTTTGTAAAATGAAGAGCTTTTGAGAAAATTGATCATATTAATTCCAGACCAGATTCACCCTGTATATTTCCGTAAGGCGACATTTACAGGTATATGCTTAGAGAAAAAAAGTTTTATTTTGAGCTCCTGAATAGATACTGAAATTATCAAAACAAAACTTGGACACCCTGTACCCTGTATATCTTTCCTAAAGTAACGCCTGTCTAAAATGTTTGTTTAATGCAAGAACTACATAAATCCATGTAAATGATTTTGAGCTATTTTATTCAATTTTTTGATTACATAATAAGTAAAACAACACCATTCAATCACTTGTGAATGTTATTTTCTACATAATTTTAACAAAAACAATAGGTATTAAAAGAAGCGGTATGTATCAAAAATATTTTTCATTTTTTTTTCTCTGTTGTCTCAAAATTAAGTAGAACAGTTTTTTTTTTCGATTTCCCAAAAGTATGCCCAAATGTATTTATGATGGTTTTGAATACAGGGCCGCCAAGGGAAAATCCGAGCCCGGAACCGAAAAGTTACGGTCCCCCATACAAAATTCTCAAAAGCAAATAACCTAAACATTAAATATAAGTATCCATGATGTATAATATAAACTAATGATGTAAAATTATTTCTATTAATAACAAATCATGATCAATAAATCAAATCAATCAAGTTTTAATCTGTATAAGCTACGTAATCGAGGTGTCAAAAACTTATATTTTTTTAGCACCTTGGAATTCCAGGCCTCTCCAAAAAAAAAAAAAAAACTTCTATTNAAAAAAAAAAAAAAAAAAAAAAAAAAAAACGGCCCAGAGGGGATTCTCCCATTCCACCCCTCTCGGTGGGCCTGTTTGAATATACTGATTCATGCTGTTTCAAGGACCGCAGGAACTCGTATATTTTTTTGTTGCACCTTGTATATAATATAAAATTGTTGAAAACTTCTGAATACCCTGTATCAGAGGGAAAAATAAATTTATTTACAAGTCAATGAAGTTGAACGTGGAAATGGAAGCAACAGGAAAAGGAAGGTATTACACACAAAACGAAAATTTCAAATTACAATAATTACAACTTTTGTGCTGATATTTATATTTTTCCTTGCTGATGAGGTGACAAAATTATATAAAAGGGGTGAGAGAATATCATTTTTTCTTCTCCTGATTAGAAAAATGGTGTCAACATCACACGAATTTCCCAAAATACAAAAAGAAGAACAAAGTATTGGTCCTAATCAGTTGAAATTTCTGATGTCCAGTTTTCAAAGGAAAACACGGTTTGAGGTTCTTATATTCTTAGTTTCGATTTTCAGCCATTTATCTCTCTGTATGTGTGTGTGTTTGTGAACAGTGTTCGATGTAGGTATAAAACTTGACAGAAATCTACATGCTTTAGCCAAAAATCGTGTAAACCGCAATTTTTTATTTAAATAAAAGTTCAAATAAAACTGGCCGATTTCTAAACAGTCTAATTTTAAAAAATGGGATTTGACATTGTCAGCCTAAACACACGCACACACAGACACGGATAAAGACATAGATGAAAATGAATTGTGGACTTTTAATAATATAAGTACCTAGATTAGACACCTTTTTAACACAATAAATGAACTTTTATATGAATGCTAAAAATGTGGACGGTTATTTAGGCTCTACCCATGAATATTCCTTTGAAAAAATAGTCTTTATTTTATTTTAAAAAATAGTCGATTGCCCAGAGTCCTGCTCTATGGGGGGGGAAGCAATAATTCTGAGACACGCTGTATTATATCAATATCTCAAGGAAACATGTGGCAAAAGGATGTGTTTGATTTTGTTGAGATTACGCAATTGTTAACCTGAGGTCAATTGCAAAGAGTGAGTGACCTAAAAGTTTTTCAACTTTTAGGTACCAACCTAAAAGTAATGACATCAAAATTTCTAAAAATTTTGTGTTAGACCGCAGCAAAATAATTAGGGCGTAAAGCAGAGCATATATTATATGGTTTAAGTTAGATTTACATTTGAAATTAAATTCTATAATTTCGCGATGGTATGAGTGTGCCAGGCCAAGTTCCAGAAAGCACTAGTGTATCTTTACACGAAGCAATTCACCAGGTTTTGCACAGTTTTAGATATCCGGTTCTACATAGGATAGGGCACTGAAATTTTGAAGATACATTCAGTAGTATAGTACAATACTCCACGACAATCTTCAAAAGTTTATATTAACTTGGAGCAGGAGATAGAAAATTTCAAATTTCGCAATTCTGGATACTGGCTGGCGGACTGATTCATTTACTTATCATCTATCATCAAAAGTTTTAGGCACTTCCCGTATACCCAGAAGTTGCATGAAGTTAGAAAATGACATAAAATACTGAAAAGTTAGAGGTAGATATTTAAACGATTAGACGATTTTTTTTTTTTTTATTCTTCTCTTTCACACCCAGTGATCCATAACGGTTTCGCTTCAGGGGAGAAAATGCACAAAAGCCATTTTCAACTGTTGGGTCGCTGAAATCTTGCATGAAGGTATAGATACTAAAATCGAATTAAATTAACAATTATCAAAATTCAAACTCTTCAACTCTCAGTGCTATACTCGTAACTACAGGCTTTGTAGTGTATGTTAATGTTTGATAAATAATTTGGTGTTAGATCTCAGTTTGACATTTGGAATCGCTTAACTCGTTTCAAATTTTTGATATATAGGTAGTCGAAAAAATCAGAAGGAGACAAAAAAAAAAAAAAAAAAAAAAAAAAAAAAAAAAATATTCAGGTTATCATTGAAAAAAAGGCCAAGTTCCAAACACTCGTCCAAAAAGTTTCTCCCATGAAAGTAGTGATATCTTTTATTGAGGCCAAATATTTTATTCTTGCTGCTGTTCATCCCACACTTAAATTCATTATTGCATTTTTTTTTTTTTTTTTTTTTTTTTTTTTTTTTTTTTTTTTTGGAAGAGTGGTTGGAATTTAGCCTTTTCTCAATCATAATTTTTTTGTCAGATTAAGTTAACTAATTTTAAAACGACAATTTTTTTTTTCTTTATCGTTTGTTTTTTTATATATAAAGTGACCGTGGTAAGCGCGAGGTGGCACAAAAAGAATGAACTTTTGACAATTTTTAGGGTGCCTGTAAAAGGCATTCTCATTGACGGACAAAGTAAAATAAAAGTTAAATTTCAGCTTTTGCACGTGCCAACGACGAATATGAAAATAAAATTTTTAAAAAAATTGGTTAAAAAGGGTCAGAATTATTAATGAAGATACCTACGAACTAGGTTTGGCGTGCTATATAGCACGCTGGTTTTGTTTTTCTGGATGTTGCAAAACTAGCGTTTTGTTTGATAACAAAGTCCACAAACCTCACACAGAGACAGTTATACTTAAATAGAAAGATACAAATGAAACATTGCGTGCATTGTGCTATAAAAATTTATGGGTCACTGGGATCAAGGGAAATAGTGAATTATCTTCGAGGAGAGCGAAGAGTGTGAGAGGTAGGTAAGGGATTTCTTCTTTTCCCTCATAACCTACATCTCTAACCACCCAATAAACCTCCCTTCTCTTGTCTCCTGCTCTTGATCAATATACCAAAGCCTACCTGTTGCCTCTGTTAATCTTTCATTTGTAAACACCAACACCACCACCACCACGCTTCGACGACTGATGGGGCAAGCGGTTGACAGAAGATAAATGAACAGACAGAAGGAAATGATTGTGTTTTGTTGAGTGACGCTGATGTGTTCATTTCCTGTGAGGCAGATTTCAACTTTCAAGTTCATTATTGTTCATTCCAAAACTGTCATGGCCTCGCTAACGGATGTCGGCCATATTTAAATATTCGCTACTCGTGTGGTTGTGTATAAAGACTGGCAGAGTTCATGATACTAGAAGGGTTATAGTATGATACTCCGCTGTCCCAAATTCGTCTAGTTTTGTCGTTTTGTGTATGACGTCACAGGAGTCACCCGAGTGACACGCATGACGTCATGCAAGTCTAATCACGTATGACCAACATCTCACTTATTTTAATCCTTGTAACTTCTCCCCTAGGCTCAAAAGTATTTAAAAGACGTCACGGAACGGGTATCGTTTTGTTACTCTTGATCATAATCCATTTTTACTTGTTTTTCTTGATTACTTGAGCTTAGCCGATATACCAAGCCTCAATCAAAGGGCCAATGGCTTCTGCTTCTTCTTTAACTTTATCTTTTCCCAATTCTATTTCTGGTCGTAATTACTTTCCTTAATTGTGAACTCTACTTTTGACCCCGGTATACATCCCAAAATTTAGTTGTACCTATATGTGTAATTGTGTATGTATCTATGTTTGTTACGCGATACAAGCCACAATTTTCATCCGACTTTGACGAAATTTGGTTTACATTTTTAGGACATGAAGAAAATTTTTTTAAGAGCCCTGGGCCTCCTGATGGACCCAGGGGGCCCAATATAGTGATTGTTTAAAATGATTTTTTAAAATTTGATTAAGATATTTTTTTCTATACGAATGTGAACACCTTCATCCACTGGTAATTCTACCATGCCACAAACTTTCGTACTGTGCTTACATTCTTTAGTTGTACCATCACCTGGGACCGTATAAACCTCGCTCGCTTCACAGTATTAAGAGAAACAGTATTTTGCAGGAGTTCATCTCTTGTTTGAAGCAGAGTTGTTAAAGGTTGGCTGGTCTTCCTAACACCAAACACTCCATATTTGCACGGGCCTAGGACCGTCACCCATCAACGGCCACATTCAATCGGTGAATCGATTAATAGTTCAAAAACAATAGTCGATGTATTTTTGTTCGATACCCATCGTATCGAACAACATTTTGCACTGATCATATTAAATCAGCCGTCAACGATATCTAAAGGTAATCCGGAGAAAAGAATTCTAGCACTGCCTTAAAAAACTAAAACTCCGTCTCCGGCGCTGTATCAACGTTCGAGCAAGTTATTTTAAGTGAGATCGTATTGAAATCGAATCTGCGATTAGGTATCCAACATGTTTCTTTTTTGAAAGTCTCATTACTACATTTCCAGACCTATCAGAGAGACGTATTTCTGTACTTACTAGGAGATATATGTATATTTTTTTTTTATAAGAACTCTTGCTTTAAGCACACAAAATTCCTTAATCGTATGTCATCATTAGAAAGGATATTCTTTATCTCTTTCTTTTCTAATATTAAAAATAGGTATTTTCAAAGGATTGAATAGATAGACAAGATTCTATCACATGTTCAAAGGTTTCAATTTCAAACACAAAGGTAAGATCAGATTCTTGTATCCTTTTATTAAATGAAAGGTATATAGAAGAGATCTGTGGAGATTTGACGAGTAGAGAAAGAAGAAGAGGTAGCAATCATTTAATGGCTATGGACTTTATATTGCTACAGGATTTAAATTGATACAAGAAAATGAGGAATCCATTTTCGGAGCGGGATTTCAGCTTTAGCAGAATTTCAATCTTCGAGAAATTAGTAGCAACAAAAATGTTTTTGACTTCTCATCATGTTATATTTGGAAATAGGTAATTTTTCTGTATTATTCAAAAAGTTTTGAAATTAATGTAGCCATCGAGTTGCTTAACTGACGGTCCCAAGCCGTGTAAATACAGAAGCTTTGGTGTTAGGAAAATCATCCAGCCTTTCAAAACTCTGCTTCTGGGCAGTTTCTCTGGATACTGTGAGAAAGAAGCGAGGTTTACCGATCCGAGAAGGGCTCTAGCTAAATAAAGTAAGTTCAGAATAAAAGGTTGTAGCATGGTATAGAATGAAGAAAAGCAACGTCGAACCCAAATAGAATTGGGAAAGAGTGAAGTTAAAGAAGAATATTTAAAAGGATTTGAAATTCTCTTTATAGTATTAGTCGAACGTCATAAATATTTTTGGGTGTCTTATCACAATCGCTTCGACACTGAATTGAAACTAAAACTCCATAATGAAATGGTTGACAATCAGGTGCAACCTTGACAATCGCCATTTCCCCACTCTCTTATATATTTCGCTGAATCAACTCTTTTTCTTCTACTTTAGAACGAAGTTTACTTTTAGGTAATACAAGAGATATTTGTCCAGCTCTTCTTTAAAGCGGAGGTGAACTATACAAGATATTACTCGAAGGTATTCGGGGGTGACTTCCTCACGGCTCCAGTTCACTTGAGCTGATGCTGTTAAAATATAATGTAAGCTCGTTTTGATTATTTCTGCATTTTACTTGGCAAAAGCCGAATGAAAGATATTAATATCAGAGATTATAGGGAAGGCAACAGGAAACCACCTTATACATCAATTCATTCCGTAGGAAATGCAGGACTACAGCAAACCTGTAACTGTTTAACTGTTAATATACCTAATAAGATATTGGTCGGCTGCAATAAAAAAACAAAGAGAAATAAAATTCATGGGTATTCTACGGTTCAACACACACACTTTCCATTGGAAGAACAAGGAACCGTTACAATAGACAATATTGGTTACAATAAAATATTAAATTTGACTCACTCTTCGTAGGTAAGGCTAATTTTTTGAAACATATATATATTTAAAAAAAATAAAATAAAAAAAAAAATAATAATGAAACTTTAATTTGCATTCATTTGTCAGAGTATGTTTTAACAGTATAGTCAGTCTATTTAAAGTTTTATGAATTCCGTAAAAGAATTATATCTTTAAACCTATCACAGCCGCCCGCATATCTCCACCCCTGATAGTTTTAGATAAGTTATAAGATAATATAGCTTTTGTAATCACATTTGAACGTTATGAAAAGATAGGGATGAGTGAAATAAAATTTTAATTCAAATATTGTGAATTATTCATTTGAGAAAAGTTAGAAATCAAAAAGTTTTAAGTTTGGTTAGAAAATCAAAGCATCAATTCGAATGAATAAAACATTGCTCTTACCTAAACTCCAATTTAATAATTATTCTCTTCTATATTATCCATTTGCCAGTTTCCAATTTGGTTGGAAATCGGCCACCAAAATTACAAGAAAGTAGATTTTTTTTGTTAGTGCCATTTTTCATGCACTATGCATTTAGCTGATTTGGCATACACTTATCTTGAGTGAATGATTAATTCTCCTTAATGAATTTTCTTGGTGTCCCAAAATCTATTGCTCTCCTTTTACTTTTCTTATCCTATAAAAGGAAAGTATTGTAATGGACTGAAATTTTCGATGTCGAGTTTTCAATGCCAAAACACGTTTTGTGGTCCTTAGAGCCCAAATCTTGAGTTTCAGCCATTGGTCCGTGTGTGTGTTAGTGTGTGCGTCTTTCTAGCACGGTAAGTGCTAGAAACTTTTAATTTCATATTTCCATCATTTGAAATTTGCACCATTAGTTTGCACCCGGAACGAACCAAGGAGCTTTTGGTTGAAAGTTACAGTTGGTGGTTTTTTGCCGCTTTTTAGAGGTTTTAATTAATCCCGCTTACAAAGAGAACGGTAAGAGCTTCAAATTTGATGCCTATTTAGTATATTCATATTACTTTTGAGCATTGAGTGCGCGTGGACAGCTTTACCGTTGGCGGTTTTTAGCAGTTTTCGGTCGCTTTTTGGTCGTTCATGTTTAAAAAGAGAACGGTAAGTGCTAGAGCTTAATATTTGGTACTCGTCTCTGAAAACGTCTCCGTGGCAGAGTGCGCATCACACTTGGCTTGCACCAAGGAGGTTCCGGGCTCGATTCCTGGACGGTTCCTCAAATTTTCTACTTGGTCTGGTTGTGCTTGGGGGTAACTCAGCCTCCTGAGGACAATTGAGTAGCTATGGTAATAGCGACAAGTGGTAGCATTATAATGAAATTGTTAAAGTGTAGCTTGGGCTTAGTGATATTGGAGTGATTGTTGAGAATACCTTGCAACACAAATAAATATACATTTTTTTACTCGTCTCTAATTTTAATTAAAATAGAATAAACCGTTGGCGGTTTTGCCGCTTTTTGACGGTTCTCATGAATCCTGCCAGGAGAGAGAATAGTAGTGGTTGGCTCCAGAGGCTTGAAATTTAGTGTGCATGTTAATTAAATACATAGAATACGACAAATCCTACTAGGAAATTTTGTTCAAAAGACACGGACCAATGGCTGAGAAGATTTGGGCTCTGGGGACCTCAAACGTGTTTTGGCATTGAAAACTCGACATTGAAAATTTCAGTCCATTATTATACTTTTTTCAATGGATAAGGAAAATCGTGTGATGTTCTCATCAGATTACAACATTACCAGAGGAAAATTTCAATGGAATTATGTAGGAATTAAATCTAAAAATAGTGTTCCTTTCCTATGCAATTGCATTGAATTTCTTTTATTCCTCTGGCCTCGCTGAGAATGAAATGAGGTGATTGTTTTTTTTTTTTTTTTTTTTTTTTNATTTAGGTTACTTATCACTGTTTGTTTTAAATGACCATCTTAAAACAGAATTTCTACCCGAAAATAGCCGTTTTCTAAACGGCCCACTTTTAACTTCCAGGAGAAAAATGAGATTTGTCTTTTCCTCTTTCGACGCTGATGAAAATAAAAATGTACACTTTTGATAATTTAGGTAGATAAGAAACCTTCTTCGGAACTCAATAAAGGGAAATCTACATCAAATTTTAAAATGAACACCGTTATACAGTATGTAACAAAATTAAAATTGAGACACCTCTAGCTCCGCCCCTGATAATTTTTATTGAAAAAAATTAAAAGGAGAGTTTTTCCTTATTTTATTTGAACAAAAATATATGTACCCTATTTAAATTTCCTGCGAAATCGACACTTTTTGGCAATAAAAATCACTTCCGGGGTCAAACCTGGATCCCACCATAACCATTCGATTGGCCATGGCCCTTTTCCTATCCCTAGAGATTTTCAAAATTCAATAATTCAAAACCGTTCAAAAGTTAAGGGGGGGGNTTTTGTTTTTTTTTTTTTAATTTAAAAGAGTTTTTCTAAATAAAATTGATACTTTAAGGTAATGAATTTGTCAACTTAAATACAGTGAGCATAGCAAAAATACGTGGAGTGTACCATCAGGCGGGATTAATGCTTCTCTACCATGCAATCATAAAAGAGCTATTATCATGTCATTACATTTGATAATGGGCATAACATGAAGAGGCTATTGGTGGTTTCACTGTCAACCCTCGCGACATTTTCCTCATTGCAAAAAGCACAGGACAATTCCATCCGCAAGACTGGTCGAAAGAAAGAATCATAAGACATCATTCTGTCATCATGTCCTTATATTGAAGATTTGAAAAAAGCGAAAAGAACATATCCCATTTAGCCAATGCGAATAAAGAAAGTCTTCGCGTCGTCCCAGATCTTTGTTTCCAAAAGCAAGTAATAATCAAAAAGATTGGGAATATTTTCATTGTAACGAATTGTATTAAAAATCAAAGGCGATAATATATATATCACATCATCGAGTAATTTTGGGTCTCACGTTTTGGGGCTAACTTAATTCGAGCCCTTTAGGACACCAAACCTCAAAATAAGGTCACTTTTCTAAACCTGGCAATATCATTCCTATAGTGATGAGATTTAAAACAGACACAAATAAAATCCACTTGAAATATTAAGTCCACTAAAAAGCTACGACAACAGCCGAAGGTTGCCAAATGTAATTCAAATATCCTTTCGGAATAAAGAACTGCGACAACAGCCGAAGTCTGCCAAATGTAATTCAAATATTGCTTTTACTAGAGCTGTGATAACAACTAAAGGCTGCCAAATGTAATTCAAATATTTCTTCGCACTAAAGAGCTGCGACAACAGCCGAAGGCTGCCTAATCTAATTCAAATAATCAAATCCGCCAAATAGCTGCGATAGCTGCCAAATTTAATTAAATTAACATTTTACTCAAGAACAGTGACAAAAGCCGAAGTGTGTCAAATTAAATTAATATTTTAATAAAGGCCTTTTTTCAATGATATTTTTTTGTGAGATAATAAATATTTCATTACAAAGAGTTTGACAATTATTCTAGAAAATATCTACTAATTCTTGTACAAAATACCTGTGCATTATTGAACAATACTATCGTAGAACAGCTGCAGCTACCGCACAGCATTATTCAAACGGAATGATGGGGCAGTCGAATTTAGTTTTTCTCAAACTATGTTTTGTTCCAAATTTCTTTCTTTTTCAGCTTTAAATAAAATAATTAAAATATTGCTCGTATTTTCGCTTACTTATATTACTCTACCGATTTTTTATTCTTCTTGATTTGTAGGTATATAGAATCTATAGATTCATTTGTTATGTAAATTAAGTTAAACGTACATTTTAGACGAAAGAATGATGGGAAATTCTGTGTAATATATCTGCTGTCCTATATACCTACTTATTTTATGGGTGACATAATTTTTCTATTTTTTCCATACTCGGATACAAAATTTTCGGGGCTTACGGCTGATTCCCAAAAGTTTATATTTATCTGAAAGTGTATAGATATTATTATGATTATTTTCTAATAGACCCACACATAAATTTTACGTGACTTCTTATTCCTAAATTTTTTACTCTTAAGAGACAGCCTATGTTGAAACCTGTCCTATGATTCCAATTAATCATTTAGGATGAAAGACCTAATTTTCAGCTGCAGAGATGAATAGGCAGACATGAATTAATATCAAAGGGGTCAATTTTTTTTTTGATTTTTTTGTTTGTAGCTCTCACATATATTTGGAGGTAAATAATTTTCAGTTGACATGAACATGGTGCTCATATTATATCACCTTTGTGCCTACAATTTTAAGGAGATTTTTTTGGGGAGGGACGTAGCACATGAATTTGTTTGTTTGTTAAGGAACTTTTTTTTTGCGCAGATGTTTTTTTTGGAGGGGGGAGGGAGATTTTATCTTACTATAAATGAAATATTATTATGTTCAATACAGTAGAAATAAAGAAGATAAAGACTAGTACTGTTTTCATTATTAAACTTTCAAGTTTGGGTCCATTATACGAGCATCATGTAATGAAAAAAACAGAAAAGTTCGCCCACTACGATAATTTTGAAGTTTATATCTATTAAATGTTTATAATTGATCACTAACACACTCGGTAGGTATTATATTGTCTGTCATCAGGAGGGGGGGGGGGCAAAAGGCCCCCTGGGCATATTGGAAGAAGGGCCCCACATTGGAAGAAGTGTCCCATTTTTTTTCATACTTTTGCCCCCCGATGAGCCGAAGGCCCATTGGGGCCCACATATTTTACATGTATATTTCTTTCATAATAATGCCCCACGATGAATCGGGGGCCCATTGGGGCCCACATATTGTTTCTCGCACATATTTTATATGTATATTTCTTTCATAATGATGTCCTATCATGAACTGGGGGCCCATCGGGGCTCACATATTTTTTCTCGCACAAAAATACATTTCACATTTTTGCCCCCTCCCACGATAGGCCCCGGCGTCTTGAGGGCCCACCAGACATTTGTCCAGTTGCCCGGTGGTGCTGTCCGCCCCTGCATCAGAAACAGTATGTGCAGATTATGACTCTCAATCACGCATACAAAATGTGGAAATTTGAGGATTCATTCCGAATTATATTAAGTAGTTTATCATGGGTTTTCAAGTCAAATTAGTTTTCTGTTTCCTCTTTTTTATCACATTTCTGAATCAAAATAGTAAGTATATCTCGAAAACCGCTATAATCCCTCAATATGCAAGCAGGTATTTCAATAGAGACATTCTCGTTCCCAGCCATTGGCCAAGGACGAATGTGCACTACCGGAGGCATTGGGAGGCAACATGGTGTTTCCTAGTCATGCGCTAAGAATAAATTCACATCACTAGAGACTGTGAGAAACCATCTTGTGCTTCTTGGTTATATGCTATATATGAGTAATGAGTATGCACCTCTTATGAGATCTAAGCTGGTGCTTCCTAGTCATGGACAAAATATATGAGATTGCACCGCTTAGTGTCAGTGAGATTCAATGTGCATCACCACTATCACCAGTAAAGACCTACTGATATAAACAAATTGGTAATATTTATTTGACAGATTAGTACCTACATAGTATCGTGCTATTTTTATTCTTCGGGCGGGCTGTACGAAATCCAAAATAAAATATGTCACCACTTGCAAAACCTGTTGCTCATCCTGTGTTCTATAACAATTTCTTTGCAGATGCCAGGAGAGAAACTTTTAAATGGGGTTGTAAATATAGGGATTCACATCACTTTACACTGAGGATCCCAACGACTCAGGCAGTGTTTGGTCCTATGATCGAGGGAGTACAAATAAATGACTGGAATATTATACGAAACATTTTGGGCGAACTTCAGATCATACTCCGATCGATCACCAATGCATGTACACCCAATAGCATGGACAGTTTTACAAGGTAAGAACATTTTCATAGAATAGAACAAGAGAAAAATCGAAAAACTACATGCTTCTAACATTAAGAAGAATAGAGTTTCCGTGAAATGTATAGTGTTTCAAAAAGTATGGAGTATAAATTTGTATATAAGGAATTGATTTGCTATAGTGCTCCTTAGATTCTACTAAATTTTAAAGAATTATCTCTTTATCTTTTAGGGAACATTTAAAGGGTCTTAGACTTTTTTGGACTTCTAGTGACATAAGGAAGGGGATTCGATTTTGATTCTCAAAATGAGACAAACTACTGATGCGCCGTTTTTGGATATAAGTTCAAAGGCTATCCAGATTCTCTAGTAATCTAATATTTTAGTGTATCACGATACTTTGGTTAAAATGATTGTATCTCCAGGTTCGGAAGACTATATTATAATTCATATTTCAGATTTTACAGAGTCGTGAGAGATAGGATGAAATCTGCAAATTTGAATTGGAGGAATTGGAGTACTGTGAACCTTGATCATTTCATAAGAGTATATTACAATTACAAGCCCTTGTTTTCTATGGATTCTTCAGTGTACGGACTAGTTATTGCCGTGTTAAATAACTTCCTAGAAATATATCCGCAGTTTACCGACTATGTCTACCTCGCAACTGTGTATGCAGATGCAACTTTAGGCTATGTAGAGAGGCAACAATTAATAGGTGACATAAACACTGACACTTTTGTTAATAATCATGTAGCAGGTGGGTATTCCAGAATAATATTATCACAGGCCTAGGGTAGATGGAATAGGTCACTTACAATACCGGACATGACAGCCATATTGTAAATTTCGACTTTAACCCAAAAATAGGAATTCAAAATAAAATATCTGAATTCCTATTTTTTAAATCAACAACTCATTTTAGATTTCTGCTAGGGATGTTGATATAATATCAATATTAGATATTTATATCGATATTAAGGTTCCGTGATATTAAGTGTCTCATGCAATAGTTCGGATAATATAGAAAATAAAATCGAGATTGAACGATACACTGCTGTTTTAGATGTCTTTACTTACATAGTTTATCTCAGCCTGGAATAAAACCGGCTAAAGCCCACTACAACATTAAACATTGCCATGTCCTGAACAAACCAACGAATTATTTCGAACTCAGGACTATTATACCGGCGTCGTTACGAGGTGATTTTTTTTTTTTTTGCAATTTATCAGATAGAGACAGAGATCGCAGAAGCTAAAAAGAGGTAGCGCTTTGTCTTCATCAAATGCCTAAACCGCCCATGTTGACAGGTAAAGTCGGCTGTTGCCATAATAATTAAAATGGTGACCATTGGTCCCGGATCGAAACTATAGGGCCCAAATCGGCTAAAAATATGAATTTAATGAATGTCTATACTAAATTTCATCAAAATTGTATAAGGCATTCGAGAGTTATCGTGGTACAAATGGACGAAAAATCGTAGAGTTTAAACTAGGAGTCACTTCGTTCGGTTATTCGTGCAACAATAAAAATGCCACTTTGTGTTTTAGCTATCTTTAAATTTCGTCACAACAATAGTGATGGGTATGTGGTCATAGATCCAAACCGTTTAATGTTCAATCCAGTTCTATTGATGGCGCACCAGATTAACTTCACTCTCGAAAATATACGAGGTAAGGATAACGAGGAGAAATACTTTCAATTGGGATACTAGTATGTAGAACCATAATAAGGCAGATAAAATACTATACATAAATATATTCACTTGCCTATGATATACAAATAGAATTTATTATAGATTAGAATTTTATATTCTGCCTTATTACATAAAAAATTTGGCATGGACATAACACGATAAAAAAGACAATGGGCTGAAATTGTCGAGTTTTCAGTGTCCCCAGAATCCAAACCTTGAGTTTCGGAAATTGGTCCGTAGTTTGTGAAGGTAGGATTTGTAATATTACAAAAAAGTGTGACAATTACAAGCAAATTGCTTATTTGCTTGTAATTGTCATACATACCAAATATCAAGTCTCCGGCACTCAGTGTTCTCTTTCCAGGTAGGATTCGTAAAAACCACCAAAAATCGGACAAAACCGCTGAAAACGGTCAACGGTAGTTTGGAATTCAACAAAAAAAAATTTAGACGGCAGTTTATGCTTAAAATTAATATGAATAGGCACCAAATTTCTATCTCTAGGTCTTGCCTTTTTCTTTTCATACGAGACTCGTGAAAAGCGGCAAAATCGCACTTAACCAAAAGTGTCCTTTTGCATTCCTTGCAAGAAATTGATACAAATAGGCACCCAATTTTAAGCTCTAACTCCTACCATTCTCTTTTTAGGCAGGAACCGCCTAAAAAGGGGCTGAAACCTCTAAAAAGGGACAACAGTAGATTAAACTTCAACACTTTATCTGCGCAAAGACACATTTATCTTTGCGCAATCAGTGCATGAAAGTAATTTAAATTGGCGCCAGATTTTAAACTCTCTTACTGCTCTCTTCTTAGGCGGGATTATTTAATATTCCATTTCTAATAAGTAAAAACAAATCAAAAAATAAATAAAAAATGNCGCCTAAAAAGGGGCTGAAACCTCTAAAAATGGACAACAGTAGATTAAACTTCAACACTTTATCTGCGCAAAGACACCTTTATCTTTGCGCAATCAGTGCATGAAAGTAATTTAAATTGGCACCAGATTTTAAGCTCTCTTACTGCTCTCTTCTTAGGCGGGATTATTTAATATTCCATTTCTAATAAGTAAAAACAAATCAAAAAATAAATAAAAAATGACGAAACAAAATAAACGCAAGTGTCTTGAAAAATGGTTGCTATGTGACTTCAGACTGTACCTTCATTGTGATTAGTTTGAATTTCAGATCGTCATATTTTCTGTATGGGAATAGTGGCGTGAATGATGTAAGTGATTTTTCGGTTTTCCTCATACCGAGTATATTATCGGTTATTATTATGTTATTATTTTCAGGTATGAACTTTTTTAGAATGCTACCTACAACCCAGTCTTATTTTATTCATAGTACATTAATATTACAAAATCAAGTAGTCAGCAATCATCTCTATTATATTGGGAGGCCATTCTGTTCCATGATGTACACTACTCATAGGAGGGATCTATTGAATCCAATTCGTTCTTTGGAGAGAAGAGACGGTAACGGAAATTATATCGTAAAAATATTCGCTGATATGTTGCAAAACAGAACAACAACACTTCAGGGTCCAACATTTCAAGTACGAATATCGGGATATACATTTGAATATGCGTTTCATGATTATATTGTGTCTGAACAAACGGTATGTGCTTTTAATAAGGGACTTATTCAAGTTCTGGTGGGAGTCTGGGAGTAGATGTCTGAATGTGTGTGCATAGAGGGTGGCGTAGCGCGGGCAACAGTAACCATGCGCTTCATATTAGATTGAAATAAACAGCATTTTGTAAAACATCTGTGGAAGTAGATTGGACATCAGGCTTTCAGTTGTAGAGATAATTTTCGATAAATTATGTCATTGTCGATTTACTCAATCTGTCAAGTGTGCTAAGTTGCGCATCACGATCTCCAACATTTCGTCAGGAATCCGAGCGATTTCTCGATGCATGACGTCCATTAACTTGACAAGGATATGTGGTTTGTCGACATAAACTTTTGGCATTTAGGTGTATCCATAAAAAAAAATCCCACGCGTTGTGGATAGGCGGTCCTTATTATCAGACGTACCGACCGTTAGCTGAAACGTTCTACTCAGTTTTGGAGCTCAATTCCTGTGTTTACGGAAAACCATCACTGGAGCAATGAGATGCACGCGGTGGGAGTTTAAAATGAGTGCGAAAAAACCGAAGCAAGGCCTGAAAACTCATTATTTTTTAAATGGCGTCAACGGCAAACACACGGTGTTGAATGGTCCGAACTATCACGAATACTAAACTTTTTATAACCCACCCCCTTCCAAATGTGATCTTGCGCGCCGCCCCACCCTGTACATTGTGAAAATTGTGTCCACCAGTGGGATTTAAAATTGGGGCTCTTTTAGTGCACGATTGTTTAAACCACAAATATTATAATGAATTTTGAAAAATACAAGAAGATAAAATTACTTTGGAACTTATTTAAGAGACGTAGTAATTCCACGAGAAAATTGAACACATTAGCTTTGCAGAATCTGGTCCAATATCGGCGACAGCCCTGATTGTCTTCTATCATCTCGTCATCCTTTGAATCTGTCCATAATCTTCTTGCAATCCTCTGACTCTGATATACAGGGTGAGACCAATCTAATGGGAATTCCTTTGAGAACTTAATTTTGAGATTAGAGTTGAAAGAAAAGCGAAAATGTTCAAGTAAAAAATACGTTTTTTCAGTGTCTTTCGAACTGAAATCGTGCTACAGATGTGAGCTCTCTCAATGGTCGAACCAAAGATATAGGTATTTTTTGTTTTTAATTTGCAGTGTATACCCAAACTGAGACTTAAATCTCAAACATGGATGGATATTACTTTTAAAAGCGGATTATTTTTAATAGTGGTTAGAGCTCAACCTTTTTTTAATGTGTCAGTTTTACAGTATTCCTCATATTGTCTCAGGATATTCGTGCCCCCCATTCAATTTTGAATGCTAGGAACTTTTGTATTCGAAAATGGTCATAGCTATTCGAACAGCTGTGTTAGAATCCAGTTTGTAACTTGGGTCTCATTTTTTTAGAGTATATTAAAGCCTCAATTTCTCGAGACATTTAAATTTCCATTATTGCTCTTTTTTTCAGCGGGATCATCTTGATGCAATGCTGACGGCAGTTGGCGCACCAGCTCTGTTCTATAATGATGTTAAAGCATATCAAAATAAACTAATTTTTCTGGGGCACATTTTTAGGGATGAAGGATTCCTTAAATTATATGAGGAGGCGATACCTTATCTTTTATATAACATAGTACATTGAATGAATTTTCAGTATTTTTGTATGTTTTGTGCTAATGTGAAATATTTTTTATTTGAGATAATTAATACTTTATACAGACCCTACTCTAATACTCTTAATAAACCATAATTTCCTGAAGTAGTTTGAAATATTTTTTGTAGAATTAAAAATAAAAAAAACATAGAAAAAAATTACCCCCGCAGGTAGGGCCGAGTACTCGTTAATTGAGTTTCAGCTAGCTAAATTCCCGGTCAAAATATGAGACCAGCCCACCCTGAGCTCACAGGAATTATAATGAATAAGGCATTGGCACTTTAAAAATCAAATAAAAATTCGTTGACCGATTTTGAGGATAATGCCTGGAATGCCGATGTTTAAATAGTCGCATTTTCGTTACTCTCACAAATATAGGTTACCTCGGAGTCTTATACTGCGTGTCCGAGAATGACCGGTCAGCCCCCCCCCCTTAACTTTTGAACGGCTTGGAAGTTTTGAATTTTGAAAAGCTCTAAGGATTGGAAAAAGGCCATGGCCAATTTAATGAATAGGGTGAGAACCTAGTTCGACTCCCTGGAAGTGACTTTTATTGGGAAAAGTGTCGATTTCTCAATAAATTTAAATAGAATGGTAGTAATAGTTTTTGTTCAAATAAAAGTACAAATAGCATAAGGGAAAACTTACCTTTTAATTTTTTCAAAAAAATAATCAGGGGCGGAGTTAGA
>CM022880.1:15095817-15123114 GCA_012654025.1 Pachypsylla venusta
AGAAAAATGAGATTTGAATTAGTCCTCTTACGACAATGATGGAAATAAAAATGTACACTTTTGATAGTTTAGGTAGATGAGAACCTTTTTTTGCCGTTTTTTGACCCCTACATTCCAAAAAATGGGTCCATAAAAAATGTGTGACCGTCCATATATGCGTACGTCTGAGAAATGGTGTTCGCGCATCTACAGCATTTATTATGTATTTGTCCAATTATGATGAAATTTGGTACAAATATTCCTTGAAGCCATAATTCTTCTATTTTTAGTTTTTATGAATTCCGTAAAATAACTTTAATGTATTATTTAGATAACTTCAATAGATAACTTCAAACCCACATACACTTATTGCTAGTACGAGGTAAGTACATATTTATTGCAGCAGGTGCAAATATATGTAAAGTAAAGTACTTACCGATATAATCCAAATCAGGCTGTGCCATTTTAGGGTAACGTGATGACCAAATTTGACAAGGCACTGGTTCATTGGGTTCCTCACTGGTAGCCTCTGAAATAAGAGACATTTTTAAATTAATATTGTTGAATTCTCAAGTGTTGGTTATATCGACGATTTGCTGCTTGAAATCAAATCGTGTTGTTGGATATTTTGTTGGAATTATTCTATCCTAGAAAATGCCCATTAAACTTTTTATTTCAAATTAAATTATCTGTTGTAACTTTGTTTCTATGCTTTCTCTTCCATGGGCTTTATTCTTTATAGGGTTGAGAAGACAAACGATGCCGGTGTGTTCACATTGCCATTGCGACATTTGTCTGACGTAAATTCATATCTGTCTGCAATAAAATGGAAGAATAATGGAATGTTCTCACTTCAATGAATACTTGCAATTCCTTCTGACTCTGATCCAATATCGGCGACAGCCCTGATTGTCTTCTATCACCTCGTAATCCTTTGAATCTGTCCATAATCTTCTTCAATTCTCTGACTCTGATATACAGGGTGAGACCAATCTAATGGGAATTCCTTTGAGAACTTAATTTTGAGATTAAAGTTGAAACAAGTGACTAGTGAACTCAATGTTCTAAGATGCTTTTCCTCCAAGTTCGGTTTAGGAACTTTAAGAAGGCTGTGACTCTTGTCTGAGTTTGTTCCATCAATTGAAATTAGTTTAATTAATGTAAATATTTTCAATCTTAAGATACCTAATTAGAATTTAGTCTCAAAAGAATGCTCATAAGCCATGTGACCCGGGCAGAACAATTTTGTAGGCTTAGAAATATGGTTTTCCTAGAAACAATTCGGTAGTGGAAAAAATACAGCAATCGATTTGCTGTCATTTAAAATTAAAAAATAAGGAAAAAGCAATATGTAAAAGATAACACAAGTGACGAGGAAAATGGGGAATTATGCTTTATCAACCGTAGCAGTGGCGTGTTTGGTTGGCGGTAAGGCGATCGTTCTTTCCGCCAGAGTCGAAAAAGCAATGGATTTATTTTCAAGTACATTGACCCCCCTCTCAATCTACGCTAAATTTTACTAAAAGTATCAGTAATCCCTATAACCGACCACATTAGTTCAGTTGATTAAGAGTTTCGTGCCATGGGTTGGGGGTTCGAGAACATAGTAATGACACATTTTTCTTTATTCAAAATTGATTATTTCTATCAGTGTGTCATTTCATAGGTTAACACAAATACAATTACTATATAAGAAAAAAAAAATTCAGATAAAGGCGAAAACGTAAAACAGCTTATTAACGTGTCCTCACCGCAATAGTTCCTTTAACAAAAATTCTGGAAGTTCATTCCAGTCAATTCAGTTCCTATATAAAACTTTTGCGTTAATTCATTATAACAAGGAACCATTGTGATTGAATGTCGGTCCGTATCCAGGATTTTATTTCGGGGGGGGGGTCCTNGGATTATAGGAAAAATCTAACCTTTTCAAAAATTTCGGGAAGGTGGGGAGGGGTTGAACCTGAATACGGCTCTGATTGAATGTTTTATATGATTCCACTCAAATGATCCTATTCAGCACATTCTACATCTACTGTTGCTATTAAAAATCTTCAATAACAAAAGAATTACCTTCTATATAGGTTTTTTTTTTTTAAAAAAAAAAAAAAACTCCGCCTCCTAACAAGAGATAAAAAGAAGTTTTTGCCTTTGTATACAAAAGAGCAATATTTTAAAAGAATCTAGATAATTCTCAAAGCTTTTGCAACGCAACAAGTAACAAAAAAGGAGGAAGAAGTGTAAGTGGGAAATAAAACAAAGAAGAGACGAAAAAAATGAAAATAAATATATGGAAAAATGCTGAAAAAACAATATTCTATATTGGGATGAAAAATGGTGATGAGAAAGACATTATTATTATTTGTTGTGGGAGTTTATATTTCCAGGGAAATTACAGGATGTGAAAGAGAAAGCTGCATTTCATTTCAGCGTGGGAAACACTTCTAGAGATCATATTAAATTTATATCTATATATGTATACAAATTGTTGAGAAAAACGTTGCAAAAGTTGAAGAGGTTATAGAAATAATAATTTCCAACATTCCAACAAATCAATATCCCCACATAGTCAATCCATTTCCAACAAATATGACCACACAACATGTTGATGTTGCTTAGTTTTCAAGAATTCAAGATGCCGAAAATGTTATGTTTTTTACCAAGACTCAATAGTTCTCCAAGCGAAATCAAGTACAACTTTTGGAGATGAACTTAGTGGAAAACATATTTCTCATCTTGAAAATCAATCAAAATGAACCGCATACATATTACATATATGTAATCGTATTTATTGTTGTAAATATTTTTGTTCTACAACCTCTTAACTTTTTGCAACAGTTTTCTGGAGCATCCTATAGAAATATTCTCATTAACTAGGGCGCAAATTCTTGCTCTCCATAATACCTACATATTACTTGAATTTTTTTGTGGAGGAGGATTAAAATGAGGCCCTGATCAGTCGTAGAAAGCGACTAAGGGCCAGGTCAAAAATTATGTTTTTTTTTTTAATCTAGGTATACGAGAAAATGAAATGAAAGGTATGAAAATGATAAAAAACACTCGACTATATTTATGTTCTATAAATTTAATATATTATTCGATACGCGTATTTCGGATTTTACCCCATTATCAAGAATCAAAGAAAGAAATTTTTGATAATGGAGTAAAATCGGAATTACGCATATCGAATAATATATTAAAATAGAACATAAAGTCAAGTGTTTTTTATCATTTTCATTTCCTGTATTTGATAGTTATACCAAGTGTCCTAAAGGTTTTCTTTCTTTGATATATGATTTACAAGTGAGTGTGTTTCTCTTTTATATATATAGATTTAGAAACTAATACATTGACTATCCCAAGACTAAGTAATCATCATCCTGGAATCATCAAACATAGGCTGTCCCTGGAGCCAGTGGAATTTTTTTATCTGTGAAGAATGTACAAGTTATACTATGGTCCGAAATAAATATCCCATAGTTAGAGATATTTTTCTGTATCTCATTAGGGTATCTTCCCGAAGGGTAAAACCCTGGTACGCTTTCTTCCATTTTTGTCATTTGCCCACATAATTTAAACCATATTCACATATTTCTCATGTGAGAATGAATTTTCAGCATTAAAAATGTATACAGAATATACTTTCCACATCAGATTCAACAAGCTTTCATTTTCTTCTATCTCTCATTCAAGTCATGTTTCAAGACAAATAATTCCTCTCACACTCCTCACGACTTATTGCTTCAATATTTTCCCAAGAAACACAACGACGGGGAGGGGAGTGTTACCTAAAAGTTACCAGTGAAATTTCACAATCACCATCTCTCCAAAGAAATATATATCTTCAATAACTTTTCAAACAAATAACTTTCTCTGTGTAAAGAGTTTGATAAAGAGATAAAAGGCGTGTTATGGTAGGGAAATAAAAAGCAAACTATCTTGTCTTCATTTTTATAGAGAGAAAAAAAAAGACAACTAAAATTGGGGTCAAAGAATAACTTTCAAGTAGACAATCTGTTGAAAAAACTGGGAGTGAGGATCGTCAGAAAAAACTGGGAGTGAGGATCGTCAGCAAAAACTGATGAAGTATTACCAAGAAAGAAAGCGGGTATAGAGATTACCCTACCGATGCACTTCCAAACCACGGGTCAAAAATTTTATGAGGTAAGATATGGATAGCCAGCTCCCGAACTATATGGGTAGAAGCCAAAATGGGAAGGATTGACAGTAAATATTCTATAGGAGAACATATTGGTAGTTGTCAGCGAGGAATTCTTGTGAATTTTAGACGGTTTGACCACCGTGTCTTTTGACCGGCAGTAACTTATTTTTCGACACTTTGACGTCTGATAAATCTAGAAAAAGGGATGGGAAGACTATGTCGCAGCATGAGGTGGGCACGCGATGATGTTTACACTTCTTCACATGTGAAAGACCTTTTTACGACTAATTTATTGGTACATTTTTTTTCAAACATGGAAATATGTAATCAACAATGATATACGTTTCAAGGTATTGATCCCGACATTCAATGTTGACTAATTTAGATAACATTCGGTAGATATGACCTGGGGAAATCAGAGCCATTTTCACCGTTGGGGCAAATTTTTGGAAGGCGGCAAAATTACAGAATAAATAATGAGATGGATCAAGTTTTCGAATGCACATTTAACGTTGACAAATTTTGATGACATTCGTTAGATATCTTGGAGTATCAGGGTCATTTTACCGTAGGGGCCTTAGGGGCAGCAAGTGATCATGGGTGGCAAATTTTCAAGATTACAGAATAAATAATAAGATGGATCAAGTTTTTGTATGCAAATGCGTATTTTTAACTCATTGAACCCATTTAATCATTCCTATTGTTTTGCTGTTTGAAGACTCAACTATCTACACATACAAAATTAGGTAAATGGCCCTGTGGTTTATAGTGTCTAGTTGTTTTCCGAAGTTCGCTGTTACTGAGCCATATTGTACAGGTAGAATTTCTTTAACTTACCAATGAATTCTAGACCAGCTAGTTTCCAAGTACCCTTTTTATTTACAATAATACTAGATGGACATACGTTTCTATGTACAAAATGACAAGTCTGATGGAGGAATAGCAGAGCATCCATAATCTGAAACAAAAAATAAAATGGACAATTATTAGAGACCAAAAGGAACATTAATTTGGACTTCAAAATAAGCGAAGTGGAAGCGACAAAAATATTGTACAGAAGATGAAGTACATGTAATGAAGAAGAAGAAAGATAGAAAATGTTTGTAAGGTATAGGGGTGGCCGCGGTGCGGTGCGGTTTTTAGCACCGAATCGCACCGCACCGCAAACTGCGATGCGGTGCAAAGTAAAGAATCACACTGCGCAAAACTGTGCGGTGCAGAGATAAAACCGCGAACCGCAGGGATTACGAACCGCACCGCACCGCGGACCGCGCGGTGATCACCGCATGCACTGCGGTTCGAAATAAAAGAATGTTGAAATTACAGTGGAACCTTGATTATTTCACCTAGTTAGGACCGAGGTTATAGGTGAAATAATCGAGGTTATGTATAAAAGNAAAAAAAAAAAAAAAAAAAAAAAAAAAAAAAAAAAAAAAAAAAAAAAAAAACGGATTTTTTGTGTGAAATAATCGATGTGGAAAAAATAATCGAGGTTCTGCTGTAAGTACAAATCTATTAGCAAAGGAAAATGAAAAATGAAAAAAATAGTTGAAAGGTGTTCATATCAAAACTCTGCCAATGTGACACATGGTTTTATTATTTTACTGGCCAAAAAATACACCCCTCCAAAATAAATCTGGGGCGTAATTAGAACCCGAAATTTGAAGTACATACCAATTTTAAATTTCTGGCTCTTACCATTCTCTTCTACGACAGGAATAATGAAAAAGCGGTAAAAACCGCCAGCTGCATATTTCATTGCACCCAAAAGTTTCGAAGCTTACTTAGACCCCAAATATGATACACATACCAAATTTCAAGTCTCTGGCTATTATTCCATTATATTTTTAGACATTAATACTGAAAACTGCTAAAAAGCGGTAAAAACCACCAGCGGTATATTTGATTGCACCCAAAATTTCAAAGCTTACTGAGACCCCAAATATGACATACATACTAAATTCCAAGTCTCTGGCTCTTACCATTCTCTTTTTAGACAGCAATACTGAAAACCGCTAAAAAGCGGCAAAAACCGCCAAGGGTGTATTCGATTGCACCCAAAGTATTCGGAGCTTATTGAGACCCCAAATATGACATACATACCAAATTTCAAGTCTCTAGCTCTTACCATTAACTTTTCAGACAGCAATACTGAAAACCTAAAAAAATCAACAAAAGCACCCAAAAGTTTTGGGGCACAATTAGAGCCGAGATGGGGTTTATATACTTTCAAATTGTACAGTATTTTGTGTATATCTTGTAGTGCGGTACTTGGTAAAAATCGCACCGCACCTATATATTGAAATATGAAAACCGCGCACCGCAAGTGCGGTGCGGTTTTTTTCGCTCGAACCGTACCGGGCGTTGCGGTGCGGTGATTTTACCGCAGCTGCGGGTTTTTTGACCATCACTAGTAAGGTAGGTTGGTGAAGTCAAAAGAGTATGATGAAATTGAAAATCACGTAAAATTAACTTCAATCCTTGTCTTTTTAAAAAAGTCAAAGAATCTTCTATTCACAACCTTTTGCACCAACCATAATCGTATGCCATAGCAGATGTCATACCGCTTTTAGTCTTCTGTGATATCTAATATACTTCTGAACATAATAGGTAATAGACAAAGTATATATATTACAAAATAACTTTTGTTTGTTTGTATGCCTTGTATGTTTGTTTATACAAATGCTAATTGGTTGTACGATCCAGGCCTACTCGGGAATTTTAGAACAGAAAGTCCTAGGGTGTGTATTGTGTAATCTTCCAAAGTCTTAAAGCAGTGTCCAAGTCATCAAAAACACTAACAGCATAATTTAAAGCAAACCAATTCAAAGTAATAACCCACACAGCCTACAGCATGAAATTTGTTTGAATTTAATGTAAAAGAGAGGTTAGGTAGACTAAATTAGGGTAGAAGTTTTCTACCATGTACAGTAAACTTTATTAAGCAACGTAAATCAATATAAACAAAGTGATGGTTAAAGTTAACTCTCTACTTCTCCTCCTCTTTTTAACTCCTCAAAACTTCCTTCGTTTATTTAGAGGTAATTAAAATGTGACACGCATACTCAACATTTCCCTAGAAAGTTAAGGTACCAATGTTGATACAAACCGCCACCACAACACACAACGTAGAGAGCAACATATGAGAACCCTTCACCTCCACCTCCACTGTAATGGTGTCTCTTCTCTAGATAAATTCATTAGGATGATATCAAAGGAATCAAAAGTTTTCAATTTTATGACCGTACACTACAAGGTATTTGAAAAATCTTCAGGCTATAATTTATGATTTTATATACTTCAGGCTATGATTTCCCAAATCATTTGCAGCGACCCGAAATAATGGAAAAACATTTTTCATTTTTACTTTCACTTCCTGTAGAAGTTAAAGTATTGTAATCGTCCAAAAATTTTGGACATCTTCTGGCCCAAAAAATCGTCTGACGGGAACCCAAAACCAAAAATAAAATTCAAATATGTCATTTCCTATTGCTGTTGGGCCATATTTTCACTATTTCGGGCTATTTTTGAAGGTTGGAAATATTTGGAGCCATGGGGTCCAAAAAACCGATATTTCCGACGTACCACGTGTCACGTACCACTTACCAGACGTACAACGTACGTACGGAATCGTGTGCAGAGCTTTGGAAGCCAAACCACTGGTCCGATTTTGATGAAATTTGGTACAGGTCATCTTTGGCCAAAAAGCCCGACCCTTTTTCTCGATATCGCCCCCAGAGGCGGTCCTAGCCCCCCGAACAGGTGTTTTGGGATCCATTTTGATGAAATTTGATGAAAAGTAATTATGGAATCATTTTATCCAAAATAAATGGTCTGACGAGGATGTATCCCTGTCAGGGGTGCCACAGGGACCAAACAAGGTCTTTAAAGTGGAAATCCCTTTAAAATAAAACAGATCAGTAATTTCACATGATTTTTTTTAAAAAAATAATGTCTAGAACCGACAGGGATCATTCAATGTATTGAAAATTTTATTTAACCACTGTTTTTAAACTTTTATTCAGAGCTGCCACCATCGGCTTAGGACCAAGAACGTCGCAATTGGACCAAATCTCTAAAATGAAAACCTCATAACCAATTTTGGTGAAATTTAAAATGGGTAACTATGGCATCTTTTTATGAAAAAATAATAATAATGGACCCATTTGGGTGCGTCTTTCCCAGGGGCGCCGTCGGTGGGGCCCAATAAGCTCTAAATCGATAGTCAATATAATTGACTATCGATTTAAAAGAAAACGGTCCCTTTTATTCACTTAAAATTCAAAACAATTAATATCTGGAGCCTAAAGAGATTATTCGACTCATTATATTCACTGTTTTGCAGCATTTCGTCAGAGTCCCCCACCCCACAGATTTAGGACCAAGAAGGTTGCAATTGGACCAAATCTCTAAAATCCAAACCACACAACCAATTTTGATGAAATTTAAAATGGCTAGGTAAATAGGGCATTAGTTTATTTATTAAAAAAATGGGCCCATGTGGGTGCATTTTTGACAGGGGCAACGCCAGTGCGCCCCGGTAGGGTCCCACAAATGAAAAAAAAAAAATCATCTGATTTTGAAAAAATTTATTATGTACAGCCACACAAGTATTATATTTGACAATTCTTGGTGTTTTGTAGATTCTTTGCTTTCGGCGCCCCGGTAGGGCCCCAAATATGAAAAAACATAAATTTTGTCTGATTTTGATAAAATTTGGTATGCGCTGTCGTCCAAGTATTATAATTGACAACTTTTGGTATTTTGAGGTAATTTTGGTTTTGGGGCCCCGGAAGGGGCCCACAAATATAAAAACATAAAATTCATCCGATTATGATAAAATTTGATATGCACAGCCACCCAATTTGTAGATTTTTTGGATTTGGGGCCCCGGTAGGGTTCCAAATATGATAAAACATAAATTTTGTCTAATTTTGATTAAAATTGGTATGCGCAGTTGCCCAAGAATTATAATTGACAATTTTTGGTGTTTAGTAGTAATTTTGGATTTGGGGCGCCTGTTGGGCCCCATATCTATAATATGATAAAGCATAAATTTTGTCTGATTTTGATAAAATTTGGTATGCACAGTAACCCAAGTATTATGTTTGGCAATTTTTATAATTTTGCAGGAATTTTGTTTTTGAGGCACCGTTAGGGGCCCAAAAATGAAAAAACAAAAATATGTCTGATTTTGATGAAATTTAATATATACAGTTACCTAAGTCTTATATTTGAAAATGTTTGGTGTTTTGTAGATTTTTTGCTTTTAGGGCCTCGCTATGGCCCCAAATTTGAAAAAACATAAAATTTGTCTGATTTTGATAAAATTTGGTATCCAGAGTCAATCAAGTATTTAATTGACAATTTTTGGTATTTTGTAGAAATTTTTGCCCCTGAAATTTGCCGCCCGTGAAATCTGTCAAAATTTTCTGCACGAATACAATACTTTATCTTCTATAGGAAGGGAAGGTAAAAACATAAAATTCTCATTTTGATAAAATTTGGTTTCCAAAGACACCCAAGTATTTAATTGACAATTTTTGGTATTTTGTAGAAATTTTGGGTCCTGAAATTTGCCGCCCGTGAAATCTGTCACTCTAGGCTCTAGCCTACTCAACCACTGCCTTGTATAACTCTAGGAATAAAAAACTCTGCTAATGTGACACATGGGATTATTTTTTTAGATAATACTATCACTAAAGAGCAATGTCCACAGCCGAAGGCTGCAAAATCTTTTGAAACTCATAATATTATGAAAGAGCAACGTCAGCAGCCGTAGGTTGCCAAATCTTTTTAAACTAATACTATCACTAAAGAGCAATGTCCGCAGTCGAAGGCTGCAAAATCTTTTTAAAATAATACTATCACTAAAGAGCAAAGTCCACAGCCGAAGACTGCAAAATCTTTCAAAATACTACTATTAGTAAAGAGCAATGTCCATAGCCGAAGGCTGCCAAATGATTAATAATACCATCTCTAAAGTGCATAGCCGAAGGCTGCACAATCTTTCTAAAAATCAACGTCTGCAGAAAAAAATATAATAATATCTCTAAAAGACTTCAAATTTTAAAAGAGCAACATCTACATTCGATGGAAATCTGACAGAATGATTAAGGAAGTGAAAATCTAGTACGGTTTTCCGTACCATTTATTTGAAGCAGTTACGAGTATCAGATACTCTCGGAAGCGTAAACAAACAAGCGCGATTATGGGCTCGTCAAAAAATACGACCGAACACATAGAGGTTTGTAAGACTCATATGGGAGCTAAAATCAGATCAGTTGAAAGCTGTTGACCACGCAATAGAGAGCACAATATCCGATTTTAGTGGGAATAAAAAGTTTAGCTCGTCCTGTGCAAGCTTTACGGAATGATTACTCCTACTTTTTCAAAGCACTCGTTCTTTCTCAAAGTTTAGAAAGTTAATCGAGGGGGAGTGGTGAATGATGGATGGATTTGTCTGTACGTTCCTACGTTCCAGGCCACCTTGTTTTGGGGTCGTAACTCACTTTTCTTGTAGGATTTCCTTAAAGATGTAATAGTTGTGCATGAACTTAAAACTCCTAACACATATGCGGAATGCTCGCCAACGCGAAGAAAGAATTTAGTTATCAAAGATGTTATTATAAACATCCACTAATAATATAAATTGGAAAGTATTTCTTTTCCTCCTCTCGATCGGCGTCACATAAAGTTAGTTATTGGGCAGGCAACGCGTAACCTTCTATGTTCATTAAACAGAATAGTTTTTGAAACACTCTGTAGTTGAATTTTCATTTTCCGGTTCAAAATTTTCATTTCCCTAGCCTAGCCATCCGTTTCACTCAACATGAGGCTTATATAAAAATGGGTTTTATTAAATTAAAAGCATTTAGGCAAACTGAAACCATCATGCAGATGTCCCTCTTTTTTTCTAGGCGAGAGAAAAAGGGCATGACACTTTTTATGTATTATATCTTTTGTATATTTATTAATTAGTACTTTTTTCATAATTTATTTTGAGTGATGAAATAGAAATGAATTTTTATGGCTTTGAAGTGAGTTTTCATGGTTATTTTTATAAAGGGTGTGTCATGAAAGTTTTTTTTTTTTTTTTTCAAGTTAAATTAATGCTACTGTTCCGTGGCTTTTTTTCAACATGGTCTCTGAGTGAAACTATTCTATACGTTTAGTTTTGTGCAGAGCCATTTCATCTGCAAAATTAAGCGGGTTAAAGTGTCTATTATATAGTCTCAAAGATTGCTTGAGGCATAAGTACTATTGGAAAATCTTGCACATGCAATTTCTTTTTTGCTGCTCTGAATAATTAATTCGACCAGCAATTAAAGCATGCTAGTAGATTTTAAAAGCAGGATGGATATATTTACCAACAAAGATTTTTCTAACGATATTCCCTGGTAAGTTATCGTAGTTATAAGGTTCAATTTTATTAGCACTAATCGAAAATTGAGAATAAAAATATATTTAAGAAGAATCGTAAAAAAGTGAATGAATTAAGTTAGACAATATACCTACCTAGATTCAGATTAATTATAAAGGTGACGTGCGATCATAGTACTCAGACTTTCATCGTCAGGTCGATGTTGAGTCTATGGTGTTCAGCGTAGAAGATCTTTTGTGAACCGAGTAATTTATGATATTGTTCTGGAGGCGTTCCATATGAATCAAAATCCATGTTCTATTAATTACAAAGTGATGTGGGAATCATAAGAACGTTCTCCGATCTATATAAGTAATAACATCGCATTGTCCCACCAGTGGCGGATTTACCGTACAAGCAACATAGGCCATGGCCTAGGGCGGCAAAATATGGAGCAACTTAAATATGAAAAAAAAATATATATTATGGATTTAACTGCAATGAAAATAGTGTCTATGTTTATACATTTTTCTCTCTTTTTACACGATTGAAAATCAGAAAGTTAGTGTACAGTTTGCACTCGTACATAGCAACCTCCAACTGCCGTAAAGCTTTTAAATATACGCGCGTGAGAATCTTGATGTTGCGCCTTCATGCGCAGTAATTGAAGTGTGAGTTTTTGACGAGTATGTACCTAGGCTGTAATAGTGCCCTTACTTCTACTTTGAATGCCGTAGGGCCAACATCGGCCTGACGATGAAAATCCTTGATTTGATTTGAAAATTTGATTTTTTTTTATATAATTTTACATTTTTTTTACATTAAATTTGAACATTAGTTAAATATAATTATAAATGCAAAGTTCAAAGAATGTCAAATGGAAAGTTATTTCCCTTGACAAGTCTACTGCCCACACTAGAGAACATACAACATATGCCCTCCGTATCGTGGGCAGCAGTCCGATGACAATTATACTAGCTATTTTTTATTTATTTAGTTATGGCATTTTCTTTCCTTTCTTTTTTTAAAAGCTTTATGCAACATTCAATATAATATGAATGCCGCATAAAACCCTCGAATGACCATATCTACAAGTAATTCTTATCAAATAAATATTCTTTTCCCAAATTTTTAATTTAATAATATCAATATAAATAATAGTTTATAAAATCATTATTTCCCAACAGTTTTTATATATTGTCTAAGTCGTATTTCTGTTCACTATCCTTGAGCCATTCCCTGATCTTTGCCTCTTTGGGAATCAGTGAATACATTTTAGGACCCAAATATTCCATTGATTTTTGTACTTTTGATGTTGCAAATTTATTAATTTTTATGTTTTTGTTTCTGAGATAATATTTGTGTTGCGTGTATTTCACATATATTTCTTCGTTTTTATGAACAAATGCGCTGACGTTTTTAAAATATAAATTATCAATATTTAAAATACTGAGGTTTTTGTACAAACGACTAGTCGAGTAAATATTGAATTTAGAACTTGCCGCCTCTATTTTGACAAGAAATGCTATTTATGCCTTGAAATTTTTTATTTGTCGCTCCTAAATTCTGCCGCCCCAGGCAATGACCTATGTTGCTTTTACGGTAAATCCGCCACTGAAGACAAGTAAAAGTATGTGTTTAATGTGTGTGTGTTTTTTTTTTTTTTTTTNTTTTTTTTTTTTTTTTTTTTTTTTTTTTTTTTTTTTTTTTTTTTTTTTTTGGTTAACGTCTATTATTTTACATCCATTGGTCATTCAAGACGTGGCCTTTACCCTCCATTCGCTAGAAACTTACAAAGCAGCCCTCCACATTGACCTCACCCTACGTGGATACCCACTTAGTAAAACCTCGCTAGACGTTGATTAACTTCAGTGATCTAACGGGAATTGGTGTATTCAACGTGTCATAAACGCTGACTATTTCTTACAGATTTATTTCATGAAATAAAAATAATTTCATGTTGTTCTATCAGAATACACATTTTAAATGGACGACTATCTCCAGCAATGCGACCTTTCATAGAAGCCGTCACCTCTTCTCCTACAAAAATATAAATAAACCTCCTGAAACAACATTTTGAAAATAATGAGTTTTGCGAAGAAACAAAAACGAAATAAAGGAGATGTCTAAATTAAGGAATAATTAATAAAGTGAATAATGAATATCAAAATGTACTTCTAGGCGACATTTAATCTTTAACTTATACAGAGTGCATCAATTACAAATGCCAGAATAATCTGTATATACTTTCAAATAGGAATGACAAGGCAAATAAATCCTAGATTACAAAAATAAACCTTACCGATGACAATGGCTATTTTTAATAAACAATAATAATAACAAACCGAGGCTTTGGAACGTCAACCTTTTTGCATACAAAGAAAAATGCAAATTACATTGTAAAAAAGAAATACTAATATGTTTCTGTTATCGTGTAAATATTGTTATTAAAAAAATATAGTTCTATCATTTGATGATTAATTAACTAGCTGTTTTCCCGTGCTTCGCTATACGGTTTTCAAATATTATATTTTCTGGGGTCCTTATATACTATTTGGGGGGGTACATTTTCCGTCATTTTTCGTTATATCCTTTAGTTTGTCCAGAAAAAAATACAAAAAGACCCGCTAAAAAGCGTCATTTTTGGCGGTAACTTACTCCCACATGAACTTTCAATTTTTTCCTTTCTTATTACGCGTGTGCCAAATTTCAAGCAGTATGGTCTAGTCTAGATAACCATGAATTAATTCAGAATGGAAAAGCGTTCCTTTTATTGATACTACGGCACCCATTTACAGTGGATTGTAAACCATTGCAGTTTATACGTTGGTTCAGCAATGAACATGGTCAACATCGAATTCCCTGCGAATCATTCGTCGGGAAGGACTAACCGAATCAGTTTTGATATTTATTATAATGATAACCCCTTCATTAAAAACAATCCTCTTCGACTACCACCCTTAATTTAGAGCATGTCGTTACCCTAACCTACACCTATATTCTATACGGAGTTAGGTATATGTTATTAAATTAAAATTGTATCATCTAGAATGTTTGCTGCAATATCTTTTAGGAAACTTTCAAGCTTGTGTTTGAGTTTTCCTTATTTTCCATGCTGTTTACAATAAGAAGCTCTTATTACTAAACACGTAGGAGTAGGATAAAAATAGAAGTCAAAATTGTCCATCCATCACAGGATTTTGTCTAATTCAGAAAAAGTATTGACTACGCCACGTAATCCTGACAGACCTTACTCATTCTTTTCAAAAGATATAAGTGGGAACCGTTCACTTCAAGGATTTGTTCTTACAGTTCAAGTTCCCTCAAGTAAAGTTCTCTCTCTCCCTTATAAGCTTATCATTCTTCTTTTAAGTTCAGTTCAGTCTCCACCATGACTTTGTTTGAACGTGATTTTGTAGGATTCATTGATTGACATAATATAGGTATTATGATTAACGTACTCAATCAACCCTTTCAATCTTCAATCCTCAGGTATTGTTACAAAGAATATTATAAAACTCCACTTAAGTGTGTGTTGTCACTCTGACTACAAATTAGCGAAGTGGTCACTCGCACTGGTAAATTTTCTGTTTTTATATTATAATAAAATTACATGTAATTATTTTTTTGGTCAGAACATTTTTTAAAATACAAATCAGACACTCAAGTGGTAGTGACCACTCCAATTCGCACTCAAGTGGAGTTTTATAATATGGCCCTTGAAGACTTGGTTCCTGGAACACTTATTAGAGTGGTGAACTCACTCTAATAAGTGAACTTATTTAATTACTGAACGACTCTTTTCAACAATTGTTTGCTTGACGGAACATGTTCGAAAAGTTTGTTCATTTTAGCCAGCTCTAACTCATTTTTTTTTTTTTTTTTGGCCTAACGTCTCTTGAACTTCTATTGGTCATTCGAGACGGGGGTTTTACCCTCGATTCGCTGGAAACCGCTACTTACATTGACCTCACCCAGCCTGGGTTGGGCCTGAAAAATAGCCAGTATCACGAGAACGCGAACACCCACATGGTACAACTTCGCTGAACTTTGCTTAACTTCAGTGATCCAACAGGAACTGGTGTATTCAACCTGTCATAGACGCTGGCTACTTTTTAACTCTAGATGAATACAAAATTTCTGTTCGGTAGTTCAGTAGTAAGTTCAATGGCAGTAACCACAAAATAAATAAACATACTCGTATATTATTCAATATAGGTACTTGGTTCCTCCGTTAGGCGCTGCCATAGGTACATTTTGAAATTTACTGATAACTTGATGTGTATTATTGAAAGAATGTGTATTTATGGTATCATTTGGGGTGTCAAAACTTTTCTTGGCGCTGAACGAAAAACGTACAGCGCCCTCAAGGAAATTACCGGTTGAACCTTGGTTTCTCCACGGGACGTTGTCTGGGTTATAATTAGTTTGAATATAGATGGTAATAATTCAGATATGATACTTATGTAAGATATATAAATACATCATTATTCAACGAGACAAATTTATAGAGTGGTCCCTATCTCCTAGTGGTTAGATTTCGTATCTTTTTTGGGCTGATGACTTGGCGGGTAATTTTTATAGCACGCAGTGGTATTTTTGGGGGGTAAGAATTTACTATTCGGGTCACCAGAATTCAAGTCAGTAATTTTTTTTGTACAAAAAATGAAATCAGCACAGAGTATTCATAAAGTATTATTCTCTTTTTCGGTATTTAGCTTGGTTGCGTTCAAGACAGCATTGTTCTTTACATATTTTTTTTTTTTTTGAAAATTTTTGCTTTCCACATTCTATATAAACACACACATGCCTGGCATATTTTTTATTTATTTTATATATGCCTTTTTTTCCAACTTTCATAATGGTTTTCGGGGCCAAAAAAATGACCGAGTCAGATTTTTTTAATACTGATATATTCTTAATATTACACAGATTCAGGGAAATATTCAAATAATGAAATCAGCAAATTTTGGCTCAGCAGGACTGAAGTTTCAGAATTTGGCTCAGCCGCATTGAAGTTAGTAGAGATCTTCAGACAAATAATTAAATCAGCATTCATACACTCTTTGGCTCAGCAGCATTCAACAAATTAACATGTAGGAGCTGTTTAAATATTACATTGTGCAAAGAACTCTCAGTATCACACCCGCCTTACTATAAATTATGCAAATCATACCCAGCTTTGAATATAAAATTTTTAATTTTTTATTTATTCTTTCCTTTGTAACTTTTATTCCAGCCCTTTGAATTTCTGTTTTGCTCTTGTAAAATTTCCCCATTGGAAAAAATTAGTAACATTATGTTAATGTAAAATTATTATAACATTAATATAGAGATATGTGCTTAGCCTGTTGCCCTTTACATTGTGGTATTTTTATCCATCAGATTCATTTCTACCTCTCTTCTTATTATTCATGTTTCAATTTCGTAAAATTTGTATTTCCCAGAACTAGAAATTACAAAATGATATCAAACACCCTCCTTGAGTGGTAATACACTTTTTCAAGCACCGCCTTAAATGCAGGAAGGCTCCCTGGAAGTCTTCTTCCGAAATCCAGCAATTTTTTTAATAGTCTCAACATCTTCAAACATTTTTGTTTTCATGGGTCTTTTCATTGTTGGGAGCAAAAAGTTGCTGGGGGCAGATCTGGTTATTAGGGAGGCTATTATCGCATTGTGAAGCAAAGACTGCACGTTGTAGCGACGCAGCACTCGCCGTTTGCTCACATATCTGACCTCTTCTTTCTCACATCTTCACTCAGATAACTGAAGATTTCATATCAAAAGATTTTTTCTTTTCTTTTTAAGTAAAATTTATTTTATATCCCACTCAGCATCTTTGGCCATTGGCGGGGTGGGAAAAGGGGGAAAAATGGTTGGCTAGATATTATTATTATCTACATTGGGCATGAGTGCGATGGGAAACACCTAACCATCCAATATCCTCCATCACACTCATGACTAAAACATTTGTTACTCCCAGGGCCGGATTAACCTTCCGCGGGACCCNTATTCCAGCCATTTGAATTTCTGTTTTACTCTTGTAAAATTTCCCCATTGGAAAAAATTAGTAACATTATGTTAATGTAAAATTATTATAACACTAATATAGAGATATGAGCTTAGCCTGTTGCCCTTTACATTGTGGTATTTTTATCCATCACATTCATTTCTACCTCTCTTCTTATCATTCATGCCAGTACAAAAATTGATTATCTTTTGGCCTTTTGGTCTAGCACCTACAGCTGGTAGAAAAAGTGAAATTAAATTTTGATTATACCAACATCGATAAAACATGGTTACCGTTCATGCTCAAAAAACAATTTGCTTATGTTGCAATACTCGTTTCTTTATTAAGTCCCTGGGTAGTAGGTACCTGCTTGCACTTTCCTAAATTAGATTTTAGTACATACTTTGAAGAGTTAGGGGCCCCGTCAAAATGATATGTTTTTTCAATTGTCAACCCAGAAATGTTGAATTATCTAGTGTAAGTTGTCAAAGCGCGGGGCCCGTAGCACGTGCAACAAGTGCTACTATTGTTAATCCGGCCCTGATTACTCCGCTTCACAAGGTCTAAAAAAGTTCTAAACAAAGTTGCCCACCGCGTTTTCCGATGCACCGTTTTCGGGCGCTATTCATATTCAAAAAGTTCCGGAAAATTTGTACTAGTACTTTATTGGTTAATGAAAGTAGAAAGGTGCTAACTTTCTGCAAAATAGAAAGGAAAACGTAATTAATATTGATGAAAATCTAATCTATCTTACCTGAGCCACTCCATATTTGATTTCAATATCTAAGAAGTGGTATTCTCTTGCATAAGCAGGTCGAGAAGAAGAATTTTGAACAGCTGCAGGTGGTGGGGAAGAACCTCCAGGAGGAGGGTTAGTTGTACTAGGGGTAGGTGTTTCTTGAAATGCTAATATTGATGCTAGACTAGCATAAACTGGTTCAGTTGCAAACGCTAAAGCATCGGGACATTCTTCTATAGGATGTAATACGGATAGAATTTTCGGATGTCTATAAACTTCAAGTTGTTTAACTCCTAAACGTAAAATTTCGGTAACTGTTTCTTTTCTCTTTGGTTTATGTAACTTCTCTGCCATTTTCTTTTCAAAAATAAAGATGGACACTTCCTGAAACAACCAAAAATAATTCTATATGAGTCCGAAATCTTTCTGGTGGTTATGATATGGCTGGCAAAGGAAGCCCGGCTGAAGAGGTAAACAATCCACGTAGCGGCTAAATCCATGGATTATCCTGTATTGAACACAGCCATAATCAAAGAAGAGAAAAAGAAAATTTGTTATACTTTTGAAAATGTTCGGGTAAAATATATAAAAGAGAGCACATTCTGTGAATTTATTGTTTGAGACTGTTCCATTTAATTCAATAGAATTTACTGACGAAGTAAACAATCCATGCACGTAGCGGCTAAATCCAAGGATTATGCTGCATTGAAACATGCATATTTCAGAAAAAAATCAAAGAAGAGAAAAAGAAAATTTGTTATTATTTTGAAAATGTTCAGGAAAAATATATAAAAGGGAACACATTCTGTGGATTTATTTCCCTATTGTCTCAGACTGTTCCATTTAATTCATTAAAATTTACTAACGCCACGCCAAGCTTTGATGGTAAATGTTTCCATTGTGGAAGATAAAAAAACGAGGACATCTCTTTAAACACAATAATGGAGGATGTAACGCATGAATGTGCCGCAATTATTGGTAAATGTTTCTATTGTGGAAGATAAAAAAACGAGGACATCTCTTTAAACACAATAATGGAGGATGTAACGCATGAATGTGCCGCAATTATTGGTAAATGTTTCCATTGTGGAAGATAAAAAAACAAGGACATCTCTTTAAACACAATAATGGAGGATGTAACGCATGAATGTGCCGCAATTATTGGTAAATGTTTCCATTGTGGAAGATAAAAAAACAAGGACATCTCTTTAAACACAATAATGGAGGATGTAACGCATGAATGTGCCGCAATTATTGGTAAATGTTTCCATTGTGGAAGATAAAAAAACGAGGACATCTCTTTAAACAGAATAATGGAGGATGTAACGCATGAATGTGCCGCAATTATTGGTAAATGTTTCCATTGTGGAAGATAAAAAAAACGAGGACATCTCTTTAAACACAATAATGGAGGATGTAACGCATGAATGTGCCGCAATTATTGGTAAATGTTTCCATTGTGGAAGATAAAAAAACGAGGACATCTCTTTAAACACAATAATGGGGGATGTAACGCATGAATGTGCCGCAATTATTGGTAAATGTTTCCATTGTGGAAGATAAAAAAACGAGGACATCTCTTTAAACACAATAATGGAGGATGTAACGCATGAATGTGCCGCAATTATTTGATGGGAAGTCGACATTTAAATGTGTGATGCTGAAATTAATTTTATTGTGGCGCAGAGATTTTATTCATCGAACTAGGTGAGATCTAGTTTTAACTTTTTTACGTCTGTTTATCATACCACGATAACTATGGAACGCCTTTTTTTTTTTAACAAACTAGGTATTTTTTTTATTTTAGAGAACATTAATGAATAATATTATAGAATTAAAAAAATAACAATAACAGAAAAAGAAAAAAGAATGTAATTAATTAGCTGATAAGTTTTTTTTACCCTCTGGGGCCACTAGACGCCTCATGGCGACCCATTTTAAAACTAGTAGTTCATAGAACTACAATCGCTTTAAATCAAAGTTCATAGAATGACCATCACGTTAAATCAAAGTACCTGCGTGTCTCATAGCGACTGTTATATTTTGACATTAATTTGTATGTCTCTAAGAAAATGTAAAATGTTCCACTTCATGTAGTGTGAGGGAAATATTTATATTCATACTTTAAGCATTTTCATTTAAATTTTCCGCCTGTTTCATTTTTCACAAAAGATTTATTGTATTGAAATAATTCTGTTTTTCTTCAACAAATCCATTCACTTTCACTTGAATGTGTTTTTTTCTTGTTAGAACAACTTAATAATGTTTTATCATGAAATAAGAAATTCCTTGTTTTCGCAGAAATTATTGTTCTTTTTTTTTGTGATGATATTGGACTTTGTCATTTTAAGCTTTTTTTAAGGACTTTCGTTTACTTTCCAATGTGCTCTTTGAGAGATCATAGAATTAATGAAAAACATCTTTAGTTCCTATTAGAGTTCGTTTTTTTACTGTTTGAATGTCATGCATATATTAATAGCCATTACTGTGCCCCACATTATCCTTGCGTATAAACTATTTTGAATCAGCCAATACAATACTAATCTCGAATCGCAAGGAAATTTTTTTCTATAAAGAAAGTAGTAAGTACATATGTATGATATTTTTGGGTACCCTGATTTTTTTTTTGTTTGTTTATACTCCTTGGTGAATATTCTACGCGGCACATTTTTTACTGCAATTAGAGAAAAAATTATAGAATGGTATTTCTTAGCAAAAAAAAGGTTTGCTGAAAATATCAAGTCTCTCATACCAAATATGAAAGGTCACATCACACTCTAAGCCCAATGTGTTATTACGGTTCACGTATCCATGTTGTAATAATATCAAAGGAACGTGACCTCATTTAGGCAAACGTCTTCTACGAGGTACAACATGATATATCAAAATGAAAAAGGCCAAAAAATATAAAATGTAGGATAGACTTAAACGAGGGCTTCACTTTTGCTGAAAAGGGAAATGGGGTATCATAAATATTTTTTTTTACACTACTTCTTACAAACTTTCTCTTAAACATTTTGTACAAAAATTAGTATAGCTAGCTAAATTGTGACAATATTTCTTATAGACTTAGCCGTACTTAAAGAGTAACTAAAACAACAATTAAAATTCAAACAATATTAACATAAACTTATAACTTATGACGGCAGTGTAATGGTAAGGCACTAGTAAAAATTCGGGATTGGATTTAATTGTTAATATCTTAAGCGGACCAAGAAATCTATTATTACATAACTATTTAAAATATACCAGGATAGAATCTTGTAAAATGGAACAAGATTTCTTTCACGTTAGTGAACTCTACTTTTGACCCCGGTATACGTCCCGAAATGCACTTGTATATGTGTTTGTATGTATGTTTATATATGTATGTTTATTTGCTACGCGATACGGGCCACAATTTTCATCCTATTTTGACGAAATTTGTGTTTTTAAAAATGATTTTTATCTTTTTAGCGGTTTTTTTTTTTGTAGAAACGTGAAATTTTGATGTGTTATGGCTGGCGTTAAGGGATTTTCGATTTGAAAAACTTGGGGGCCCGGCCCCCGTTCCCCGGCGGCCCAATATTTTGTTTTTTGAAAATGATTTTTTAAAATTCGATTCAGATATTTTTTCTATAAATGACTACAACACGAACGTAAACAACTGATCATCTTGATCCAATAGTGACTTTCGAGATTTGAGATAGCATAGTTACCAAGAAATTATTGTTGATTAATCAACGTTTTTGAACATCAGTGAACCAAATAAAAATAATTCTCTATCTTTTATCTTTTCGCAACTTAATTCAATAGCTATCTTGGATTCTTCCAAAACTACAATCTTTTTCCTCTTCGATGCATAATTAAGATAAAGGATTTATCACACGCGAATCACACGGAATCGGAGGAAAGCATGGGTAAATGTTATGTTTAGTTTAGAACTTGCATATGTTATGTTTAGATTTTTCTACATAAAAGGTATGTGCGAGTATATTTTTGACAACAATAATTAAAAGAAAATGTCACAAGAACATCACATCAACATCGTTCCTGCAAATTCTTCATGTTGGAATAATTCCTCCCTCATCCCTCTCACAACGGTTGGCTTGTTCCAGTGTCCACTTGCCCTTTGTTTTACGAATCTAATATTAAATATTCTAAACCTATTGCTCCATCACCAGAAATGATTGGTGGAGTGAATGATGAGCGCCACTATTTGGCTGTTTTGTCATAGGTATATGTATTTGTTTTAATGTAATATATATTTCATTGTAGGGCGATTCTCTAGCTTGATTGCTCAAAAAGAATATTAATTAGGTATAAGAACCCTACATCAAAAGAAAAATGCTGCTGAAAAGTCATCAGCAAATAAGATTAATGGAATCTTAGTCAGCTTTGAAGTTGAACTAATCAGTGAAGGATATAATATTATATTATTACTATTATATAGTATGAGCTATACGTGTATAATGAAAGACTCATGTTCAATCAAACGAAATGAACAATTTTCTTTGCTGACTGAGTATAAAAGAAAATCTGAGAGAAGCAAACAGTAGTGCACCAAACAGCCAAAGTATTAGAAGAGTCACATTTTTTTAAAGTCTTCAAAGACTTCTTTTACAAAGGCACGGATACACTGACTCTTTATTTAGGAGCGAATACAGGTTTAATTGAGAGGAGTGATGAGCGATAAAGGACAAAATTCTTAAAATGAATTCATTGTTATGAATGAAAGAAAAAAATGGAACTTATGCTTACGGTCGAATGTCTACGTGTTATCAATATTAAAATTTGATACGCAGAGTTATGTTTGCAAAAGAGTTTAAAATTTAGAACTGTTTTGAGCACAAATCTGAAGTAAATTCCAAATATTTTCATTTTCCTTTACTTTTCAAAATGTATTACACTACAATACGGGTAATTCTATTTGAGGTTTGAAAGTTGACACCTCTGGGGTTTCCACTCAATGTGTCTAATATTTGAAAACTAGTAGAAAATGTTTCCTCTTTGGAAATCCTCAGCGCTTTTCAAATGTTCCGGCCCTTTTTAGAGACAATTTGTATATTACAACTATTTCATTTTATTAAAAAAAAAAAATACTCCAAATTCTTTATATTATTATTTTGTAAAAGCATGGAATTTCAGTACAATTCAAAGGAAATTGCCGTTGGTGGGCATTTTTGTCTATAAATCGTACCTACTTCACCTTTATAAAATAAATTAAAATGTTAGGAATTTTTGTTCGACAACATTAAAAATGTTTTAATGTTATGTTCACAGAGAACAAATAATAGAGTGGGTACACAGAATTGATGTAAGTACCTACCTACATAGAATATGACATAATCATGTTCATTTATTTATATACCTCAGTATTACATTTATTTAATTGTTTTCTAAAAGTGTCGTACATAAATTGAATTTTTATTATGACTTTCAAACTTCATGCACTTATCAGTGTAGAAGTTCCATTGATCAAGCGACGTAAGATTCATGTGGCTGTGATGTTAAGATATGCCTTCAGGGTTAAGACTTTATCATTATCTTTATTAGAAAGAACAAATGAGATTCATGTGGCTGTGATGTTAAGATATGCCTTCAGGGTTAAGACCTTATCATTATCTTTATTAGAAAGAATAAGGTTAGATTCATATGGATGTGATGTTAAGATATGCCTTCAGGGTTAAGATCTTATCATTATTTTTATTAGAAAGAACAAATGAGATTCATATGTCTGTGATGTTAAGATATACCTTCAGGGTTAAGATCTTATCATTATCTTTATTAGAAAGGACAGGTGAGATTCATATGGCTGTAATGTTAAGATATGCCTTCAGGGTTAAGACCTTATCATTATCTTTATTAGAAAGGACAGGTGAGATTCATATGTCTGTGATGTTAAGATACACCTTCAGGGTTAAGATCTTATCATTATCTTTATTAGAAAGGACAGGTGAGATTCATATGGATGTGATGTTGAGATATGCCTTCAGGGTTAAGATCTATCATTATCTTTATTAGAAAGGACAGGTGAGATTCATATGGCTGTAATGTTAAGATATGCCTTCAGGGTTAAGATCTTATCATTATCTTTATTAGAAAGGACAAGTGAGATTCATATGGCTGTGATGTTAAGATACACCTTCAGGGTTAAGATCTTATCATTATCTTTATTAGTGAGGACTGAACTTTATTCAGTGTACATTCCACGTATAGGAATTTAGATTCTATGATCCTCATTTACATTATCTCGAAGAAAAAAAAATTCCGAGATAACAAAAGCATTGAAGAAAAACCCTGACAAAACAGAATAGATAAAGGCTATAACAATGCGTATTGGAGAACAAAGAAGGGATGAATAACAAAAGAAAGAAAAGACGAGCAAAATGTTGAAAATGTCTTCGCAGCAAGAAGTGGAAAATGTAATGAAGCGATGAAATCAATTATGTGTTTTATTTTTCCATTCTTCATTGAGCTCTATCTCCTTCATTATACTCACACAATGTCTAAAATGTCCCGGGACTGGAAGTACATAGTCCATAGGCGACCATTAGTTACTCTTTATTCGTCACTAGAGGTGGGAAAATTCAAATACTGGTCACAGAGTATTGTGAAATGAATACATTAATGTCATGGTAAATTTTAGCATCAGACAACTAGTTTTTAAGGCGGCCTGCTCATACATCTGTGAAAACGTTTATAACACTATTGATATAAAAATTGGTTGCAGGGCTCCAAAGAGGCTATTGAAGACCTAAATAGAGATATAGTCATCAGATATTGATATCAGTTCAGTGTAATATTGACCTCACTCAAATTATGTGTCGCAATTGATCCCGGAGTTGCACAATAGGGCAAATACACTAATAAGAGAATTCCATGATCATAATTATTAATGTCCACACCAATATTCATGAAAATCAGACAAAAATTACAAGAGTTATAGTGAAACGAACAGACCCACAAACACAAGTTTAGAAAATATTGAGGTGTTAAAACTAGACACAAATTTCTATTGTTCTTTTTCACTATTAGCTCAGATGTATTCACGCCCCATTGTAATACTCTTGAAGGAACTTCTCATCGGCCACAGATCTGTCTTTTACTATTTACCTTGGTTTCCAGGGTAAATTAATTACAAAATAACTTTTTCACCATAATTTATTAGGGATCCCCAGTTTGGAAGATATACTTGAATATAAATTTATTATGAACGAATCCTGTTTTATCCTAACCTGCCAAGAACTAAATTTCCATAGGAATGATATAAATTTGCATCGTTCCCGAGTACTTATCATTACAAATCGGTGAGTATTATTTTGATATATTTACAGGATGAAAAAAAAAAAATCTGATTTGAACATGACACGACTTTCTTTATATGGGTATCTAGTTCTATAAAAAAAATCTGATTTGAACATGACACGACTTTCTTTCTCTGGTTAAATAGTTCTATATAAAAAAAAATCTGATGTGAACATCACACGACTTTCTTCCCTGGGTACCTAGTTCTATATAAAAAAAAATCTGATTTGAACATGACACGACTTTCTTTATATGGGTGTCTCTTCGGTAGCTCTTGAATTACAGTTTGGCTGTTTTATGATGTTTCTTCTCCAACTAATTTAGAATTTGAAAGAATGAAAATAATTTGTATGTTGGTTTTTCAGAAAGGTAGAATGAATGAATTATTTTATTAATCAAAGTTACATTTGGCTGAATTGGTGGATAATAAATGTTAGCCACTTTTGGTGCGCTTCTACAAATGCGCTGACAATGACAACTGCAAGAACCAATAAACTACCTACGAGTTAATATTACCAGCTCTGTGTAGGTGCTTGTAATTTGTACAGAAAAATTACTGTACGGAATTTTGAGCAGTCCTGTGAACTCTATATTCCACTCAGTTAAAATGGCCACCATGTGGCCCTGGGTAACTACACAGCGAATACCATGAACATAATGAATGTCCAATGTCCATACGTTTCATTCTTTCATTAAAATCTGACAAGGTGTCCAAGAGTTCTCGTAGAATGAACAGAGAGATAAACAGTCGTTTAAAGAAAAATCGTGGTGTTAAAACTAGACCTCACTTTGGTTGGTCAATAAGTATTCCTTTGTTTGAAGGTGATTTTTTTCATGGTTAATTCCTGTCTACGAGTATCGCTGATCACTCCTTTCAAAACGGGCATTTAACAAAGAATGAGAGGAAACTCGGGCGCTGTGAATGAACAGTTTTCTATTCTCGAACAATCCAGAGGTATGAAAACTAGTGTTGTACCGCTAAAAAATTTACAAATTTACTAGTCTTATCCGGTCAAAACATGGGGGGAAGTTTGAAATATCCATGATTTTGAGAGTATGTTTGTGTATGGCCAATGTGCCTTTCTTTGATACATACCTATCCCTAAAATGGGAGAGTTTTAAAATCCCCGGGATATTGAGGGTAAATACTTTTTTTTTATTGATCCCTAACTGAATTTGCTGACAGCTGGCGGAAATAATGAGGACGGGTATCTTCATACCTACTTTCTCAAAATCGAGCAACACGTTCGAGAGATATCTTGAGACGAACAGACAGAGAAATGGGCGTTTCAATAAAAATATGGTGTTAATACTAGACCTGTCTACTTCATTCCCAGCCGCACGAAAATCCCAGTAGAATGGCGTAGAGTTTAAATTGGACTCCATCACAAACTAAGACAGAGTTTGATATCCACCGATCGATTAACAACTAAACACAGTTGCCATCTCTGTGTCCAATTATTACTTAGCGGCTCTGATATTTATCAAAACAATGTTTTTATTAACTATATAAGCTATACTTAATTATTTACTCCTCAAAACATACTACTTTTCCACCCCCATTTACTTACTTACCTGGAAAGTGTTATCGATGGAACATTCCAAAGCGAAAAGATCATTGAGGAGCGCGGTAGCGCTCCGTCCTCTAAGTAATTTTTATACTAACACTTCTGTGACTGACAAACAGGTTTTATACCTTTCCCATCATCACCGTTTTAAAATTTTAAAGAAAGTTGCCCCCGAATCAATTTCTATCGTCG
>CM022880.1:15124699-15167981 GCA_012654025.1 Pachypsylla venusta
AATGGACATTCACTTCGAAAGAAAAGGTTGCCACAATTAAAAATGATAGAATGGACATTCACTTCGAAAGAAAAGGTTGCCACAATTAAAAATGATAAAATGGGCATACAATTGGTATGGTTTTGTTCATTAGTTTATTACATTGCACAATGAAATAGAGAAGAAAATCAAACCAAATTAAATGGGGAATCTTATATTAATTGATCCATCAAACCGAATTAAATGGGGAATCGCCTTATATTATTTGATCGATCAAACCAAATTAAATGGGGAATCGTCTTATATTAATTGATCGATCAAATCAAATTAAATGGGGAATTGTCTTATATTAATTGATCGATCAAATGAAATCAAATTAAATGGGGAATCGTCCTATATTAATTGATCGATCAAATCAAATTAAATGGGAAATCGCGTTATATTATTTGATCGATCAAACCAATTAAATGGGGAATCGTTTTATATTATTTGATCGATCAAATCAAATTAACTGGGGAATCGTCTTATATTAGTTGATCGATCAAATCAAATTAAATGGGGAATCGTCTTATATTAATTGATCGATCAAGCCAAATTAAATGGGGAATCGTCTTATATTAATTGATCGATCAATTCAAATTAAATGGGGAATCGTCTTATATTATTTGATCGATCAAATCAAATTAAATGGGGAATCGTCTGATATTAATTGATCGATCGAACCAAATTAAATGGAGAATCGTCTTATAATAATTGATCTATCGAAGTGGCATTAATTTTTTATCTCCATGATTTTGTTATAACGTCTGTCTGTTCGTATCATGATAAATCTCAAACGCCTTGTAACCTTTTGTTGAACTTGGTATTATGTTCATAGAAAAATTACTGATTATTGGTTCCTATTAGCCTACCGAGGGCTATAAAAGGGTTCCATTTTTGTTTGTTTGTTTGTGGTCTTCTTTTTATTTCAAATGATTGAGATATACCGTTCAGGGAACAACTAGTAACGTATTTTTGTTGTCAGTAGCACACTGTATGTTTGATGCAAAATGTAAGGTTATTCCTTTATTGGAGAGCATCCAATGTTCAATAGAATTGAAAGACAATAATTGAATACTTGTACTTCCCAGATAAGTGTCAATTATTTTTATTTATTACAATTTAGAATGATGAAAAGCATTTCTTCCTTCCTTATTGACTTTGATAATTCTAAGAAAAATATTATTCTTATATTTAATCATCTTTCATTTCTGTATAGGTACTTATCATTTTTGTGGATGCCCCAACAATAATCATAAAGAATTTTATTTGAGCTAGCGCATGAAACTTTGTCACACCGATAGAAATGTTCAATTTTCAATCAAGAAAAATTCATCCTGACTTAAGTTCGAACTGCTAACATAAATATCGCACGAAACCCCCTCATGATCTATTTTATCTCATCCACAAGCTGCGGCTGGGGTCGCTAACAACATTAGTTGGATTGGTGTGACCACACTATACTGGGAACCTGTATCCGGTCTTGTCCACAAGCTACAGTTGGGGTCGTTAACAACATTAGAGGGACTAATGTGACCACACTATACTGGGAACCTGTATCCGGTCCCGTCCACCGGCTGCAGTTGGGGTCACTAACACGATTAGAGGGACTGGTGTGACCACACTATACTGGGAACCTGTATCCGGTCTTAAATTCAAACAAATAATAATCGGTAAACGCTAAGTGGCAAAAGTGCCCATCACGGCATAAAGAGGACAAACGGATTTTTTTATTCAATTTTTGAATTTTCCGGTTTATTATTGAAAATAATAAACCAAAATGCTGTTTTTGTGCTATTATGTCACATCTTTGGTACTCATTGCAGCATTGTAGGATTTTTCCAATATCTCTCATCTATCATCATCCGATTGCTTAGATTTTTTCAACTTTACCTTTAATGCTGTCACCGGGTGGCTATGCGCATAAATTTATCTTTATAGATACTGAATGGGCTGGGAAAACATCTAAACCACAGTTACAAATTTTTGAATTCGAACCCGGGTCTCCTGAGTGCAAGACTAGTGCAGTGATCACTAAGACACGGGAGCTTAAATTAATATTTCAACCTATATTCCGGTCTCAAATTCAATTAAATTCCGGTTTATTAGTTTGAATAAATGTCATGTAAAAAGGAAAAGTTTTCCCTGGGCGAAGAAAGAACAGGGGTGTCACAAATTTTGCTTTCATTTTGGGAGAAATTCAAAGAAGGAAATCGCAATTTGGAAGACAAAAACTGAAAAAGGTGAATGGAAAAATAAAACGTAAGTTTACGACGTTTGAACAAAAGCCTAATTTCTAGTTAATTGTAAAGGCTTCCATTTCTCTCATTAGTTACATATTAATCAATAAGTTTATTGCTAGTCACGCGGTCAATTTGTCCAATGGAGGACAAAACCACTGGTTTGCAAATCTGATCAGTTGATCTCAGTCTACATCTACAATGTTTGTTAGTTGTCCATTATTTCACATATTGATTCTTTTCAGTGGACTAATTTTAATCTCAGTAATGCACATTTGATAGATATTCGTACATAGTTTTTGGTTTAATCAAGCTGTACAGACATACTTGCAGCCGTTTTCCATTTTAAAAGAGATTCCTGTGCTTATTATTCAATGTATCCTAGACTTCTCCAAAATTTCCAGTGCAAATATTTTAACTCTTCAACTTATCTCGAATTCTACGCGACGCCGACGTATCCCGCTATTTTAGGAAAACGTGGGTTTAATAAGTTCAGCCGTGAATATAACCTTTTAAATCCCCTCGACCCTTCTTTATACATATTTATGTTATTAAATGAAAAATGAACTTGGTGCCAATTACTGAAAGAGAGAAAAGTATACCTACCTACATCAGTTATAAAGTTTATGCAGGTGAAAATAACAAGCGTGTAGGTTGTAGGTTTCATGTAAAAATAGATTGTAATAAAATAGAAGGCACAAGAATGGGACGAAAATTTTGTCAGCCAATTAGGTGTTGGATAAACTGAGCTACCATGCCCACGTGTGCCCTCCCCTACCAAATGTTGGATATTTTTAGTGTTCTGTATCAGAATAGAAACAAAGGAACTTAATTACTAAGACTACAATGTCCGTCCGTCGTTCGTCCTTAATTAATGCCAATGTGACACATGGGTTTATTTTTTACTGGCTAATAAAAAATTAATAAAAAACGTTTGTCAGTCGCTCCTCATACCCTGAACATAGGACACAATTCGCCGTAAAGGGCACTTTTGGAATCGTCACGAAATACTTTCCCATCAAAATTTCACGTTTCAAAATGACTACGTAGAATCTAAAAATCGAATGAAATCAGTCACATTAATGGAGTTTCATACTAAATTAGCTACAAGTGTTACTCTAACGACAATCCCCAAATCAATAAAAACCAAGTTACTCGTCACCATTTCATTAGGGAGTGCTGGGGTCAATCCAATAATATAAACTACCCAGTTACTCTCAGACGTTCAAACAATTCCGACTAAAATTCAAATTGTCTCCCAAGTGGTGTAGAAAGAAATTCACAAATGTGTTAAGTCCAGAAAAAATTTGTTTTTTTACTTAAAGATCATGCAATTAATAAGACTTGACGTCATTCGCAAACATGTTAAGCTTTTAATGTCAAAAAATACACGCCTCCATTTAAAATCCATGTGTATACACTACAGGAAATACGTACATTGAAAAAGCTACAGGTTATAAAAATGTGGGATTAGTATCTATGATAAAGAAATTCAAGTTATGTGTTAGAGTCAGAATGTGGGTTCAAAGAGGAATTCCTCATTTTTAATTACATCGAAATTGTGTGTGTGAGGGGGGGGGTCAAGCGTATACTAATTTCTTCTTTTGTGTGTAAGAGTTTTTTTTGTTTTTGAGGTCAGAGTAACATTCATCCATTTTTGATGTAATATTCAGATATTGTGCGAATTTTTTTCGATTGAAAGAGGTACAAACATTCGACCAGCGTATAAGTAACTATAAAAACGCCAGTCGGAAGGTGCCTCAATATGTAAACAGGATGATCGGGTATTTGTGAAGCACTCTAATATCTCGAGAACGTCTTTAGGTATTAAGATATCGAAAAAATCTATTTTTTTCATAATAGAGCTGCGACAAAAGCCGAAGGCTGCCAACTTTAATTCATGGTATTTTAAATTGTGAGCTGTGAAAGCAGCCGAAGGCTGTCAAATCTAATTTGTATGATTTTTTTTTTTCAAAATAGACCTGCGACAACAGCCGAAGTCTGCCAAATTTAATACATATGATATTTTCACTAGTGATCTGTGAAAGCAGCTGAAGGCTGTCACATTTAATTCATAAGATATTTTTACTAGTGAGCTGTGACATCAGCTGAAGACTGCCTAATGTAATTCAAATATTTTTTTCACAACAGAGCCGGGACAAAAGCCGAAGGCTGCCAAATTTAATTCATGATATTTTAACTAGTGAGCTGTGAAAGCAGCCGAAGGCTTTCAAATCTCATTCGTATGATATTTTTTTAAAAATAGACCTGCAACAACAGCCAAAGTCTGCTAAATATAATACATATGATATTTTCACTAGTGATCTGTGAAAGCAGCTGAAAGCTGCCAAATTTAATTCATATGATATTTTCACTAGAGACCTGTGACAGCTGAAGACTGCCAAAGCTAATTGAAATAGTATTTTTATAGGAAAGCTGCGACAACAGCCGAAGGCTGCCGCTGATAATTGGTATTGTCAACAAATAATTGAGACATCAGACAGAGACTGCCAAATTACTAGAATAAAGGGAGATAAAATTTAGTACATCCATATATATTATTTTTTTTTTTTTTTCAATAAAAATATAATCGTAACCCTATCAGTATAATGGACTACCAACACAGATTGAACTACAGATATAATGACTTCAAATCAGGCATATCATGGCAGGGTGTGCATCACACTTGGGTAGCACCATGAAGGTACCTGGTTCAAATCTCGGTCGGGTCGAAAAACAGAAATAGTTTTCATCGAATTTTCTACTTGGTCCGGTTGTGTTTGAGGGTGACTCAGACTCCTGAGGACAATTGAGTAGCTATGGTAATAGCGATAAGTGGTAGGAGCACTATGGGATAATTAAGTTTAGCTTTGTGTATTGTAGTCATTTTTTAATCAAAAAATACCTTGTAATTTGTAATGCTGACAACACAAAGAAACATACATTCACATTTTTACATTACTGACTTCAAATCCATTATCAATTAAAATTTGCATTCAATAACCCACACTTTCACGATCTGCGGAATCCAATAAGAACATGTGTATTTATTTTGCCTTGTATATACATAGGTATAAGATATAAATAAGATGGGTAAGTACGCGGCTGTCAGAGAGAACCTTGAGACTCCCGAAAGAACAGGTGCTTCGATTCGGGGACATTTTCAGAACAAACCCTGGTTGGGGGAGAAAATTATAATACTCGCATTATGTAATTTCATTGTGTTCTGAGTAGGATCATCTTTAAATTTGCTCCAAAGAAAGCATCGGTTGATTTAAAGGAGGTATGTATACTCTCTTGTATAAGATCAGATCAGGCTGTCAAAAATTAATAATAACAAATTCAAATGGAAATAGATTTGCATTTATAGTGTTATGATTTCGGATTTAAGGAGTATTTTTTTAAAAAAAGACGGAGGGTTCTTGGAGCCAGTTTACTTTTAATACCAATGTAATGCGCTCATGCTTCTAAATCGACTGACGTAGCAGATGGGTCCACCCAGGGCCGTTGTCAGTCCACCTGGTAAATTAATAAATGTGTATCAAAATATCCTGTTGTTTACTAAACAATAAACTGTGGGAAGCCATCTTGAATCAGCCATTTCCATACAAATTATTATTGTTTCACAAACTTTTAAGAATTAAAATAAATATAAACTATAACAAAAGAGGACAAAGTGAAATGTGAACGTGTCAGGGTGGAGCGGTGGTGATGCACGGCAAAGTATGCATCAGACAACAAAAGCTTTTAATCATAATGGTTTTTGCAACTTTGCATTAAACCTAGCATCGTCTATTTACTGTTTGCTTCTCACTCCCTCAGCGCACTTTGAAAAATGAAAAAAAAATCACAAAAATGTGCAAGTGTTCCAGATTTATAATGACTTAATAATTTACAGGATTGCTTAAATAATTAGAGCCTCTTCCAGAAGGAAATATAATAGGGGATGTTCCGATGTTAAATATATTAGCAATGTGAAACTTTGCAGCGTACTACTGACATTGTTGGCTCTCTGAACATTCTTGGACGCAATGACAAATCGAGGGTTCAAGATTCTTCCTCACATTTTCGCGCTCTGTACGCCATGTACGAGCACCTAGGGATGCCTTCTAATCGATAAGAATTCTTATTTCAACAACCATTTCGGTAGTACCTATTAATGTTTTTATGTATAATCAAAATTACCAAAAGGTGAGGTTGGGAAAACAAAAATAATTTTACATTTAAAAGTTTTACGCATTTAACCTTCTATGGCACGTTGAATACAACAGTTTCCGTAAGATCACTGAAGTGAAGTAACGTCCAGCGAGGTTTTACTTAGCGGGTGACCACGTAGATTCTTGCCCTCGTGATGCTGCCTTAATTTCCAAGACAACCCAGGCTGGTTGAGGTAGCTGGTTTAGCGAATGGAGGCAAAACTCCCGTCCCGAATGACCAATATATGGTAAAAAGACGTTGAGCCAAAAAAAAAATCTTTCTGTTCAATCAATAGTGGCATCATCATGTCCGATAATAGCCAAATGTATAAGACTGCAGTCATAAATAAGTTGTTGTTAAAGTTTTTACCTGTCACCATACATCTAAACTGGCGGTTAAATGGCACGGGTCCCCAGAACAATTTCAATCACTTCAAAATAATATCGCCAGGAATATAATAGGTAACATTGCTGTTTAACGTGGAAATTTTTTCTCAAATTTGGTGTTTATAAATACTACTGGCATCCAAGTCGATTATAATGTTGAGCCTCGATCGCCCCCCTCAACTGGAGATCTGTATCTGCCCTAATTGCTGTCCGTATTATTTTAAAACATAAGCTAGATCTCATTCGGTAATAATGGCCTCCATAAGACCCGGGATAGTTCATTAGGGTCCAAAAATGAGCAATTATATGAACATAATAAACATCCATACAAACTATCAGAGTTTCATCAAAATCGGACAAGATATTCGATAGCTATAGTGGAACTCACAGACAAGCAGGAAAGGTTGTGGAGTTACAAATAGCTCTCATTTTGTTGGATCAATGATTGATTAAAGTACCTAGTACCTATCTAATGAATTGGAAATGTGTTAAATTAATGAACGGTCAATAATAGAGAGTGTCAGCCGTGCCAGGCGCATATAAATTCAATTTCAAACAAGCTAACGATTTTCCACAGAAGTAAACAATTAAATGTGCCTTTTGTTAAATAGCTTTTAAATGATGCAAACGGAAACAAATAGTTGGTATATGTGGGGAGTGGGGGGAGCTCTTACTGTCTGATTCGATAACGTTGACGGGGAAACGTGTCCGGGTTTTTCTATTTATTTTGTAATACGATTTCAATTGACTATTAATTTGCAATTTTTTTTTTTAACCAGCAGAATTTTCAATATTGATATACAATTGTTGTATTGTGGTGATGAGTGCATTAACCAAAATCTATACCACTAGTTCTTTGAACTGTAGACCTTTCTTAGTTCTTAAACATGGGTTGGTGGTGTAGTGCTAAGACGCTCTGACTGATGGTAGATTCAAAACCAGACAATCCATTGAATTCCATGAATGAGGCCGGAAATATCAGTACAGTAAAATTAAAAAAATAATTAGCTGTCTAACACTAGACTACAGGGTTGTCGTCGGAAAATGCATTCGGCGTTAAAAAGTATGGAAATGATAGTTAGGAGAGACGTGCCAAAACCTCGTCGACCACATTTGAGTGGGAAAAGGCCTAGTTAAATGTCTTGTGTATAGGTACTAAGTTTTNAGGGTCCAAAAATGAGCATTTATATGAACATAATAAACATCCATACAAACTATCAGAGTTTCATCAAAATCGGACAAGATATTCGATAGCTATTGTGGAACTCACAGACAAGCACCTGGTTAAGGAAAGGTTGTGGAGTTACAAATAGCTCTCATTTTCTTGGATCAATGATTGATTAAAGTACCTAGTACCTATCTAATGAATTGGAAACATGTTAAATTAATGATCGGCCAGTAATAGAGAGTGTCAGCCGTGCCAGGCGCATATAAATTCAATTTCAAACAAGCTAACGATTTTCCACAGAAGTAAACAATTAAATGTGCCTTTTGTTAAATAGCTTTTAAATGATGCAAACGGAAACAAACAGTTGGGATATGTGGGGAGTGGGGGGAGCTCTTACTGTCTGATTCGATAACGTTGACGGGGAAACGTGTCCGGGTTTTTCTATTTATTTTGTAATACGATTTCAATTGACTATTAATTTGCCATTTTTTTTTTAACCAGCAGAATTTTCAATATTGATATACAATTGTTGTATTGTGGTGATGAGTGCATTAACCAAAATCTATACCACTAGTTCTTTGAACTGTAGACCTTTCTTAGTTCTTAAACATGGGTTGGTGGTGTAGTGCTAAGACGCTCTGACTGATGGTAGATTCAAAACCAGACAATCCATTGAATTCCATGAATGAGGCCGGAAATATCAGTACAGTAAAATTAAAAAAATAATTAGCTGTCTAACACTAGACTAAGTGCATTCGGCGTTAAAAAGTATGGAGATGATAGTTAGGAGAGACGTGCCAAAACCTCGTCGACCACATTTGAGTGGGAAAAGGCCTAGTTAAATGTCTTGTGTATAGGTACTAAGTTTTATGAAAGTCAGACCTCGCGTTCGAGAATAATTTCTTATCCCGATTTCCTTTTTTGGTCTTAATTTTTTCGCATTCATCACATCACACAATCACAATTTGTACATCAAATCACACAATTACAATTTGTATATTAAATCACGCAATCACAATTTGTACATCAAATCAAACAATTACAATTTGTATATAAATCACGCAATCACAATTTGTACATTAAATCACGCAATCACAATTTGTACACCAAATCACACAATCGCTATTTGTGCATCAAATCACACAATCGCAATTTGTACATCAAATCACACAATCGCAATTTGTACATAAAATCACATCTACTAATTTTTAAGGATTTTTTTTACACCCCATTTTCTGGGCACTTTAACCACAGCATTATAGCAGGGCGTCTTCTCAACTATTATATTTTGTTCATTATTTTGATAGACATTAAAAGAATAAAAGGAGAATATTGATTTAAGAATGAAAGGAGAATATTGAATAAAAGGAGCATATTATTATTGAGCATTGGTTTTCGGCATTATCAGTCCACAACTTGATGGGCTTTAATTTGTTGGTGCATGAGGTTTCATTCTGCTGCCATACATTTTTAACAGACGGATTTTTTTGTTCGGTTTTTGGATTATACCTACATTGAAACGTAAAGTATCCAATTGAAACATTGGAACGTAAAATACAAACTTTAACAAATTCTGTTCAAATTGTTTTCTTGTGTTAGGGCAGCACGCACAAAAATGATTCTAACAGTTGCTACTGGAACTTTATTTTTATAATTCAGATGTGGCCACTACTAGGTACGGTGGCAACTACAGCTTCTTTGTGTAAAATGAGCTTTAGATCCCAGTCAAATTAGATAAAAAAAAAGGCGAGCCTAGAATAAATTAGTAAAAAGCGGGAGTTGATTTTATTTCACGTTTGGCATCCTGAATATTAGTAATCTAAGTTTGCGACGGATTCCGAGGTGAGCTAAATTTTTTGGCGGCCAAAAACCGCTTAATTTTGCCGCTAATTTTAGTTTTTGGCGTATAACATTCGAACGATGGATTTTATAAAAAAATTACTCTATTCAAACTTAATGAGAATTGAATTTGACGTCGAATAACATATATAAACGTTAAATTCGATTTAGTCAGAATGGGAAGTCAAAAATAGTCTATTTTTTACACTTTTTCAGAAAATTGATTATACTCCAGAAATAAAATCAACTCCCGCATTTTACTAATTTATTCTAGGCAAAAATCTATTTTGAATGGGCTACTAACTACCTAAATGAAAATTTTCAACATTATTATATTGAAAATTTTCTTTTCACATAATTCACTGATTCACTCACTTCATATTTGTCATCTTTTCATTTCAAATTTCAGAGGAACATTTTTTAAGAAAAAGAAGCATGAGCTATTTTTCTACTGTTTTTTCTATTTTTTTNTTTTTTTTTTTTTTTTTTTTTTTTTTTTTTTTTTTTTTTTTAGTGTTAATTGATACATTTGCAACACATTTAGGTATGCAAGAGGGACTATTTTTTTTGCTGATTACGGATGTAGCAATTAAATGCATGACGGAATATTTATACAGGGGCGGCCATGGATGGATCTTTTTAAAAAGGTCAAGAACAGACCTTTTCCCTAAAAGAACAAATATTCCCACAAATGCTTCCTATTGAAAATAATCCATACTTAAGTGAAACACTGGCTGGTATAAACTACAGTTATTTTTAATTGCTTCCAATCCAATAATGACTAATTTCTATTGTGATACTCGAGATATAACTTGAGGATGATTTTACCTGAGATGATAGTGTAAATTAATACAGAAAGCAAATAGGCAATTGGCATTACTATGTTACTGGCGTAATTATATTGCAGTGATTAACTTGGTGCCTTTATGTGTATAATGAAAAATAAAAACATTACCAGAAAACAACAACTTCTTTAGAGTTCCTATCTAATAACATCCGATTACCATCCGAAACATGAGGTCATATTGATTGATAAGTAAAATTCACAACTCTTGTCTACAGTTTCATTTTATTGAACGAAAGGTCTTTAGATTTTTTACTTTCCCTATCCAATAAAAAGGAATATACCGCAATGGGCTGAATTTTTCGATGTCGAGTTTTCAATGCCAAAACACGTTTTGGGATCCCCAGGGACCAAATACTGAATTTCAGCCATTGGAACGTGTGTGTCTCTCTGTCCGTCCATTTGTCTGCAAACAAGATACCTCAAGAACGATAAGTACTAGGGACTATGTGTACGTCAAGTTTATGCCCGGAACGAACCACGAAGGATTTGTTGAAAGTTCCTGTTGGCGGTTTTTTGCCGCCTTTATTGGTTTTAGTTTATACCACCCAAAAACAGAACAGTAACAGCTATAGCTTCAACCTTGGTGCCTATTCATATCACGTGTTTGCATTGATTGCACGCAGATATCTTTGGCTGCAGTTTGACCTAACGTCGACGGTTTTAGCGGTTCCTGTCTAAAAAGAGAATGGTAATTGCTAGAGCATAAGATTGAGTGCCTCTTTATATCAATTTCAAGCACGGAATGCAAATTTATTTTTTTGATTGATATCGAATCTACTCTTGGCGTTTTTTGTCGCTTTTCAGCGGTTTTCACTAGTCTGGCATAAAAAGAAAACGGTAAGAGCTGAAATTTGGTGCCCAGTCATATTTATTTGTTTTACTATGTCGATTTTATGTGTTGTACGCGTCTCTATGAGAATGTACAGTTTTCACGAATCCAGCCAGGAGAGAGAAGAGTAGGCGCCAGAGACTTTGGTATGTATGTTAATTATATATATAGAACACGACAAAACACACGGTCCAAAGGCTGAACAACACACGGACCAAAGGCATTGAAAAATTGACTTTTAAAATTTCAGGCCTAACCAACGATCGTACCACGTTGAATACACACAGTTCCCGTCAGATCACTGAAGTTACGCAACGTCGGGCGTGGTCAGTACTTGGATGGTGACCGCTTGGGAACACCACGTATCGTTGGCTTTTTTTTCAGGCCCAACCCAGGCTGGAATATATATATAAAAATTAAACTTTTGCATGTGTACCTAAAGACGGAAATACAATTTTTTGTGCAAATACGTGGATTGAAATTATAATAAGGTTCTAAAATTGAAATATAACCCAAGGTTCTCCTTACACGATTGTTTGTTCCACGATGCCACTTTCGAACGACTTGTCCGTTTTTGATGAAACTAAAACTTGCTATGAGTGAGTATTCAAGGAATTAGCCAATTAGTTAATTGACCCAGCCGGACAACATGATGGCTATTTGAATTTCCACTACAACTAGGATATTTCTTTCGTTAAATTTATGAATAATAAAAGACCACAGATTACCATATTGATATCAATTTTTGTGGCAGATAAAATATGAATTTTTATGAAGATCAGTAGAAGTAAAATGTCATTCAAGTCCAAATCCTACCATAAATTATAGGTACTACTTGTAGTTAGATCTGTAGATCTCAATCAAATAAATTGTCACCATTTGACCTCTGGTGAATTCATCCACCCGGTGGTCTGAAACGAAACTAATCAGCCAATTTTATGATAAACAATGAATGTTTATACCAAGTTTGATTGCAAGCAGAACTCATAATAATTACAAATAAGAAATGTTATTGAGGATGTTTGTAGTCATTTTGAAATATAAGAATTTCTGATTAATTTTGTTAATTCACTAGAAGATGTCGTAACAGACGAAAGCGCTCGTGACTCATCAATTTAATTGTAGTCGATACAAAATTAATCAGAAATTCTTATATTTCATAATAATTAGTCAAAAAAATAAAGTTCCAGTAGTCCTGTTCAAACCAATTAAGCCCCTTTTGGCACATCGCTCTGACTGCTTTGAAAAACACTATCCATATTCATCCTGATTTTCGAGGAAGAAAAATACTGTCCTTGGCATGATTTTTGGTTCCAGTGGCTCCTGTTCAAACCAATTAAGCCCCTTTTGGCATATTGCTCTGACTGCTTTGAAAAACACTATCCATATTCATCCTGATTTGGGAAAAATATATCCTAGAGGACACAGTCTATGAATTTATTTCTCCATTATTTAAGACTCTTCCTTTCAACTCAATAGAATTTACAAACGCCCCGCCGCGCGGGGATGTTAAAACTTTCTATTGAGGAAGAGGTGTATACACAAGGACAAATAATGATGAATGCAGCGCACTTGCCGCAATTATTGGATGGGAAGTAAAAGTCGATGTTTAAATGTATGATACATATATAACTGAAGATTATTTCTATTTGTCTGACCTTTCGTTCCACGAAAAATATCGAAAACGTTGTCCGATTCTGATAAGATTTAGTAAGAACATTAATTATAGAATAAAAGATTTAATGTTTTTTAATGCACAACATTGTCACCATTTAGAAAAGTCATTACAAAGTTCCAGAAATTGTGTTAAAGATTCCGGATATCTATAAGTCAACAGGAATCTTTACCGGCCCCCTTTATTCCAGCCTGTTGTAGAAGAGACTAGGAAGAAGCGTATGTAGATCTATATTACAGAGCTTCACCAAATAAGTTCACTGATCTGCACAGATAAACACCCTGTGTATCATGACTGTCAGGAAAACTGTTATAAACATGACCCAATTTACAATTTTGGACAACAACGAGAACCAGATTTTTTTTTTTTTTAAAGAGAAAATAATGTCTGGAATCGATTTGTTAAAATCTTGAGCTAAGGCATCATCTGATTGTCAGAGTCTACGTTTATGAATACCGTAAAGTTGGGTGAAACGAACCTGTGGGGTTAATAGAATACAACAGGGTTCATAGAAACAAAACTTTCAATCATAATTATCTATTCCTTTGTTCAGAGGTGGAATTGAAGAGGAAGAAAAAAATCACGAACATCTGGAGATTATTATCTTTAAAATATCAAAGTTAAATTCTTTTTATCTCACCGTCTGTATTTACCCCATTTTATCATGCTTAATATATCAGAACACTTACTTTAAATCTAGAAATAAACTCTTGAGATGTCTGAACTAACGTCACTTAATTTGAATTTCCACTGCAAGAAATGAAGGAAAACTTCTCTGGGAAAAGTGACTGACACCACTGTTTTCTAGTATATCTATATTACGTATCTTACAAAAACAAGCCTCATTTTTCTTTTCCAAATTTCTCACATTAATTCATTAAAATTACGCAAAAAGAAAACTTCGTTGTAAATAAATTACCTTGCTCAAAACTGGGAAAATATGTTCTATCCTCTAATTTCCCGTAAGAGAGAAAAAAAAAACATTCTACATTTTTGATTAATGTAAAGAGATATCTAGTAGAGAATCAATATTTTTATACGTTATATACGTAATGTGTACGTTTTACTCATACTAGATTTGTACCATGGGCGTAGGAAGGGGGCAGATTGAAAAAAACAAAGAAAGAGTCAGGTGGAAAAGAACAAAACAGTTATAATCATTTAACCCTAGTAGAGAATCAATATTTTTATACGTTATATACGTAATGTGTACATTTTACTCCTACTAGATTTGTACCATGGGCGTAGGAGATGCACATAGATATTTTTTTTTAAAAAAAAAGAACACTCTCTTTGATATAGAAAATCTACTTTTCGAAAATGAAAAACTCAAATTTTGTGGCAACATTTTTTCAAAATCTATGCTGATGGTGTCATCATTTCCATATTTGCGGGTTAACAATACAATGGTAGCACTTGTAGCACGTGCCACGGGCCCCTCGCTTTGACAAATTACAATAGATATTTCGACATTTCTGGGTTGACAATTAAATAAAACATATCATTTTGACGGGGCCCCCAACACTTGTCAAATTATGTAGTAAAATCTAATTCGGAAAAGTAGAAGTTGATATGTACCACTACCTAGGAACTTATAATAAAGAAACGAGTATTTCAACATAAGCTAATTGGTTAGTTTAGGTACACTAGGTACCGCCCTCTCAAACGATTTTTTAGCCCAAAAAATGTACTATTTTTCTGCATTTTATCTTCAATACTTTTTATCTTCTATATGAATTATAACAACACTTTATCTTCTATATGAAGAGAAAGTAAAAATATTGTGCTTTAAGTTCCTTAAGAGCATAGATATAGGTAATTTAAATAACATTTTGAGTCAATTCCAATTTTTATTTATGTTATAATAAAAATAATGAATGATATTATATCCATCTCTATGAACGCAACGAAGAAGAACGGTAACTTCATGATCATGGCTAACATTATCATTGGCAGACATAACAAATGCATGCAATTGTTTCTGTCTTCTGGCTTTATGTAGCTCTCCACCTACGTTCAAGAGCATTAAAAAATGAGCCTCCCTTTTTCTTTACTGCCATAAATAGGTATTATACAATTTTGTTCTTGAAATGAATTTCTGCCCATAAATAAAATGTTTTTTACCTTTTCTATAATATTGAAAGAAAAGTTATTTGGAGATTAAACACAGCGAAAAAATAATTGAAATGGGTTGCTATTAAAACAGAGAAGGAATCCTGCATCATTTTCCTGCTGACTCACTCGAAATTGTGTAAATTTATTTTAACGTTAACCTCTGTGCAATATAAGAAATAGGGTCGCCAATCTAACAGAGATAGAATCCTGGATCTCTATGCTACTGGATGACTCGAAGTTATGAAATGTTTGAATTTGAGGTTAACATCTGCGAAATAATTGAAATGAGTTGCTATTTAAGAAGAGACTAAATCCTGGATCTGTTCACTTCTGATAAAGAAAAATATATTGTAGGCTGTTTCAAATGGTCACTGTGTGAGCTGTAGATATCTTCCAGTTCCTAAATATTTTGTTTTGTCAAGGAAAAATTTTTTTAGTTTTAATTTTCTTCTAATGACTTTTTCATTTAAGAGATAGTTGAAATTTGAATTTCTTACTTTCACCAAGCTCCTCCGGCGATTGTATACAATTACCGGTAAAAGTAGGAAATAGATGATTTTTAAAGATTATTTCCTACTTTTACAAAGACTCCGGTAAATGTATACAATTCCAGTTCCGAAAGTAATCTTTGCTTGTGAATGCCTGGTGGGTAAAAGGTATGCATCGTGCTCAGCACAAAAGAAAAACTGTCATCGAAAGGCTGCACACAGTGCACACAGGTCCAAGTGGACTTATAGGGAACTAACTTATATTCAGTATAGCATTACTTCCTCTATTTTGATGCTATAGTGTTCACTCGAAAATTAATTAAAATTGGATTACTCCGCGTTCGAGATCTGAAAAATGAGTGCTCATTCGTGTGGAGTAAAAGATATGCCTATCGCTCGTCCAAAATGAGGAAGTAGTTCTGTTAACTACTAGAATTGCTGACATTCGGCCTAGGGCGGTAACAAGGAAAATTCCCAATTAAGAATGTCCCTAAAAAGTTTATTAAAAATCATTATAATTAAGCTGGCTTTTGTCCTAGAGGCGTGTCTTTTCATTGAGTATAATAATTATTTTTCCCCTGGGCTTTGATGCATTTTCTAAGTAGGCAAGTACTTATATAGGTTAAAGCGTTAAAGGAATAAAATCCCTCCGCACACATACTTCTAACATAAACCATGATATTGTATGAAGTTTGACCTTGGCAAGTATAAATTTATTCAAAATTAAGGTTTATACGACGGAAAGGGAAGGGCAAGGAGATTAGTATCCTAAAGCTTCATAATTACTCTCACCTATCCCCTGATTACATAATTATTTCAAACAAGGGTTACCTTTTTTATCCCCTTCGCCCCAAAAAGGACTGGACAAAGAAAAGGTTGGAAAAACATTTATGAATTTTCCCATCCCGAATTTCCCTAGTTTTTAAAAGCCCTGAACTCTAATGATTTGTATATAGCATTAGCTGGATATTTTTGTATAGGTGAGATGTTGAAATGCGTTTAGCTGGTAATCTCACAGAATGAGAGAGAGCTGGAATTTCCATGTACACGAACATGTAATGTGAGATGTATTTTTTTTTTTTTGTCTTAACGTATCTTAAACATTTATTTGTCATTCGGGGCGGGGGTTTCATCCTCCATTCGCTGGAAACTTGCAAATCAGCTACCCACATTGACCTCACCCAAGCTGGGTTGGACCGTAAAAGTAGCCAGCATCACGAGGGCGCACTTGGACGTTGTTTGAACCTGCGTGGACACCCACTTGGACGTTGCTTGACTTCAGTGATCTGACGGGAACTGGTGTATTCAACGTGCCATATACGCTGGCAGAAGGATTTAAAAAAAAATTGTTTAAGAGGAATGAGACCAATCATTGAGGAATACAAATTTTAAGAAACATTATTTTCAACTACGAATACCAAGTTTGGGACATGAGCGCTTTCGTCTGCAAACATCCAAGATACCATCTCTAAACTTAATTGAGGAACATACATATTTTGAATGTCAATACGAATCCAATGTTGTTAAATCTTTGTTAATAGGATTGTGGCTGTCGATTCTCATTACGAAAATGAAGGACATAAGACGACCAAGATAAACTCGCCATAGACTAGTACCACTTGCGGTGGGACACCATAATAGGCTGGAGTCGTCAATCATAGATTTCTGTTTACTTTACACGACAAGTAGCCAAGTAGGCCAGCCAAATCAATTTCAGCAAAAAAGGAGCATATTTAAATTCTTACGTTTTGCCAAGCACACCCTTTATTAGGAAGTTTTAAAGTAATTCCAAAATATACACGAAATGTTTCCAAGTTTAATTTGAAAAGTTCGATTTTCCTCATAATTTCCTGTTTGCAGATGAACTGTTTCTTAAAGAGCTTAAAATGTCTTCTTCCTCCACAAAGCACAAGTAGTTTTCCAACATGTTTATAATTTGGAAATTTAGTAATTTTTACAAGATGTCCTTTTAACGCGGATCTTAACAATGTTAATCATCATTAAACTAAATATTTGAGGAGTAGGATTTTTCGTTTGAAATTGACCAATCAGGGGCAGAGATTACCTCCGCTAACCAACTTCTCTACAAACTCCGCGGGGAAAGAGACAGGCAATAATAGTGCAGAGAGTGAAACATTTCTCTTGAGTTTAGTTTCTCTTTACCACCCCATCACACGCTTTTCAGAAAAGACCAGCATTGTAGGATTTTCTCAATATATATCATTATTCNTCAATTACTTTTTTTTTATTTATTTTACCTTAATATTGGCGCCAAGTCGCTATGCGCATTTATCTCTATAGCTACTCTCCATAGCAATTTTGAAGGATAATTTAGTTTTCTATAAATTTATTAAATCAAATCCATAGCAACTCAATGTCCTCACGAGCCTGAGTAGGCCCCGAAAACATCAAAGCAACAGTTTGGTTTAGCCCCGTCAGGACTCGAACTCGGCCTCACGAGTGCAAGACTAGTGCAATGACCTCTGATATATTGAGACATTTTGAAGGATAATTTAGTTCTCTATCAATTTATTAAATCAAATCCATAGCTACCTCACGGGGCTGAGTGGGCCCCGAAAACACAGTTTAGATTAGCCCTGCCAGGATTCGAACGAGGCATCACGAGTACAAGACTAGTGCAATGACCTCTGAACCATGGGAGCTTACTCAGTATATTTTTATTTATATATTGTGAGCAATTTTGAAGGATAATTTAGTTTTCTATTATTAAATCAAATTTAAATAATAATACAATGCTGGAACCATCATATTTTGATAAAAATTGATTGACACCATGACACACCACACATACAAAAAGGATACAGCAAAATACTGCCGAACATCAACTGTCACCTAAATTAAAATCTACGTAATATACAGGTACTAAATCAATGACATATTTTTGAAATGTTATCAACAAAAAATCAAACTTCATAGAAAAATTCAGCTCGGCGTGATATGAAGTGCCAAATACACACAATGTTAATAAAGAGTTTCATCCACTCAAATCAACGACTGCGCATTCCACCTGCAGAACGAATTATAGTAGTGGGGAAAAGAACCATTGTCAGTAGGCGAGTCCTCACCTTACACCATAAACCACAATAGAGAACTCTCAATAGATTAAGGAGTCTCTGTAAAAGTTATGCGCTTCGATAGCTGAAGAAGAATTATACGAGTATATTATGTGATTGTGGAGGACAACAAATAGATGAGCATTTGTGTAAACATGGAAACGAAATATACAATGGAAGAACTTGCTATACAATAATTTTGTTATCCATGTTGCAAAACACTGGTTATATAAAAATTTAATTGTTGGTTGTCGGAAGCTAGATCTCTTAAATGTCGAGTTTTAACCTAGAGTTCACTTCGTTCAGTCAGACAGTCAAATTTTTCATGTGTGTTTAGTTTTGCTCTATTCAGAATGAAAATGACAGTGTTCATATATTTTTTCTTAATTTTGAAATATTAGATACATGTCACTGACAATGTTTTATATTCCAAAATAAATCAGCTTCCTCGCTTGCGTAAATGAAAAGAGTTTTCCGGGTAAACAGTAACAAGTGAATGAGAAAATATTCTTTCCCATTTTTCATGCTTTCTATCAAAATAATAAAATTCTATTTAAGAATGAAATTTTATTTGATACCTAATTCTCCTTTATAACCACGACCGTCATTACTTAACGTTAAACCTTTGTGAGTGTGAAAACTGTATGTTTTCTTCTTAGTTATACCTAATGTTCATTGGACATTTGCCATTACAGGGGTTCGTACGAACATTTTATAATCCACCAAATTTGAAACTTGTACTCATGCTTGAGAAATCCTAATCGAATATATTTTTATCCGTATTCGGACATTTAGGTGTTTTTTTAAGGGGTGAAAATGGTAAGACACATAATCTCTGATCAAGTATCTTACCATTTTCAACCCCAACCCTTAAATAAAATAACTATGCCCGATGCCGAAAAAAGTAGGTCCTCAGATTTGGTGATTTTGAGATAAAACACGAATAAAAATTATAAAGAATATAATTATGTGATTTAACGCTGTCTTCGAACAAGGATTTTGCGCTAACTCCTCAAGTATTAAACTTTGTAATTTTTTCTTTAAAAGAGGGTCAACCCAATCAACGCTATGGGTGAAAACAGGTGGAGAGGAAAGGGATAAACTAATTGAAGCGTACAGGGACCAAAAGTTGGTGTGAATATCACACGATATTCCTTATCTGCAAAAAAAAAAAGAGATGTGTACAATATATAAAACTCTGCCAATGTGACACATGGGTTTATTATTTTTCTGGCAAAAAATAATGAACTTTTTTTGGGCCCCCAAAAAATGGGGGGGGGGCAAAATAATTGATGGGGGTCTGGTGACGATTTCACATCTGGGGCGTAATTAGACCCTAAATTTGACATACCTACTAAATTTGAAGTCACTGGCTCTTACCATTCTCTTTTTAGACAGAATTAATGAAAACTGTTTTAAAGCGGTAAAAACCGCCAGCGGTAAATTTGATTGAACCCCAAATTTGATATAGATACAAAATTTCAAATCTCTAGCTCTTACCATTCTCCTTTTAGGCAGCAATACTAAAAACCGCTAAAAAGCGGCAAAAATCGACAAAGGGTGTATTCAATCGCACCCAAAAGTTTCGGGGCACAATTAGAGCCCAGATGGGACCTATAGACCATCCAAATCGGTCAACGCTAAGTGGCAAAAGTGCCCATCACGGGGTACGGCGGACAAATGGATTTTTTTTTATTCGATTTTTGGATTCTATGCACCTTGAAACGTATAATATCAAATTTTGAGGGGGGGNCCTTTGGAAATAGTAAAAAAAAAAAAATCAAGTTTAAGCTCCTACCGTTTTTTTATGCCAGACTCGTCAAAACAGCTAGAAAGCGCAAAAAAACGGCAAAGAGTAGATTCAATTTCAAGCTAAAGTGTCATTTTGCATTCCATGCATAAAATTGCTATAATTTTAAGCTATTACACTTATCGTTCTCTTTTTTACACCTATCGTATCGCTGAAAACCGATAAAACCACCAAAGATAGGTCAAACTGTAGCCAAAGCTGACTACGTGCAATCAATGCATACAAATTATATGTTTAGTTATCGCTCTAGAACCAAAACGACAAGTCTATTTTTGATGAACTTTAAAACAGACACTCATTGTAACATATCATTCCTCTACAGAGCTGTGACCGGAAGGCTGCCAAATCTAATTTATATAAAAAATTTACCAGAGAACTGCGACCACAGCGGAAGGCTGCAAACCTTATAAAAATAATACTTTCACAACAACCAAAGGCTGCCAAATTTAATTCAAATATTTTTTCACTATAGAGGTGCAACATCAGTTGAAGGCTACTAAATCTAGGTCGAATTCGAATAATATTTTCACTGCAGAACTGCGACCTCAGCCGAAGGCTGCCACTTCTAATTGCCACTTCTAAAGCCGCGACGACAGCGGAATGCTACCAATTAATAATTTAATCATAATTTCACTAGAGAGCTGAGACAACAGTCGATGCTGCCAAATTTAATTGAAATAATATTTTCATTAAAGAGGTGCGACATCAGCCGAGGGCTTCCAATATTATTTCCAAAAATATTTTCACTGGAGAGCTGCGACAACAGCCAAAGTCTGCCTTTTGTAATATTTTTGGCATATCTAATTGTTATTGGCAAAAATATTACAAATTACAAAAATAATTGATCCAATATTTTCAACAAAGACATGCGACATCAGTCGGAGTCTGCCAAATTCCTAGAATAAGGGAAGATAATGTTTAGTATGGTTTTCTGTACCATTTATTTTTTCTTTGTCAACACATGTAGGTAGTTATATTGATAACGCATTAATCAGACAATAGAGAGAGAAAAAAATCGTACATTCTTTATGTTTTTGTTCGTGATTTTTAAGTCAAAATTGCAGAAAGTTTTTTTTTTTTACAATATGGTCCATGTTAAAGAATGCTCCTTAGTTATAGAGCTATCGATCAAGTTAAATGAACATTATTTTGTTGTAGAAATTTCACATTTTTCAACATGAATATAATATTTTATTTTCCAGAGCACTGAGAAGAATAAATGTAAATAATATCAAAAGCAATCACGCCAGCTCTACTTATTCAAACAGAGATTGCAATTCCTCTGCTTATGTACATACCGGATATAACAAATGCGTTCCTGGAAACTACATACCCTCCGGTTCATATGAAAAGTAAAAGTTCATATGAAAAGTTCATAATTCGTAAAATGCAAACTGGCCAAGTGTAAAGCCGGTATTATTTTAAGAGAATTGAGACAGAAGAACGTACAATAATAAATTTAAGTGCGGGATATACAGCAGCAACAATAAACTTGGCCCCAATAATAGATATCACTACTTTCATGGGCAGAATTTTTTGGAAGAGTGGGAGGAACTTGGCCTTTTTTCAATGATAATTTTTTTGTGAGATATCAATACTTTTTGTAAAGATTACTATATGTAACTGATTATTTGGCCGTTTTTTCTTTATTTCTTCTTCTTCTTTTCGATTACACAACATATCGGAAAACAGGAAAATTCTATGTAAGCCGGTCCCGAATGTCGAATAAAATCTAACACCAAAGTAATATACACTACAAAGAAAATAAAACCAGCAATATTTATAGTGTATCTTCCTCCCTGAGAATTGACGAATTTCAATTTTGACATTTGCGGGTTTAATTGAATTAAAAGTCTCTCTAACATCATGCAAGATTTCGGAGTCTTAGCAGTTGAAATTAGATTTCGTGCATTTTCTCCCCTAAAGCAGAACCGTTTTGGAGCACTGGTAGTAAAAGAGTGAATATATTTATTTTTCCATTTAATGGCATGTAAATATCTTCCTACATGCAAGATTTCAGCGTCCTACCAGTTTAAACTAGTTTTCGAGCATCTCCTTCCCTAAAGCGGAACCGTTTTGGAGCACCGGGTGTGAAAGAGTTCAAATATAAATTATTTCCTGCTAAATTGCATGGAAATATCTAAGTTTATGCAAGATTTCAGTGTTTTATCAGTTAAATTGTCTTCCCTAAAGCGACACCGTTTTGGAGCACTTACAGTTAAAAAGTTAAATTTTTCGGATTTTTCCATTTACGTGGATGTCAATTCCTAACTTCATGCAAAATTTTAGCGCTCTAGGTATACGGGAAGTGCCTGAAACTTTTGATGATGAGTGAGTCAATCAGTCAGTGAGTATCCAAAAGTGCAAAATTTGAAATTAGATATCTCATGTCCGGGTTAACATTAACTTTTGAAGTTTATCCTGTGGTAGTGTACTATACTACGGAATGTATGTTCAAAATTTCAATGACCTATCCCCAATAGAACCGGATATCTGACGGTGTGAAAAACCTGGTGAATTGCTTCGTGTAAAGATACACTGGTGCTTTCCGGTACTTGGCCTGGCGCACTGCCGTGCGCTCAGAATGCTCCTCTTTTTTTATAATATGGTCCATGTTAAAGAATGCTCCTCAGTTATAGAGCTATCGATCAAGTTAAATGAAATTTCACATTTTTCAACATGAATATAATATTTTATTTTCCAGAGCACTGAGAAGAATAAATGTAAATAATATCAAAAATAATCACGCCAGCTCTACTTATTCAAACAGAGATTGCAATTCCTCTGCTTATGTACATACCGGATATAACAAATGCGTTCCTGGAAACTACATACACTCCGGTTCATATGAAAAGTCATGCTTTCCAAGAAAACCACACACTCCAAAGTTATGATTTTTGCAACACTTTTCTTCGTTCTATGTCCAGTATTGACTAGAAAATTACAAACCAGCTACCGACAATTACCTCAACCAGCCGTGATGCTGGCCTACTTGGACACCCACTTAATGAAACCTCGCTAGAAGTATTTTTTTTTTTTTTCTTCTTTTTTTTGTGAGGAAGAAATATTTAACTTTCTTCAAACAGAGGTGTTAATTGGTTACGAAACTCTAAAAGGGTTTTATACCGTCTAAAAAAAACTATAAGGTTATTCGATACCACCCCGGAACCGCATTATGAATTACATCAGTGAATTTAATGTGCCATAGAGACTGAACAAACAACCATTTTTTAACAACAATGAGTTTGTCTAGGGTGGTTGTTGGGAAAAAGTGGGAATTCGTTCACAGTCAGAGGCTCGCCGCATTGAGAAACAGGTAGANTAAAAAAAAACTATAAGGTTATTCGATACCACCCCGGAACCGCATTATGAATTGCAACAGTGAATTTAATGTGCCATAGAGACTGAACAAACAACCATTTTTTAACAACAATGAGTTTGTCTAGGGTGGTTGTTGGGAAAAAGTGGGAATTCGTTCACAGTCAGAGGCTCGCCGCATTGAGAAACAGGTAGAGGAGAACTTGTGACCAATTCTCATCCTGGTCATTACAACCTTCTCACCTCGAGTATCTCTACTTCTGGATGTCTGTACCTTCGGATTGATTATTATACTCGTTCAACATATTTTCAAATAATATTTTAACTTTTTAGGACATACACTGGAAATCTTATTCAGATATATTTCTGCATTTTCTTATTCATTTAAGATTTTTTTATATACAATCCCACGAACCGTGGATAAACTGTGAACACTGAACATGAAACACCCACAAAGATACAATGTATACTCGTACATAATACTCGTATGTTTGTAATTCCAATAAGAAATTCTAATAGGAAACTTTTTCATTTAGAAAAGCTGTGTGGAGTACTGAAAAAGGAAATCATTACAATATAAATAAATGGTGCGAAAACCGTGCTAAACTTTATCTTCCTTTATTCCAGAAATTTGGCAGCCTTCAGCTGTTGTCACAGCTCTCTAGTGAAAGTATTGTATGAATTACATTTGGCAACCTTCGGCTGTTGTCACAGCTGTATGGTGGAAAAAATATTTGAATTACCTTTGACAACCTTCGGTTGTTGTCGCAGCTCTCTACTGAAAATATTATAAGAATTAGATTTGGCAGACTTCGGCTGTTGTCACTGCTCCTTAGTGAAAATATGGTTCTAGTTATATTTTGCAGGTTTCGGCTGTTGTCGCAGCTCTCCCGTCAAAATCTTAACTCACCAGAGAGCTTCGTCAACAGCCGAAGGCTGCTAATAGTTGCAGAACTCCAGTGAAAATATTATTCTAATTCAGCCTCCGTCTGTTGTCTCAGAAGTGAACCGAATTTGAGGTTTAGTGACCTAAAGAGCCCTTAGATGAAGATAGCCCCATGAGACCGGTTTTTTTTTTTTAATAATATGTTAAAATGTTTTTTTTAATATGTTAAAAAAGTGATTGTTTTAAATTTCGTCAAAATTGGAGTTGTATTGCCACCTTTTGAGAAGTTATCGTAATTTGTGGTTTGGTGTTCTTAATGGCTCACAGAAGAAGGATAGCCCCACGAGACCCAAAATTGTCGATACTAAGTTACCAGGAGTGTCTGTTTTAACACATTGAAGTGATGTTGCCACTTTTATAGAAGTGGCCTGAATTTGAGTTTTTGGTGCCCTAAAAGCCCCCCTCAGATAAAGCTAGCTCCATGAGACCCAACATGTGTGGATGATATGTTACGGACACACATTTTTTCTAGACTCGTTTTTTGGAATGTAGTCGTCATTCATAATTCGTCCAGAAAAGCAAAAAAAAAAAACGACATCGAAAATGTTCACCAATGCAATAAATATTTTCCTATATTTCGTATACCTATGGGAAGATAAAGTAAAAAACTCAAAATTTTAAATTTTAATGGGGCTTAGGTCCTTAGAATTTTCAATATAGAAAATTGTATTAAAGAAAAAGCTTTTTGAAAACGGAAGGGAAAATCCCGCCTTTACCTCCTGCCCATCACCGTCTTGTCTTCAACAACGTTCTTTGTGTTTATGTAACCACTACGTTTACATAGGAAAACAATAATTCTTTTTTGCGCCAACCTTGTTTTTAGTCGTTATTATTTTTTTCTGGTTGATGCTGATTTTTGTTCTTTTTTGTAGCTCAATAGTGTTTTCATATACGGGGTATTTCAGCTGTTAGTGGTAAATTCGTACCGAGGGCTCAAATGAAAAATGAAATTTTTGTTAAGTAAACTGTAAATTTCCAGAATTTATCATTCATTCAATTTTAAAGTTTGACCATTTTCCTGAGATTTTGCTTGCAGTAGCTATTTTTTAAATCATATTTTAATTAATAACATCCGACGATCCATTTTTTCATGTGATTTCCTTAGGAACAAGCGACCTAGACGGGTTTTGTACTCCTGACAGCAGTACTGAAACTCGGAATCTGGAATAACAGTTGTCTGGATGTTCCCCAGTGTCCTAAAATAACGCCCCTTGAAGTTCAGGGTGCCCAGTAAAAGCCATTTCTCTGATAACACTAGCCCTCAAATATATTGATTTATAATAATTATTGACAGCACACAGTACATATTAGACATATATGTGCTAAAAAAAACACTACCCGAAGAATATCGAGATAAATTTGATTCACAATCTCTAAGATAAGTAAATTCAGCATTTCTCGAAGAATTTTCATTTCTAAGAATGACACAATCTGTTTTCTTTAAATAAAGGTACTGCAATTATGTGAGATTCAACGCGATTGAGAAGAGAGTGAATGAGACTAGTATTGTGTTAATTTAGATAGTAAATGTGTTGGCAAAAGAACAGTTTCTTCAAATGATAAAACTTGCACAGAAGAATACAATACAAATGAAAAATGATGTTGTTCTTGTCCTTTTGAAAAACAACACAAAAGAACAGTATGGATCTTACAATGTTCACCTCCACAAAAATGATTTATGAAAGCGATAATACCTTCAAACTAAATCTCCAAAACCAAATTTTGAATGTCGAGAAATATATTTTTCAAACTAAAAAAAAAAAAAAAAAAAAAAAAAAAAAAAAAAAAAAAAAAAAANAAACAAAAAAAAAAAAAAAAAACAGCCCTGCTCTGGAAATTCTTCAAGCGGAGGCTTCAGGGCTCCGCTTAAAAAAAATTTGACCCCAGAATTGAAAACATAAATGAAACAATACATTTTAGTACATGATCAACTGAAGATATACTACCTTATCTCCCTTATTAAAAAAGTGTAATTTGATATAATGGTCGAAACAGTGTTTTTCTTATCCCATGTTTGTGCGTAGCTCTTGAATTTTCGCAAACAATTTTGAGAAAAAAAGAGAAAATCTCTCTTCCTCAAAGTAAAACAACCAGTATAGTAATGGAGTGTTTTTCGAATATTGAAATTGTACTCCAGATATGAGAGCTGAGTGGGGTGGAAAGATAATACATTTGGAGTTTTTTCTATCCATTCTTCGACTCTTCAATCGCAGAGTTATGGTAGCATAAGTGTTCGAAATGACCAAATTCAACTTGGAATAATTCCGGCCCTGTTTTAGTATAGGGCATTTTTCAAAAGCTCAACTTGGAATAACTTTGGACTTATTTTGAGTACTAATTACAAATATATCTCAATTTTCTTTTTCTCATGAAAAAGTTATTACAATAAGGGTATTTCTATTTAACATTTCAAAGTTGACCCCCTATGCCTCCCCTGAAAGAGTCAAAATTTTAAACGCAATAGAAAATATTTCCGCTTTGAGAGATAGATATGCGTGAAGACACCTTCCTGCTCACCAGCAGGCTGCAGAACTGACAAAGGATACCAGAAAACTAGTGGCGCACACAAGGGGGGTTTCCGGGTTAGGACGCCCCCACCAAAATATATTGAAGTTTTTGCACGGATAGCGGGTAGGTATATACCTACGTCAAAATAACTTCCTTACAGTTTCACCTCCGTAGAACAAATTACTTAAAACAATTTAGTGAAATTCATATGTAGGAAGGTCTTAACTCTTAAGACGTTGGAAGTTGGAAGGTCTTAACTCCACCTAACTTAACTGGCGAGTATATGACTGTACCAAAAAATGACACGTTTTCTATGACCAACATACCCTCAATATCCAGAAAATTTCTACTCCTTGTATTAGTTTTTTAGTTTTACACATTTATATCTTATTTAGTTCTCTAATAACAAAGGATTTTTCAATTCGCATCTATTCTTAAGGTGGTGAGTTTGGCTTCTTCTTTTGACACCCGTTACAAAATTGAATGAATGTCTGCTTGTCCTTATATTCATAGAACAAGTTGATTAGTTTTTAAACACCCGTTATAAAATTGAATGAATGTCTGTTTGTCCTTATATTCATAGAATAAGTTGATTAGTTTTTAAACACCCGTTATAAAATTGAATGTGTTTGTCCTTATATTCATAGAATATGATGATTAGTTTTTGGACACCCGTTATAAAATTGAATGTGTTTGTCCTTATATTCATAGAATAAGTTGATTAGTTTTTGGACACCCGTTATAAAACTGAATGAATGTCTGTTTGTCCTTATATTCATAGGACAAGTTGATTATTTTTTGGAAACCCGTCGCCTCCTGAAAAGTTGATATTTTTGAGTTATGTGGGATTTTTGAAATGACTGATTCAATTATTATAGAAAACCATTGTGATACTATGTCATAATCTATCAAAGCTACTGTTAAAAGGGAAAGCATCCTATTGTTAAAGGTACAAACAATAACACTTTGCTATTTCAAGCACAGGAAGAAGAATGTTGAGGTTTGAGGTCGTTACTAAAATGACTGGAGACCAAATAATAGAAAAGAATTTTGTAATGCCTCATTGACTCAGAAGAAAAAGAAATCTAGAAAAATGGAACAGTGGAGAAACCCGCGTCATCTACATTGATTGATGATTCAATATCCGCCATTATCTCATATTTTTAGATCTTAACATAAAGACAATACGTGTTTCTTCTAGTCCAGGATAAATGAAAAAACTATCTTATCTATCGTTACCGAACATATTTGAGGACATAACGGACAAGGCCATAAGATAGATTTATAAGTCGATTTATTGATTAATTATCATTTTCCGAGAGATCGGTACTAAACAAATTCACATAATTATGGGAATGACAGCAGCACGGGAACGTCATGACTCTAAGGCGCCAAGTGAAAACGGCGAAACCTGCTAGTTCCAGTTATACAGGGTGTTTCAAAAGGACATAACCTTCTGAAACACCCTGTATTTATGATAAATAAATAAAAAGACCATAACTAATAATAATAGTAGTGTTCTTGCTATTTTACACAACCCTCTGGGCAAGATGCATGAACCTACTATTTACTGAAAGATTAGGATCGAACAATCTGCGGATTCCCATAAGAATACGCTGGTGTTTTTGCCATGCTATCAACTTGCATTCATTGCGCAAAGGTGTGTGCTATACAATAAGATAATAACGTCTGTCTACGCGTATCCTAAGAACCCCGAACTTGAAGCTGAAATGGAAATAAAGTCAAATATTTACAGAAATTAATATTTAATAAGTGATTGATAAAACTTACCCTAACGGAGTAGATATGATTGAAGGAACAAAATGAGATCTAGGCGATAAGACTTACCCTAACAGAGTAGATATGATTGATGGAGCAAAATGAGATCTAGGTGATAAATTTACCCTAACAGAGTAGATATTAATGATGAAACGAAATGAGATCTAGGTGATAAAACTTACCCTAACAGGGTAGATATTAATGATGGAACGAAATGAGCTCTAGGTGATAAATTTACCCTAACAGAGTAGATATGATTGATGGAACGGAATGAGATCTAGGTGATAAACACTCAGATTTTGTTTCAAACGTCTATTTGTTCCACAATAACATTCGAACGTCTTGTCCAATTTTGATGAAACTTGGGAAGGAGATTCATAATGTTCAAAGAATCAGGTGAGTGTGTTTTTTAGTTCTCAGAATGTAGTATCTAGTACACACTGTATGCAGAGTCAAATCATTAGCAAAATATAATTAATATGATCAAACCATCCAATTAACCTGACAAAATATGTTGACTAATTAAAAACATATTCATCTGAGTCAGAGTAATTTGCTCCTGGCAACATTTTCCACAATATCAACATATTTCTCATTTAATTTAGGAAATTTAAATTTCATAAATAGAGTTACGTAACGTAGAATTTACATCGGAGTGTAACAAAATTGAAGTGAAAAAAAGGACACCACAATATTCAGAAGAGCGTGCGAGGAAAATGAAGAGGCAAATAGTTTATCTAATAGACTATTTGGTACAAACTGGGGTAATGATATTTTACCATTGATAAAAGAAATCCGATTTTAATCCGTCTCCTCGCCGTGCTGTTAATTCAAATTCCTAACACTTTATATATAAGGTGGAGCATATTGATACTGTAACTTCTTTAACTTCATTCAATTTTTTATCACTGATAAGGGGAAGCATGTACCTATGTTGATACTGTAACTTCTTTAACTTCATTCAATTTTCTATCACTGTATAAGGAGGAGCATGTACCTATGTCGATACTGTAACTTCTTTAACTTCATTCAATTTTCTATCACTGTATATGTATAAGGTGGAGCATGTACCAATGTTAATACTGTAACTTCTTTAATTTCATTCAATTTTCTATCACTGTATAAGGTGGAGCATGTGCCTATGTTGATACTGTAACTTCTTTAATTTCATTCAATTTTCTATCACTGTATAAGGTGGAGCATGTACCTATGTTGATACTGTAACTTCTTTAAATTCATTCAATTTTCTATCACTGTATAAGGTGGAGCATGTACCTATGTTGATACTGTATCTACTTTAACTTTATTCAATTTTCTATCACTGTATAAGGTGGAGCATGTACCTATGTTGATACTGTATCTTCTTTAAATTCATTCAATTTTCTATCACTGTATAAGGTGGAGCATGTACCTATGTTGTTACTCTATCTACTTTAACTTTATTCAATTTTCTATCACTGTATAAGGTGGAGCATGTACCTATGTTGATACTGTATCTTCTTTAAATTCATTCAATTTTCTATCACTGTATAAGGGGGAGCATGTACCTATGTTGATACTGTATCTTCTTTAAATTCATTCAATTTTTTATTACTGTGTAAGGAGGAGCATGTACCTATGTTGATACTCTATCTTCTTTAAATTCATTCAATTTTTTATCTCTGTATAAGGGGAGCAAGTACCTATGTTGATACTGTACCTTCTTTAACTTCACTCTTTCACAATTCGATTTCAAGTTGGTATTGCTTTTATTAATTCTACCATGCCACAACCTTTTGTTCAGTGCCTACTCTCTTTCACTGTAACTATTTCCTGACACGGTAACTCTAGCTTGTTTCTCACAGTATCTATTATTTAAACTGCGCAGAAACTAGCTTTTTACTGATGAGTCCTCATCTCTCATCATTGGTGTGAAGCAGAGTTTTTTAAAGGCTTGATGACCTTCCTAACACCTAACCTTCTCTATTTACACGGCTTAGGACCGTCACCTAATGTAGCTGGTTTGCCTCCCCCCTCGTTGGCTAAATATAGAGGAATATACTTACTGTGTACTCCTCTTTATTAGTCTCAAAATATTAGGATTTTTTTCGCATCAATTCTTTTCCACCCTGCATATAGAAGTTAAACGTTTAATTGAACTGTGAATACCGTTATGATTCATTGCCTACATAATACTCGTTTAAACTATAAAACATAGAAACGTGGGTAGGTATGAGGTCTGTATGGACAGGAAAATCTGAATTTCAAAAATGAACTTGTTGCATTTCGTTAAAAATATAAAAGATAGAGATCCTAATGAAATCAGTAATCCTATATAATCTGTCTTCCTCTTGTTCCGGGATTCTGTTGTGAAATTTAGGATTATAGAAAGTAATTTGGAAAAGAAACAAACAAGAAACATTTTTATTTTTTTTTTAAAAAAAGTTCAGGGTTGCTAAATCTTTTCTGAACCGCTTTTTTTTTCTCTAACCGAGATTTATACAAAGAAAATCAATAATTTTTTTTTTTTGCATCAATTTTTTTTGTTACTGAGGAAAATTGATGGCAAAAACATCAGTTCTAACGAAGCATGAGAAAACTTTATGGAGTACCAACTTGGATAGTTATGGAGTTTGACATATATAAGGGATTTACCTAAACTTTGGCTTGGTTACTGAAAAAAAAAAAAAAATTATGTACTGGCTGTATGGTGTTCTTTTAATTTTTGATGCCTATGCCAAATAATAATAATAAAAAAAATATGTGCCCATTTTCTTGGCCTGCAATCAATTGGGCCCGTAACTTGCCTATTGGACTAACGGGGAACTCATGCTGGCCATTTGAACCACTATAAACCAAGCATATACGAGTATCTCTAGTAAACAGGTTGCTTTCAAATTTACGAACATCTCAAATATAAGTATCCCGGAAAACGATGGGAATTTTAATATGACACGGATTTTGATGAATTCAAAGTTTCCCAATATTTTTGCAAAGTTGCAAATTTTGACACCAACTTCAGTTTTTCAAATGGAAACATTTTTCTTTATTTTATTTTTGAAATGTTCGTAAAACTTAGGTTTAATTTATGTTTCTTTTGTTTAAACTTTGTGAAATTTGTATTTTTTTATTCTGACATATTACACATATAAGTGTGAATATATATTTTATTTTATTCTTGAAACGTCGCGTCGTTCAAAAATGTGTTCATTCCTATTTGACAAAATGAATTTATCGTCAAAATTTGCAAATTATGAATTCACATTACAATTTTCTGCTAAAAGCCGCGATGAATGCTTTTGATTGCATCTTAAACCAATCCGTTCTCGAGACATTTGAGTGGTTTGCAAATTCAAAAACACCCTGTACAGTTTTCTATACTTTAGACATCGAAATGGTGATGCCACGGGTGACCCAATAGGACAAAAAAATGTGTGGACTTAAAACTAGAGATCTAAATGTAGACAACATAAATTCTATGAACATAAGAAATGAAAGTCCATACCAAGTTTCAACAAAATCGGGCAAGGTGTTTGAGAGTTATGAAATTCTTTTTTGAAAGAAATAGTACTTTTTCAAGTTTCAAAAGTTAACAGGGAGAAGAGTTTATGAGCGCACTGTATATAGTTCTTTTTATTGTTGTTTTATGTACCTTTTCTTGTTGTTTTATGTACCTATACGATGTAAAAAGTGTTCCGCCCGTTAGCTAATAACTTATTTATTCCCATCCAACATGAAAGTTTCTTTCGGCATCACCAATATTAGGTAAATTTATATACATATACCTACCAGGAACAAACAAAGTTTCTGACAGTGTTAAATAATTTAAACAGGCTTTAACAAAATAACACTTACCTAGGTATATGCTAACAGAATTTACCTAGCATTATTTTGTTAAATATATGGACATACCGCATTGTACAAATCAATAACTGTAAATTTTACCCTAAAAGAGAAGATTGTCATTCTACACCTATTGAAGAGAAAAAAAAATCAGATATAAAGAAAAAAGTATTAATCCAGATAAAACTCCCTGTCATAATAACTGAAATAACTCATCCGTCTATCAATCGTCAACTCTTGCCATTCAATCCTGCACCCTGTATACTGCACATCCCTCGCACATCAAATACATTTTTAAAAATGTAAATTTAATTTTAAAAAACAAAAGCTAAATGGGGGAAAACCTGAGAAGTGGTCTTCGACATACAATAAAAAGTGCGTCTTTTTCTAAGACATTTTGTGTAAAAAAAACGAACAAAAAATTCAATTCCCCATCATTGTTATTATCTTTCTCCAATTCTTCTCTAAACTGTCTACATCTACCTACTCCACATTGTCTTCCAAATATTCCTTCAATTTCTTTTCATAATATTTTATTCTGGCTTCTTCTAACTTTTTGAATATTCTCACTACAAATGTTACATATTCAATTTGTTCAGTATCTTCATTTCCTATCATTTCGGTTAACATTTCATTAAATTCATCTCCAGAGAGAAAATCACCTTTGGAAGTCATTTTGTGTAAAAAAAAAAATCGAACAAAAAATTCAATTCCCCATCATTGTTATTATCTTTCTCCAATTCTCCTCTAAACTGTCTACATCTACCTACTCCACATTGTCTTGCAAATATCCCTTCAATTTTTTTTCATATTTTATTTTGGCTTCTTCTAACTTTTTGAACATTCTCTTTACAAATGTTACATATTCAATTTGTTCAGTATCTTCATTTCCTATCATTTCGGTTAACATTTCATTAAATTCATCTCCAGAGAGAAAATCACCTTTAGAAGTCATACTTAGTTCAAACATCTGACGTGAAATGAAACCTATTGATAGAATAATCATAAACTCATCAATCCATAATACAGGAGGACGGAGAGATTCCCGATTGATTAACCCGTAAGAGTGTATATCATAGGATTGTGGATAGTCACCCTGTGGCCATTTAAAGTAATACATTTGAAGCAGTAGAACAATTGAATTTTGTTGCTTCTTTCAGAAGCTGTCTCATACTCGTATATTGTATTCTTTCATATTCCACTGAACAAATAAGAACCTCTCATATAAGTACGATAGTTCTTTTGTTTGTCTTTGAGTACCACGATAGGTCTCTAATCGGATTCATTATAGTTTATAATTATTTATTTATAAAATGAGCTGATTAGTTTTGCGCCACCCGCAGATAAGTGTGTGAAGTGAACTGAACAGAACTGTTTTACAGAACTACTAGTTGAACACCAGTGTGTTCTGTAATGTTTAACAGGAGGGCGTATTTTTATATTAACTTCCATAGCCACACAGTATGAAATAAAATTCATGATGGATACGTATTTTTTTTTTTTTCATACTAGACTGCATTAAAGTATTCTACTATAAAAATATTCTTGAACAAAAGATAAGTAGAACCACTCAAAAGAAATCTAGATTTCCTTCACAATAGAATATATGTCATAAAAAATCTTTTTGATGAGACAGTTGTATCTGAAGATTTCATCAAAAGACCAGAAAAAAATCTATTCCCAGGCATACTTATCTGTCATAAAAATCAATCTGCTAACCTGTTCCATCTTTATCCAAGCTTTTGAAAGCATTTAATATTTCTTGTTCTCCATAAGCACTAACTTTATGTTCAATGTCAATCATTATCTTTTTAAATTGTTGAAATGTCATTACATCTAGTCCTTTGAGTTGACTTTGTATTTCTAATAAGAATATATAAAATAAAACTTCAGGTGGTCCGACTTAGGGGAGAACCGTAGGGTCCTCGAACAAGGGAAAAATCCCACGTTCAAAATATTTTTCACGTTTGGGGAAAAAATGTTTGCTCAAGCAGTAAAGGCATGGCCGTAAAAACGTTTCCTAACCTGTCGAAGGGGGTTAAAATAAGTCAATAAAGCTAAGTAAATATAAAAAGTTAAAAACAAAAGAAAAGTAAAAAAAATAAAAATATGGTTAGTGGGATTTTTCCCGCGATGTGTCACGCCGCACGCGACAAAAATCCCAGAACTATGGAACCCTACAGTTCTTCCCGGAGTCATACCCAACTTCAGGGGAGCAAAATTAATATAGTATATTAACATCCCTGAATTCACCTGACATAGAATAGAGAGAGGCTATGTTTGAATTGTGGGGATACACAAGACACGAATGTTGAAAATATATTCCTTCCAAGGTATTCTCAAAATAATAAAAATGAAGAGAGAGAATGGTCAGGGAAAACTGGTATTACTTGGTCACTTGATGAGAAAAGATAAATATAAATTTGTAGGACATTGAGGTTTGGAAATACAGGGTGTCCCAAAGAGAAATGTCAATATCTTTTGAATAGCTTTATGGGAAATTTTGCATGGAATTATATGATAAATTAAACCACTTGATGGTGTGATCAATTTTTTAGGGGCAGCTCCATGTGGCCCCCCGGGGGTACAAACTTTTGTTAATTAAAACGAACCCCTATCTTGTGATACATTTTCATAAAGGCAATAGAATTAGAAGTACTGTGCAAAAAAATTACACGTCTAACGTGTTTGGTTTCAAAATGGGGCCCATTTGAAATTTCCAAGATATGACTTCCAAGAGTGTCTAAAACTAGGCGAATTATTTCCAATGGGATATTGAATGATTGCATAGGACATTAGTGTCGAGGAACCTATTTTTTAGACATAATTCGCCTAGTTTTAGACACTTCGCCTACTTTTAGAAATAATTCGCCTAGTTTTATACACTCTTGGAAGTCATATCTTGGAAATTTCAAACGGCCGCCATTTTGAAACCAAACAAGCTGGACGTGTATTTTTTTTGCAAAGTACTTCTAATTCTATTTTCTTTTTGAAATTGTATCACAAGATGGGGGTTCGTATTTAAAAAACAAAAGTTGGACCCCCTGGGGGCAACATGGGACCCCCTGGGGGCAATTTGGGATATAATACCATGCAAATTTTTTTCAAACTCCACATAAATCCGTTCAAAAAATATTCAGGTGGTCTCGGACTTTTGGGACACCCTGTATAAGATAATGTAGACATTTGAGGCGACCCAATGTAAAAAAAAATGGCCGGCAATATATTTGATGGCATCCAAATGTTTCAAAACTTAATGAGACCCCAAATATGACATGAATAACACATTTCAAGTATCTGTCTCTATACCATTTTCTTTTTAGACAGGTTTAATGAAAACCGTTAAAAAAGGTGATAACTACCAGCAGTATATTTGATTGCAGTTCCAAAGCCTACTGACACCCCAAATCTATAGCTCTTACAATTATCTTTTTAGACGGCAAACCTAAAAAGCGGCCAAAATCGTTTGTCCGCCGCGCCTTACGCCGTGAATGGCACTTAGCGTTGACCTATTTGTAGGTCCCATCTGGGTTCTAATTGTACCCCGAAACTTTTGGTTGCAATTGAATACACCCTTAGCGGGTTTCCGCTTTTTTGTGGTTTTAGGTATTGCTGTGCAAAAAGAGAATGTTAAGAGCCAGAGACTTGAAAGTTATACCAAATTTGTATGTCAAATTTTTGGACATATTTAAGTGAGACACGAGGAAAGCAAAGTATACACAGTAATGTCACCATTATCAGAATATTTTTAGGACCAATAATACCAGCCCCGAAAGCTCAGTGGGCACAGCGTCTGCCTGGTTGTCTAGATTCGAACCAACAGCCTCCTGGTTTCGAGTCCATTTCTAAAAAGGAAATTAAAAGAAAGAAAAAATAAGGCTCATCAAAAGTAAAGTATTTAGAAAAGTAAAAGTTTTTTGCCACCTCATACATATACACAATTTTCTACTTAATCCCTCTGACCCGCTTTATTAGCCTGGTGAATACACAAGAGACAAAAAATTCGCCATCCTGTCAATTTGTATGCCCAAGTTTTGTATTAAGAAACCCCCGTCTTGAATGACCAATAGAAGGGACGTTAAGCCAAATTAAAAAAAATAACCTATTTTAGAATTTTGGACCCTTCTGATGAAAATAATAACTACTGCCCTAATGACAAGTCCGGGCTTAGCTGAAAGTATTTTGGTCGTTTTTTTTAATTCCTGACTAACATTAAAATACAAAAAAAAACAAAATAATTTTTGTTAAATGTTAATTGTTCAAAGCAATGTTCCATTAGAAATTAATATTATTATTACCCGGTAAAATGCAAAAAAAATTTGTCAGTTACGTTTTACTGGATAAACTAGAATAAGGACATATATATCACTTAAATTCTTGGAAAGGAAGTCTACATTTTATTCATAAACGCTGCTCCTCACAAGGTTCCTCTAAAATATTTCATTTATTTTTTTATTTTATTTTTCGCTTCCCAAATTACATAATTTACATGGTCAAACACATGACTTTGATCATCTGGCACAAGTACGAGTAGGAATGATTAATAAAGTGATCTTGAGAATGACAGATTCAAATGCTAATTACTTCAAAAACATGAAGACAATGTCCCAAGTAGGTATGTGAGTATGTGTATGAAGAATGACAAATTCAAAGGGTCATTCCTTTAAAAACTTGAAGAGAGTGTCTCAAGTAGGTATGTGTATGAAAGCCTACTTGCATACAAAACAAAAAATTCCATCTATGCAAATTAATGTACTTATGTGTGTTCATTCGGCCATTCATCTGATTGGTATGAGGGATGAATCTTTTGTGCATTCTTGTGTGATCTTTCACGAAGGTTTCTAACGAAAGAATATTCTTATATTTTTCCGTTGGATGCGCAACGTTCCATTCTTCGATGTTCCTTTAAAATCCAATGAGATGAAATCCCACTGACAACAAAATGGCTTAGCTCCTAATCAAAATGTTTCTATCAGAAGCATACCTTAGGCTATTGACGAAGAAGGTGCGACCAGATAGTAAAAATCTTTATCGGTATACCTGTCCAAAAATCCAAAAAAATGGTTTTATAAGTATACCTTTAAGTCTGATGATCCTATACGATTTTATTTGATTTCTTTGTACTGGTTTATTATTTTCAATAATGAACATTTGGAATCGTCATGGAAAAAAAATTAACCCCCTCAAATTTGATATTATACGTTTCAAGGTACGTAGAATCCAAAAATCGAATAAAAAATCCGTTTGTCCGCCATCCGCCGTGATGGGCACTTTTGCCACTTAGCGTTGACCAATTTGGATAAAATTTGGTATATAGGTCCCATCTGGGCTCTAATTGTGACCCGAAACTTTTTTTAGTTGCAATCGAGTACACCCTTGGCGATTTTCGCCGCTTTTTAGCGGTTTTCAGTATTGCTGTCTAAAAGGAGAATGGTAAGAGCTAGAGATTTGAAATGTTGTATGTATGTCATATTTGTGGTCTCTGTTAGCTCCGTCACTTTTGTGTTCAATCAAATATACCGCTGGCAGTTTGTACCACTTTAAAGCGGTTTTCATCATGGGCGTAGGAAGGGGGGGGGCAGCAGGGGGCAGCTGCCCCCCCTAGAAATTTCCAAGAGTATGCAGCACGGAAGGGGCAACTTAAATTTACACTAGATAAAATGATTTTTGGAAGCAAAAAAGTCATCANGAGTTTTTTTTTTTTTTTTTTCGCACGCGCTTATAACTCTTGTTATGAAATTGATTTTATTTGCTCCTGCAAAAAAGTATTAATTATTTTGATTCGACTTTTTTTCACTCCACATATCAAAAATTGCAAGTACCTAGTTAACTTTAGGAGAGCGTGTATTTTGGATAATTTTCTCTTTTTCTCCAAATCAAAAAATCTCATCCCCATCCTGAAGCTTAGATGGTTCAGGACCCAAGACGGATCAATGACTCATTTTTTGGAGTGATTTCTGTTCATTGGGGTTTTTAGGTGAAATATCATATAAAACTCTCGTCTAGATGAAAGTTAGATTTATAGATTTCCTGATAAAAACCATCCTGAAAATCTGAAAACAAAAAGCTAAATCCTTATGGGGATTAGAAGGTTAAACACACTGTATATGTTTATATCAGGAAAAAATTCCTCGAAAATTTGTTTTGTATAAAAATAGACAATATACCGATGTTATTGTTGATTAAAAATATTTTTATTTTTTTAAATTGCGATGAAAAACAAAATTATTTATGATAAAAAACATCCTGAAAATCTGAAAACAAAAAGCTAAATCCTTATGGGGATTAGAAGGTAAACACACTGTATATGTTTATATCAGGAAAAAATTCCTCGAAAAATTGTTTTGTATAAAAATAGACAATATACCGATGTTATTGTTGATTAAAAATATTTTTATTATTTTAAATTGCGATGAAAAACAAAATTATTTAACTAAAATAAATTTCCTCTAAAAAAATGTTGTGTTCTTTTTGAAAAGAAATAAATGGCACGGAAAACCGTACTAGTGTCTCTTCCTTTATCTAATATAATATGAAATGATAAAAAAAATATATCTAATATAATTCTTGGGTGATTCAATATGCCAAATTTTATCAAAATGTGCGGACTTTTATATTTTTACATATGTGGGCCCCTTTCGGGGCCCCAAAATAGGTACCAACAATAATTGTCCTCTTCAATATTTGGGTGAGTGAGTATACTATTTTTTTNTGTGGGCCCCTGTCGGGGCCACAAAATAGGTACCACAAATAATTGTCCTCTTCAATATTTGGGTGAGAGAGTATATTATTTTTTTTTAAGTTCAGACGATTTTTATATTTTTGCATTTGGGGGCCCCTTCCAGAGACCCAAAATCTAAATTTCTACAAAATACCAGAAATTGTTGAATATAATTCCAATGTGACTGAATGTACCAAATTTTATAAAAATGGGACGACTTTTATATTTTTACATTTATGGGCCACTGCCGGTGCCCCAAAACCGAAATTTCTTTGAAATACCAAAACATATGGACTAAAATACTCAGATGACTGTGCATACCAAATTTGATAAAAATTAGAGTTTTGGGACCCTGCTGGCACCTCTCAAAGGGGACGTTCTTTGTCCTGGGACCCTGGGCGGGGCCACTCTGAATAAAAGCTGGAAAAGAGTGATTCTAATAAGTTGTATAATCCCTTTAGGCTCCAGACATTAATTGTTTTGAATTTTATGTGATTAAACGGGAACGTTTTCTTTTAAAAGCGATAATCAATTAAAGAAGCTTATTGGGCCCACTGGCAGGGCCCCTGAAAAAGGCCTTGTGGTTAGGCCTTTTTCAGGGGATTTTATTTTTTCATAAAAATATGCCATAGTTACTTAAATTTCATTTAATTGTTTATGTGGTTTTGATTTTAGGAATTTGTTCCAATTGCGACGTTCTTGGTCCCGAACCGAGGGGGGAATATAAAGTGAAGACAGATATTAATAATTTTTAATACTTTGAACGTTACCCCTGTCGGCTCTAGACATTTTTTAAAAATTTGAAATTGGTGAACTGTTTTCTTTTAAAAGAAATTTCTATTTTAAGAAGCTTGTTGTGTCCCTAGCGGGGAGATACTCCCGCGTGAGACCATTTATTTTAGATAAAATCATTTCAGAATTACTTTTAAATTTCATCAAAATTGGTTATGTGGTTTGGAATTTAGAGACTCGGTCCCAAAAAATCTAATCGGGGCATTGGGGGGCCCTAGGGGCACCCCTCGGGGTGATAGATGACCAGTGCCAAATTTAATAGAAAATTTTTGTGTCATTCTCGTTAATTCTTCTCATTCTTCTATGGCATTAATCGTAATTTAATCATAATTTTTCATATGGAGTTCATATAAGTAAGACATGGTCGTATAAACGTAACCTAACTTTAACAAGTGTTTTCATGACAGCGAGACACAGCAATTAGATCGGATGACAAAAGATCGATTTTTCCTATTCATAATATTTTTTTTTTTAATTTGGCTTAACGTCTCTTTAACATCTATTGGTCATTAAAGAGGTTGGGCCGGAAAAAATGAGCCAACGATACGTGGTGTTCCCAAGCTGTCACCATCCAAGTACTGACCACGCCCGACGTTGCTTAACTTCGTTGCTTGATCTGACGGGAACTGGTGTATTCAACGTGATATGATCGTTGGCTACTATTCACAATAGAAAAAAAAGTTGTGCCAAAGACGTTTCCAAAAATGTAGGATATGATCTTGATTTTCCTCAGAGCGGTTGAAGATTCCAAAAGAGATCAAACATTTGAAATTAGGACATAATTTTGAAATAAACAGGTTAAAAATACCTAGAGAAACTGATTCAATTTGTGCGAAAAACGTTGGCACGAAGTGAATGTAAACATCTAATTTGAGATTAGTAAACACTTATATTGGAAACGTTTGTATTAGGACTCAGCTTCATTTATATTTAAAATGTCTGTAAATAATCCTAAGAACAATTTAAAACAAACACCAAGTTGCTATAAGCTACAAAAATAAAACAAAAGACACTTAGGTACGTGTAACTTTTTCTTTACCTCTAATTTGTTTCAAATTTGGATCATAGCCTAATAATTGAACCATGAATTCTAATTCGTTTGCATTTATCTGATTGTCTCCTTTTACATCAAACTTTTCAAAAATCATTTCCCATTCAGAAAGCTTTTCAAATGAAATTTCAGTTGGTGATATAGACATTACAATAATGGGAACCTTTCACAAATAGCTTGTTATAGATACACGTACATGTAATAGGAAAGCTTGTTACATAAACATACAGTCGTAGGTGCATGCGGAAAAATATTTTTAAATCCAGTATACCTAACTGTATTGTAGGAATTTCTAGAGAAAACTCTGTCAGAGAATCTTAACATTTAATCATAAGCCAGTAGGAGGAAATGGTTTATACAACATAGTCATTAACACGATGAACACGTCAGTTTCTGTAGATTCATCGAATAAAAACAGCGCTCAGCGAATTTTTACTTAATGGGTGACTACTTTGGTTTGCACGTCTTGATGATGGCTATTTCCGGCCTAAAACAAGCCGAGTGAGGTCAATTTGTTTATATGATTTTAAAGATTTCCGCATTAAACTGCATCATGCAAATAGAGAGTAAAATGCCAGTCCCGAATGACCAATTAATGTTAAAGAGAATTTAAGAAGAAAAAAAATTTCCCCTGCCACAAACGACCAGATTGATAGAACCCAAAATCTATTCAATAAATTTTGGGAACATAATAAATGTCCATAATTAATGTCATCAAAATCATACAAGGCGTTAGAGAGTTATAGACAAACTGACGGACGTTTAAACAAGGATAGTGACGTAAAAGTTAAAACTAGACTTCTCTTTGTCCAATTACAGATTGTCGAATAGACCAAAATTTGAACCTTGTGGTTCTCCGTCTGGAGCTAACCATTATTTGTACGTGCATTTAACCAGAAAGTCCTCTCTAATAAAAATTTATTATAGTTTTCTATTTGTTGTACATATACATTCAAACCTCCCGCGCCGATCTTCACATAACACCCACAGAAAACATATTCGACACGTGGGAGAAAGAAATGGAATGTGTAAAAAGCCTCTGAATATTTCTACAACCATAAACATAAATTCTCTTGTATATATGTGAAAATTGCTCAAAAAACAGAAGGAAATCTTTTGTGAGAATGGGTGAAATGAATGTACGTTATACGACTATGTATGTCTTCTCTACTCCATACTTATACAGTATACAGGGTGCAACACAAATTTCAATTGAGACCAAAACAGTTGGTTACATGAGACCATTTTTTTGTTCAATGCAGTTTTGCACTGTGCTATAAGTATTTGTCGCAGTACTTGGAATTCCGACTTAACTTTAATAATAATAAATAGATAAGACCATGAACATGAGTGGTGCTTCTCACTGATTCGTTTTAGACTTTTTGTTCGAAAAGTAAATGACCATGAACATTAGTGGCGCTTCTCACTGATTCGTTTTAGACTTTTCGTTCGAAAAGTAAATGACCATGAACATTAGTGGTGCTTCTCACTGATTCGTTTTAGACTTTTTGTTCGAAAAGTAAATGACCATGAACATTAGTGGTGCTTCTCACTGATTCGTTTTAGACTTTTCGTTCGAAAAGTAAATGACCATGAACATTAGTGGTGCTTCTCACTGATTCGTTTTAGACTTTTCGTTCGAAAAGTAAATGACCATGA
>CM022880.1:15168452-15219893 GCA_012654025.1 Pachypsylla venusta
GAGAAACAGTGATGAAAAGGTGATAATATTTGGTGGGCGCGCCCTTTACCCCCGTGGCTGGCGCCCCAGTTGGAATATTAAAAAAGCCTTTCTTCTTGCACATCTAGAACATAAAGCGAACCTACATACCAAATTTCAGCCCCCGGAAATGTACCGTTACTGAGAAACAGTGATGAAAAGTTGACCATCATATGTAAACGCACCACTTTTTCCCCCGCAGCGGGCGCCCCAATTGGAATATTTAAAAATCCTTTCTTAGTGCGCATCTAAGACCTAAGTGTGACCTACATGCCAAATTTCAGCCTCATAGGACGTATCAGTGCGGAGAAATTGCGATGAGTGTTAAGTGAGTGTGTTTCTCTTTTATATATATAGAATAGATACAGGGTGTAACACAAATTTCAATTGAGACCAAAACAGTGTGTTACAATAAGTAGTTGTCGCAGCACTTGGAATTCCGACTTAACTTTAATAATAATAAATAGATGAGACCATGAACATTAGTGGTGCTTCTCACTGATTCGTTTTAGACTTTTCGTTCGAAAAGTAAATGACCATGAACATTAGTGGTGCTTCTCACTGATTAGTTTTAGACTTTTCGTTCGAAAAGTAAATAACCATGATCATTAGTGGTGCTTCTCACTGATTCGTTTTAGACTATTCGTCCGAAAAGTAAAGTAAAGAAAGTAATTCGTTCGAAAAAAGATATGAAATGTGGATCAAAATCTCTGAAATTCTGAAGAGTGGTAGATTTTAGAGTGTTTTCCAGGCGAAAAAAGGAACAGATGTTGTGTTATTGAAAATCGGTAAAGATTGAAAATCGGTCATATAATTTAATTGGTACCCTTTAATTGTCTACCTTCACCAGCATACTGATTATTAATAACCTTTCTTAAGATATGGGTACCTACAGAGTGTCCACCATTTCAAAAGCATTCCTTATCTAATGAATAATTGTAAATTCAGCATACGTGACCACAAACTGTATGCTTGATTATTAGTCAATTTTCAAAAATACAAAAATGGTCCGTTTTTCGACATTCGAAGCATTGATACTGTTGATGTACATCATAAAATTGTTTCAAAATTTCAGCAAATTTTAATGCGGGGTCTTTCTAATTGTTTAACAAGACCTATAACAAGTTTTGGGCTGTATGATCATGTGAGGCAGAACGGCATTTCAAATCTTTTGTTCTTATTGGAACACCCTTTAGAAGTTAAAATTATGACGTGATTTCATATTATCATAACTTAGCGAAATATAAAACATGATGTAAAGAGTTATGATAGGCCTTGTGTGTAAAATATTTATACATTAAATAAAAATTCTATTGTGACAAAAATTAAACGACAAAAAAATGTTTAATAAAAATCTGTCAACAACTCAAAGTACACAAAAGTCACAATATTATTATTTTATTTGATGTTTTGACATAGGATTTTCAGATAACAGAATGTTCAGGATAACTGGATGATGGATATGTGTCGTGTCGCAGAATGACCGGTACCTACCCAACCTTAATTATTGACCGGCTTGAACATTTTGAATTCTGTAAAGCTCTAAGGATGAAAACCATGGTCAATCCAATGGTTATGGTGAGATCCAGGTTGCACACCCTGAAGTATTTTTTAAATGACTATGATTAGAATACAAGTTACGAGTATTTAGGCACTTTGTCATTGTATTATAAATTTCTCATTCCTCTGGCTGTGAAAATTTAGAAGATTAATGTTTTGCTTTTTTTCTTTATTTAAGTTACTTTCCACTTGTCCTAAATTACACCTCGTTTCAGATTTTCACCGGATTTCTAAGGGGCGTTTTCTAAACAGCCTAATTTTAACCTCCAGAAAATAACTGACATTTGACGACATTGATGAAAATGAAATTGTAGACTTGGTCACCCCGTCTTGAATGACCAATAGATGTTAAAGAGACGTTAAGCCAAATTAAAATAAAAAAAAAAGACTTGGTCACCACGTGAGTGATGATACTGACTATTCTTGTCTTAAGACAGGCTGGGTAAGGTCCACCTCAGTTTGTCAGTTTTCAGCGAATGAAGGGTAAAATTCCCGTCTCGAATACCAATAGATGTTAAAGGAACGATAAGCCAAAAAACTTGAAAATAAAGTTTTGTGAAATCAAATAATTGTAAAAAAAATAGCTTGTATTTATTGACTCGTGTCTCAATAAAAAGCAACACACTCCATCAGTAGAGGAAATAAAAAAGCGACATAAATATTTCTTTCAAAATAGTGAACGAAATGTAGTTACAGGTGTCCATTTAAAATTAGGTCATTTTCTTATTTAGGACAATCTTTCAAAATAGGACTTTTATTACTCTGTCACAATCATACTTTTCCCAAATAAAAATTGAATTGGAAAATTCTACATAACACAAAGTACGGTACAATTGGGTCAATAGTGGGTTGGAAAGAAACAAAACTTCAAATTATAATTATTCCTTTGTTTGAGGATGTATTTTTAGAAAATCCAGAATAATCTCCCTATTCAGATCTAAAGAGAACTTTTCCCTAAATTTATTAACAATACTCCCCAAACAAAGAAATAATTATTGATTGGACGAAGTAAGCTCCAAAATTTTACGCCACCACCATGTGGGTGTACTTTCTTCAGTCAGACACATATTCAATAGATTACGAAAAAATATTATCCTCAATTTTTTATATTTTACGGTTCAACATATATGTAGAATATAACTAGTGGAACAAGATGATCAGGTGTTCACGTTAGTGTTGTAGTCATTTATAGAAAAAAAATACCAATAGAAAAAAAAAAAAAAAAAAAAAAAAAAAAAAAAAAAAAAAAAAAAAAAAAAANGCAAAGTTTCGTGCAATTCCGAGCTGTAGTTCGTAAGTTATAAGCGAACAAACAAACAAACAAACAAATAAATAAATAAACAAACAAACAAACAGACATTCACTTTTATATATATAGACTAGTGGAACAAGATGATCAGGTGTTCACGTTAGTGTTGTAGTCATTTATAGAAAAAAATAACAATAGTCCGAATATAAAATTGCTGATCTGATCATAAGTCAGATGCATCTATGAAAACATTTTTCTTGTAATGCTACGATGGTTTTGTTTCTGGAGTTTTTATTCTTAACAAGATTTATAGTCCTGTACGTGTTAAATTCGTTTTTTTGAAATAGGTGCTTTCGCGGCAAATCCTCAGAAATGAATTCGATTTAATCGGGCACATTGATAATTTTAAGAAGTCTGAACAAGGAGATACATTTTTATCATTCGAAGGGATACATTTTTGAATTAACATTGGTCTGGTGGTTTAAAAGTCATTAAATATTTGGGAAAACCGTATTAAATATTCATTTATTTAATAGGTTTTTTTAAAAAAATATATAGAAGTATTATAAATTTTTTTATAGTATTATAAAAACTCACTTTCGTTTAAACTTTCAATTATTTCTTCTTATTTCGTCACCATATAATATAAAGAATCTCTATTCGGAATTTAAAGTTTCTAAGTTTTCGCCATCATAGGGTTACGTAGATAATGAGTCCGAGTCAGTATTTGTGATTTATAGATATATGTTTTTCCTTAGTTTATTTAAACCTATAGTCGGATTCTAGAAATCGATACGTTCTTTCATCTAAAAAATATTTAGTATTTATACTTCCTTTGGTTATGCATTCCAACATAATCAAGCGAAGTCTCTTTGCCTATCTCTAATTAGTTTCTTCACAATTCAAAATTTTCTAGTAATTCAAAGTTGAAAGGGTGGAGCGGAGTGCATTGCCATTCTGGGACAATTAGTATAAACTGTATATCATGCCAGAATAAAAATGAAATACATGCATCGAATAATGAATAATTTTTTACCTTGCCATCAGTTCTTCGAATGCCATCATGTATTTTCCATACCATCTCTGGACCTGCACTGGAGACGTGTTTGCCAATTTCGAAATATTGTACAATTGGATTGTTGTCCAAATATCCCGCTCCTGATGCACCGCTTCCTCCTCCTACACCATGTTTTAACTTGCTGAACATGGCAGTAGCGGGCATTGAACTTCTTCTGACTGTTGTTGAACATGGTACGGAAGAAGTCGGGCCCGACCGAAATGATTTTGGAAGCCAATGTGTTGAAAAAGAAATTTTGGCTGTTTTTTTATAAAAAATTAATCTCAAATATTTCAACTTTTTTTGTTTGTTGTGTAGAAAATGATACTGAAAGTTTATACTTCTACAAACTTTTCAATAAAAATCATTTAAACTTAAATAGCATTTTTAGCTAAAATTCAATTTCCCTTTAAAAATCGTCGTTTTTAACACCATTTCTTTGAAATTTCTACTTTTCAAGTTTAATACTGCTAAATATAAAAATATTTTGTTTTCACGCCAATATTATTTTGGTAGGTATTTATTTTTAAATCGCAAAACTTGGCGCATAATTTTATTCAAAAAAATATAAACTTTTGAATTTGAAATAAAACGACAGGAAAAAAAAGTACGGAATAAATATATGAAAAAGGGTAAAAAAATCGGGGGACAAAGAGCACAGGAATTTAAATTCTTATCATTTTTAATATATTTCCAACCAAAATGTCGAAAGAATGGTGGATATTATTGCTTAGCGTGAGCCAACTGCACTTGGCCTAATTGACACCTGCAACATAGAACATGAAATGGAACAATAAGTGAGAGAATAAAGTACGACTAAACACACAAGTGATCGCAATTAGGTATAACTTTAATCAAATTTAGCTACTGGGTACCTGAAGTTTCAAACAATATGTTTCTGGAAAGAAGTGAATCAGGCACATCCACTTATAAAATTATATCACAAAAAAATATCAATGAATAAAGGCAAAAGTTCTAACAATTATTGCAAAACAATCCTTCCATAAAACCGCAAAGATATTCGTAAATAATACATCTATCAAGTTCACCTATTCTTATGTCCTGTTAATTTTTCATCCTACACTTCAATTTACTATTGCATTTTCTTCTGGCTTTACATCTATCCAAGCGGAGGCGTGAAATAATTCACTGGTAAGTGTAAAGTCAGAATTACTTTATATTAATAACATTGAGACAGAAGGAAAATGCAATAATAAATTTAGAACTTTGGCGCATATCATTAATTTATCGTTCAGTCTTATATTGCTTGTTAATCGTACGAAGTTAAATCACAACGAGATTTCCTTTGATGGTGTCTTTATTATTTTATGCCACGAAAAAATTTCAAACACCTTGTCCGATTAGACATTTATAAGGTGAATAGAGTTGGCCCTCATGGTAGCCGCGGTAATTTGGTGTGTTCACAGAACTAGTANCTTTATATTAATAACATTGAGCCAGAAGGAAAATGCAATAATAAATTTAGAACTTTGGCGCATAACATTAATTTATCGTTCAGTCTTATATTGCTTGTTAATCGTACGAAGCTAAATCACAACGAGATTTCCTTTGATGGTGTCTTTATTATTTTATGCCACGAAAAAATTTCAAACACCTTGTCCGATTGGACATTTATAAGGTGAATAGAGTTGGCCCTCATGGTAGCCGCGGTAATTTGGTGTGTTCACAGAACTAGTAGTTTAAATAGATTTTGTTACTAGCATTGATTTTTTCTTGGTAGAAAAGTGAGGTCTAGTTTTAACTCCACGATTAATTTCAGTTTGCCTTTTCGTACAACAATAACTTCCATTCACCTTGTCGGATTCTGATAAAAATTGATATGGACATTGGATTCTGAGCCAACTGCGTCCTCATAATGGCGGTTTTAAGAGAGTAAGACTACAGTTCACGTTTGTTTCAAAGTAAAGCTTAATATGTATTATAGCCCGTAGGCTTTGATCTTTTGAATTTTGTTTTAGCCTTACAAAAAAAAACGTTCCAAAAAATTATATGAGTGCACAGTGTGGACGTATTACATTTATTCTTAGTTTTAGCCTTTTGCCAGCGTCTATGGCACGTTGAATACACCAGTTCCCAATAGATCACTGAAGTTAAGCAACGTCCGGCGAGGTTGTACCATGTGAGTTCCACGTGGGTTCGCGCTCTCGTGATGCTGGCTATTTTTCCGGCCCAACCCGTGCTGGGTGAGGTCAATATGGGTGGCTGGTTTGCAAGTTTCCAGCGAATGGAGGATCTTGCAAGTTTCCGTCTTGAATGACCAATATATAACATGACCAATATATGTTAAAGAGACGTTAAGCAAAATTAAAAAAAAAGTTCCAGCTAAAATGACAGTAAAGAGTGAGAACGCAGTTTTACCAAATGGGCGTGGTACAAATTTAATATACCTACCATCCTAACACGAAAAAATAATTATAGAGTCATTTGCTTTTTAGATGGAAAGCAAATGACTATAATTACATAAGTTACAAAAATAGATATCTACCCTTATCACAGAGCAAGACAGATGGGGGGCCAAAAATAGGAAAGTAAAAAGTTGGAGGCCCTTAATAACTTCTTACGAAGTGTTCATCGCAAAGTTTCATTTTTGGACGTGATGATAATTTTATCTTGATGCAAGCTTTAGAATGTAGATATTATTTTACAGTAATTGAATCAGCGTAATCCAGCTCTTGTGAGGAGATCATCTATTATGAGTCTATATAACGGATCATGTAGGAGAGAAATTCAGATAGTTTTGACTTTTTGGTTTCTAAATTCAAAGATTTTTTTTTTTTTTAGAAAACCTAAATTTTGTTTTACCAAGGGTAAATATATGTTATGCCATAAATTTAAAACTGGTCGGGCACGCAGCCAGACATTTTTTTAAAATTATGACCTTCTTTAAAATGGCGCCTCGGATGGTAATGAGCTATCATCACTACTTTTTATAGCACCAAATATTCTAAAACAATACAATAAGGAAATGACAAAACAAGAAAGAAATGATAAATTATGTACATACATATACATATATACTATTAAGTACTTATAATTACTAGTAAACTGTATGAAAATACATACTAGTAAGCATAATTTCTCATTACCATCCGACACGCTCATTACCGGCCAATGTTAAATTGGATGCTGATGAGCCGGATGGTAATGAGAATTATCAACAATCTTTTTTTAATTAGTTTTTAAAAATATTGTTTATTACGCACAATCTAAATTAATTAGAGAAATAAAAATCACACTAATATTTATTTAAAAAAAAATAGCAGTAACTTGAAAGAGAAAAACACCCGAAAAAACAAGCGGTCAAAAAACAATCGCCGAGGGACACGAACGTTAATTCTATCTGAATTTCTCTCGTATAGAGGTCACAAATGATCCTATGACTCAACAGTAGGAGAATTAGGCTTTGATCAAACTACGGTTGTTTTGCCCGCCCGGGCGTCATTTTCCAATAAATAACCTCAACCCTGGACCGGCCGTAATTTTCTATCTTTGCTCCTCGATTTCCAGAGCGATATTAGAGCTAATAAAAGTTTCTCTATTAAACGGAAATATTATATTCAAACAAATTTAGAACATGTAGCACCAGTAAAATATCTTTAACTGATGATGAAGTGTGGTCTCTTTGTCAATATTTTTGAATGATCGGCACAAATGACATAGCTTTCTTGGTCCCGAGGGACAGGCTTGTGTACAAAAAATATCTGCTATCCTATTTTTACTTGAAGAACAAAACATGTTGTAAATTTTTAGTTCACTCAATTTTCAACTTTCCTTACCTACTTTTATGTCATTTGAAAATTGTCCATGGACGGGGCGTTACTCAAGTATTTAATAAAATGCATCGAGCGAGAATAGAGACATAGCCTTTGCGTTTTAAAGAATTCTATAATAGATTTAATGAGCGACTTTATCAACTTGAATAAACTAGATTACCTAAAGATCAGATGCTCAACACCAAAAACTTTCTTTGTGGTAAACAACGCTTGTACACAAACAACATAGTGGTTAAACAACGCTTTCTTTGATGTTTCGCAGTGCACTCAAGACGTTTGAGGTGAGGATTTTTACTATTCTATTCTATAATAATAGAAATCATTACTAGAGTCAGTCCCTTTACATGTCATAAAAAACTCAAATTCATGAGGACAAAATTCAATGGATTTGGGCCTACTGATTAACAGTCAGCGCGTATTACCACTGCACCACCAACCCATGATGTTGTTTGTCGTATCAAAACAGTAGGGATGGCTCTCACCTGGTTGTAAAACATATGTGCTCCCCAGAGTTGCCTCAAATCAATAAAAAATTCTATATCCGCCCGGGCTAATCAACTTATTCCTCTATTTCATTGTAGATAGAATTGCTTTGAAAATAAAAACAAATCAAATCTTACAAACAATAATTATTATAAATTAGCAGAAAAAACTCATTAAAAACAGAGAACAATGAAAAGCTCTCTTTTCTCTCGTTATTCCAGGAAATCACTTTTGTACTTTTTGAATAAGGCGTTAGCAACTGTCTAGGGATAAAACAGAAAGAAAACTCGAGGATAAAATAACCTTTGAATTTTTCATTTTAAACAACAATGTTTAACCTCTTTGGCAAATAAATTCTATTTAGAGCAACTCAAGTTTTTCTCAATGGCCTATTGTAACTTGTCTATAACCGGGCGAGTGCGATTTAATGGAAAATCTTTGAATCCTTAATATTTTTTGATAGGGTCCGGTGTCCTCAGAGGGCATCATAATATGCTACCCAACCCTTGCACCACCATCACTTTTCGTGATGGACGCGGTAAGTAAATTAGTATCTAGTAGGGATACAGGTTTTCCGATGTCTAAAAGTCCTTGAATATTTTTTCCAACCGGGGCCTTCCGTGGCCATTTGAATGGAATGAGATCTATAGTTCAATATACTTCTAGTATATTACGAACGACGCGGGTTAGGATACAAGAGAAACACGCTTTGTGTATAAATAAACTAGCTGATCTCACATCTTCGTGTGCGCCTTTTCGTGGTTCTAGAAATCTTTTTTATTGTTTTTTTTAATATCGAAAAATGATCCATAGCTGGGATACAAACCGGGGAAAAGTAAATGTTATGTTGCATATGGTTTTTGGGGAGTCCATTTCCGATTATTTTACATAAACATCTGCAATTTTTTTTATCATCATCTAAACAAAATGTTTTTTGTCAACTCTCTTAATTCCAGCTAAAAAAAAATACGGTCAAACGGGCAACATAGGTATGCGGCACTATTAGTGTATTTATTTCTAGCTTTATGATTTAATTTTAAATACATTTTGATGTAAGTGTCGAAAAACAGCATGCCCAATTAGCCCCGTTTAACAATATATTTTCAGTCACGCCGAAGTTGAACATCTCACCTGAGTCTCTTTTTTTAATTCTACAGTAATACTTCAAATATTTTTTCCATTATGATAAATGATTGAAGCTTAGTTTTTGCTTCGTTGTTTATTTAACTTCAAGAATTAATTAAAACAACTCAAAATATTTATCAAAAAATATCTCTAAGTATTACACCTGTTCAGGAAAAAAAATCCATTTTCCTTACAGTTTTATTATAATTATTTTAATGTTATCTCTTCGTTTTCTTTCTCATTCTTTGTGATAGAAGTTTCAGCATTCAATAAAACATTTCCATTCAAATTACCGAAGTTAACCAATGTCGGGCATGTTATGTTCCTTATGGTAGAGCGCTTTGAGACATCATGTTGATAGTTGTTTCATAATAAATTTATTCTTGTGAAAACAACTCAGGAGACGAAAATAACCGCACAACAAAGGTATTGTTAGAAAGAAGCTTGACGCCCTCTGACAAAGGTATTAACCTAATCGAAACTTAATCCCAAGTATATCAGTATATAAATATTATTTTCCCAACTCAAGCACAACTAACACCTAAGATAACTGGTATTATACAGTCGACCACTAAAACTCAACGAAATTTCTAAGAACGATGTGCGTTTAATTGTTAGCTTAATGTCAATTTTTGCTATTTGAAGATAGAAGAGTAAGTGCCAAGTCCTTTTTTTCACCGAAACAAAATTAAGAGTCAAATTAACAAATTGTTAATTAATATATTGAATGGTATTGAAGACCACACTTTGTTCTGTGAACTGTAGAACTAACTCAAATAATGGTCATCAATGTGGCCTAATAAGCAAATTCTATTGATGTATTGAATAGTGATATTATAACTAGACCCCACTGTCAGCCGTTGAGATTTCCGTTGATACCTTTCACACATGGAACCCCATAACAACACAAATTACATCTAAAAAAAATGAGGTCAAATTTGAAATTTGAAAATTTTGACTTTGCGGCCAGGGGCTTCATAATTAACGCTTGGTAAATTCTAATTAAAACAGAAATATAATCCTTTACCCTAACATCAGAAATTGAGAACAAACTTGAAGCTGCCAAAAATTTTAAAAATATGCGTGATGGTTCTGCTAAATTTTACTGCTTGTACCGTGTGTTTCCAAAAAAATCAACGGCTCTTTTAATAGATGCTTATCTGTTGAATTTATTCTGAAAGAAGTTCGTGTGGTAACACGCACATTAGCGTGACTTCCATCCCTTAAAATCTGCTAATACGTGCTTTTCTGTTGAATTTTAGTCTGAAAGTAGTTCGTGTGGTAACACACATATTACCATGACTTCCATCCCGTACAAACAAGTTTGCTAATACTTGCTTTTCTGTTGAATTTTAGTCTGAAAGTAGTTTTTGTGGTAACACACACATTACCATGACTTCCATCCCGTACAAACAAGGTTGCTAATACGTGCTTTTCTGTTGAATTTTATTCTGAAAGTAGTTTTTGTGGTAATACACACATTACCATGACTTCCATCCCGTATAAACAAGTTTGCTAATACGTGCTTTTCTGTTGAATTTTAGTCTGAAAACAGTTCATGTGGTCACATACAAAAACATGACTTCTCATCTACAAGTTAAAAGTTACGAGATTCTGTTACCGAAACGTGTGGAGAAATCTTTTTTAGTTTCTTTGAGCAGTGATTTTGAACGATTGTAATACCCCTTTAGGCAATTAAGAATTCTGAGACGACCTAAATAACAAGGGGGATCAAAGCGAACAATAAAATTATTAAAATAACAATTACAATTAGACGAATTGGGAATTAGATATAATATGTGAAAATTACTTGAAAGTTAAAAACTCTATGTCAATCTGAATTTTAAATTGGCCTAGTAAGTTCAAAGTTTATTCAACTGTAGAATGAAATTAAATTTTATTTATTTCATTTGAATAGGATGTAATTAACTGTGTGATTTTAGGTTTTATTAACCGTAGGGTTAAAGCAGTGCGCTGTGCTTGTGTTACAGGGGTCAATATCAGGAAAGGGAGGGAAGTAGTTATATGAAATTTTAACAGAGATGTTAATTGATATACCTACCTGATATATAAAAAAGGTGAACCATCATGGCAGGAAGAACTATTTAGTTTTGGTTCACGCTCAATGCAAATTTTGAACCGAACTTTTTACAAAATTCCACTGTTATAGGTTTCATTTATTTTATACATTAGATTTTTTAGATTCTTTTAAAACGGGTAGTTCTATGATGTAGTAGATCTAATAATTATTAGTTAATATGACCCGGGTGCTCAAACTGGACTCAAAACCTAATCAGCCAATTGTATGATCGAGATGAATATGCGTGCCAAACATAAATATTTTAGAAATAAATTTTCTCAAACTAAAGATGCTAGTGGTAAGAGATAGGAAAATATCTTCTTGATTAAAAGATTATAATTAAAAGTTACGAAGTTACAGGATTTGTCTGGAAAAACTTTCTATCTCACTCTTTTCAATGAACAATATTGGCATTTTTAATATCAAAATTTTGACCCAAAAATATTTTCCTGCAAAAAATAGATCGAAGGGGAAGAAAATAATACCCTTGACTTGACAGTTTTCCCCCCAAATTGACATTTCTGTCATTCTAATCCCTGCTCCTTATTTTTCTTTTTCCTCTAAGATATCCTGTTTCCTTTCCTCATTTATAAGACTCTAATAATGTCATTAAAATTTTATAATTTTTGAGCAGGAGGAGTTTTTCCCTTTCCATATTTTTCTTTCACATGTTGCATCGTTTTAACCCGCCAGTACACTACCCGGACATAGTTCTGTAAATTATACTTTTTTCTGTTCGTTCCACGATGAATTGTCCAATTATTTTGAAACTTACATTCATATAATTTGCTGATTAGTTTTGGAACCATAACTTTCCAACGCCTTTTAATATTTTAATGAAACTTGGCATAGACATTCTATTATTTCCATATCAATTGCTGATTGATAATTTCTGAGCACAAAATTTTTTCTTTAACATAAGGTCACTTATTTGTTCGTTCCATAGACCGATAACCCTCTTCGTATGGTCTCAATACCCTCATGGAATGCGATGATCATTTAGGGTCCTATCATTACACCCGGGACCTCGTAATGCTAATTTTAACTGCGTAAGTTTGTAGTTTAGAGAACCACTAGTTATTGATAATTGTCATATACCAGTTTGGCTCCGTATATCACCAAAACATTCATCTCGTTGTGAGGAACAAAGAATTATTTCCTTATTAGTCATGATTTATATGTATTTCCCTAAATTTGCATCTTGCTTAGCGTTCCACTTAAAACGTATTGAAAGTCATTATTATTTATCAAATTTATATTAGACATCCTATTGGTAGATTAAAAAACACTAGCTTTATTTATGACGAGGATTCACTTAGTAAATAAATCCTCGTCATAAATAAAGGTATAGTGTTTTTTAAAATGTATTGTTTCGTGAATAGATGCAGAGTGGGAACGTTTTACTCGCAAATGTTCCAAATTTTGTATTATTATAGCCTTAAAATTCCACAAATAATTAACGACATTGAAAACATCTCTCTTTAATAGTATAGAAGCGAGAAAAATTGTCAATGAAAAGAATGATTTACAATCCATGCACACCCCATCGTAATGAAAAATTAAAGAACAGAGAATTTGAACTTTTTAGATTATAGTTTGGTACACGAGGTGAGAAATACTTTTGGATACATTCAATACCTAAACAAGTGATATACAAACATGAGCGAATCAGTCATTAAGGATTGTATTTCTATCCTATAGCATCATATACAGGGTGAACTAGAATAACGTTAGCACAGACTTAGGATAGGCCAAACATATCATTTTGATCAAAAAATACTCTAATGAGTAGGTGTATGCTTAGATAGTGGTCATTTCCTAAATTTCGATCCGACCCCACAAAATCCCTTATAACTTTTTTTCATTTCATAGAGAAATTTAATTTAAAACAAGTACAAAATTATCTAGTTACATTAATTATGAGTCAGTCACGTAAATTTTGCGTTTTATATAAGTATAGATAGAACAATAAACTTGTGAATAAAATCAAAAAACTCTTAATTAAAACGAAAGTTCCGTTTCTGCTTAATTCCATCACAATAGGAAATCATTGCTTTGGAACAATGAATCAGTTTGGAAAATAACAACAAAACATTCAGTTGGGCACGTGGCATTTGAATACAAAGACATGACACAGATTTTTAATTATCTGAAAATAATTGAATGGTGATCTGATTGAATCTTTTACTAAATTACGCTAGAGCATAAAATAATCAAAGGAAGGTTGTGAAGTATTTTGTTTGATAGAAAAATAACAACAAAATGTCTTTATAACTCACTGTTACTAATAGCGATTGGTTTTATAGCTAAGATTTACAAGCATTTTCTTTGAATCAACAGGGGGACGGTATGATATAACGTAGTTATCGATAGGGCAAAATCGCATGAAATGTTTAAGGAAGGGGTCCTTTGTCTATCTTGTGTCAACAAAAGAAAGATGTATGATGACAGATACATTTGAATAGCATGTTTGGATGAAATTTGTACCACACTGTGAATGTAGTAGCAGATACTGGATGGGTAATATGCCACTCTACATGTGAAAAACGGAAAAAACAATAATCCCGAAATTTTGCTTATTGACAGATTTTTTTAAAGGTGATATACATTTTTAAAGTAAATAGATATTCGACACATCTAAGCTAAGGCTAACTTTTTGGGAAATATTTTTTTCCATTTTCTCTTTCTAGAACTTTTGAGACATAAGATATACAAATCACAACACATTACATAAATCACATATAGGTACAAAACATTACACAAATCACATATAGGTACGGCAAATTACACAAATCACAAAGAGTAAACATAAGGTTCACATCAAAGCTCCGCCCCCAGGAATCTGCAAGGATATCAGGACGCTTATTATTAATATTGACGACTTTTTTCATTCAGAGACAATGTATCAACATTCTAACACCCTCCAACCATCGAAAAGCGCAATACACCGTCATGGATCTCAGGTTCATCCAGAGTGATTACCTAGATATTATCTGCATAGATAATACACTTTTTTAATTAGGATGTTTCGATATTTTGTTCAATCCGAAATTGATGGGAATAACTTTTTAACAATGCTGAAATTCTGTATTCTAATCTTGTTTCACAATACTGAATGGTATTCAGCTGAGGTCTTCGATTTTTTTTTTGTGTTCGGAGCGCGTATGGTTATTTATTGAGTACTCTATACAGGTTGTACTATTTTAAGTGGCCATTTTTATTCCGAATTTATTCCGAAACCATTGGAGTGACAATAAAATTATTCCAACCGAATGTTCACAAAAAAGGGGACGACTTATTATGATGACCTTGGCTGACTTGTCAAGGTTGTCCTTCGAGGTCAGATGAAGGTCAGTTTAATTTTCTCAAATAAGACAAACTAAATTATATTACATTTTCGGATTTCATTTGCAATTCATTTGACTATTCACTTTATGTTTTTCTTAAACTTTTTTGCGCCAAATTTTGGGAATGTTTTTTGGTCTGACAATTTCCTATACAACGGTTTCCTTTTTTCACTTGTTTGTTCATTTTATAAAAAAAATTACTCTTGCAATGCATTTCAATAAGCCACACGGGTATGTCAGACCAAAAAACATTCCCAAAATTTGGCGCAAAAAAATTCAACGAAAACATAAAGTGAATAGTCAAACACAAAGTGAATAGTCAAACGTACGTAGAATAAAATGAGAAATCCGAAAATGTAATAAAATTCAGGTCGTCTCATTTAAGAAAATGAAGTTGACCTTCATCTGACCTTGAAGGACAACCTTGTCAAATCAGCCAAGTTCACACGTCCCCCTCTTTTTTATGAACATTCGATCAGAGTAATTTTTTTGTCACTCCAACGGTTTTGTAATAAATTGAGATGGCCACTTAAAATGGGACACCCTGCATTTTGTTTCATAAAAGTTCATGTGAATGAAAATGAATTTTGATAATTTATCTGGAGTGAGACAAGCAATGGTGTATTCATTAAACAGAAGTTTCTTGATTCTTATTAGGATTTTATTCAGTGACTCAAGGACTTTTTGTGGTGCAAAGTTATATAAGGCGACTCATATCTTAAGAGTGAGTCCACGAGTGAAAAAAAAATTAATATATTTGCCGTTCTTGGTAATCGGTTGGTGTTAATCATTTCAAATTTATATTTTAAAATACGAAGTGTTTTAGAGAGGGATATAGTATACAGGGTTTGCACTTTCTAGTTGTCCCATAGGATTTTACATGTAAATTTCGACTTATAGCTGGCATATCCTCCCATTATGTCACAAAATAAAAATGATATCGATTTTTGGTGTAATTTTAAACCACGATTCCAATGAAACTATTATCACGAAAATCGGACCTACGGTTCTGGACTAAGATTCCTTCATAGAATAATGGTTAATATTTTTGATAATTTGGGGAAAAATGTATGCAGAAACTTACTTTTTGAAATTTTAATTTCCTCAATTATTGGAAACTGTTTTGCCTAAAATAAGAGTGACGTACATACCTAGTCATGCAAAGGACGTGGGTTCGAGCCATCAAAATGCATGGATTTTTTTAGTGAATATTATATCTTTTGTTTTCGTTTGATGAAATCTGGTTTAATTAAAGTAAATTAAAGCATAGAATAATAGATAATATTTTTGATAATTTGGGGAAAAATGTATGCAGAAACTTGCTTTTTGAAATTTTAATTTCCTCAATTATCGGAAACTGTTTTGCCTAAAATAAGTGACGTACATACCTAGTAATACAAAGGACGTAGGTTCGAGTCATCAAAATGCCTGGATTTTTTTAGTGAATATTATATCTTCTGTTTTCGTTTGATGAAATCTGGTTTAATTAAAGTAAGAAAATCGAAAGAGTCTTGCTTGAAGTGTCTTGAAGTCGAGGTCGGAAGTTCAATTCCCCCACCCCGGGTGGATTTTCCTCAAAAGGTGGATTCAGATCTACTGTTTTTTTTCCTATATCTTCTTCTCTCTTCGGTTTCTGGACTCCGCCAATTATTACAATTTTACAGCTACCACTATCAATTTTAGCCCCCCCCGCCATCACTTTGCTAATGACATCCCGAAGTGATCAATGGCTCTGCGCTTTTTTTTGGTGTTATTTTTTTTTTTTTGTATTGCAAAAGATAATAGGTATTTTAACTAATTTTGATAAGTTAGAACTTGTGAAATTGCAGGTAACAGTGCGAGGTAATATAACCATTAACATTTGCAATACCAAGGATCTACAACTTCACGTGTCATCGACAGTTAGCTAGCTGTCTTTAAAGCGCAGAACCCTTGATCACTTAGGTATGTTATTAGCGGAGTGAGGGGGCTACCATTTGATAGAGTTAGCAAAAACATTGTAATTATTGGCGTCCAGAAACCTAAGAGAGAAGAAGATATAGGATAAAATCTGGTTTCAACACCACACGAATTTCCTTACCTATTAGAAAATTCGAGACGTTGTACAATGTATGTTGTAATTTTTTTTTTTATCAATTTAAAAAAATCATGTCTCTAGCTCTTTCCGTTTTCTTTCATTGCCAAACTTGTGAAAACCGCTAAAAGCACCAAAAAGAGTAGATTCGATTTCAACCAACAGTGTTATTTTGCATTTCATGCATAAAATTGTTATATATAGGTACCACATTTTAAGCTCTAACACTGAGATATCTTGTTTACAGACAGACGGACACACACCACGTACCAATGGTTAAAACTCGAGATTCGGGATCTGGGGACCCGAAAACGTTTTTTCGCATTGAAAACTCGACATCGAAAATTTCAGTTTCATTACTTTCCTTCAGTTTCAATACTTTCCTTTCCTTTGATAAGGAAAGTAAAAAAAAAAACACTCGATTTGAGAAATAATACCATTTTTGAGGAAAATCCACCTCCGGCGGGAATCGAACTTCCGAGCTCGACTTTAAGAGACAAGTGTACTTACTTCAATAGGAAGCAAGACTGTTTCGATTCACTTTGTGTAAGATTTCATCAAAGGAAAACAGGAGATATAATGTTCACTAAAAAAATCCATGTCTCGAAGCCACGTCCTTTGTATTACTAGATTCACTCTTATTTTAGGCAAAACAGTTTCAGATAATTGAGGAAATTAAAATTTCAAAAAGTAGGTTTCTGCATGCATTTTTCTCCAAATTATCAAAAGTATTATCCATTATTCTATGAAGGAACCTTAGTCCACTAGATCGGTTCTAAGTCCAGAACCGTAAGTCCGATATTCGTGATAATTTCATTGAAATCCTGGTTAAAAATTACACCAAAAATAACTATCATTTCTATTTTGTGACATAATGGGAGGATATGTCAGCTATAAGTCGAAATTTACATGTAAAATCCTATGGGACAACTAGAAAGTGCAAACCCTGTATACCGAAGGCGTAATTTCTTCCAATCCATATATGACTTGCTAACTTTCCATAAGGAAAAGTAAATCATACTTGAGATTGTAAGAAGTTACTTGAGGGTGACATCCTCACCGGCCGAGTCCACCTGAGCTGATGGTGTAAAATAACGCAGAAAGCAACTCTGTAATATCATTATGTTTATACCTCTTTATGTTACTAACGTAATTATATTGCAGTGCTTGTCATGGTTCTGGGGGCCCATGTCAATTATCAGCCTCCAAGAACGGAAGTATGATGACATTTAAAAACACAAGCAGTATACTACAACTTATCTAAAGCTGCTGTCTCATACATCTGGCTACCATCGGATACGATGATGCCACTATTGATTAATATAGTATATACATGTTGTTTCACTTCGTACTCTTTATCCAAATTTAACCCCAGATACTTAACATTGTTACCATTTGGTGACAAGAACAATTATTTGTCTCTAGTTTTAATTGCGAGACATTGGCGATTATTCTGATGATTTTCTAAATTTTTGCGTTTGCTCTGAAATCCCATTATTAATGCCCCTGTCTTCATTCAGGAAAATATGATTATTGTACAAAGATTTTTGCAAATTAATAAAATCTTTCTGAGCATTTTACATCTGTATGTACTGAAATAATACAACTGTATTATAAATTTATAAATTATCCGGGATAGTAGAGGTAAGTTTATTTACCGTAAGCGTATATTAAATGCTTTTCTTTAATTAATCATTCATTTTACCATTTGAAATGCATATGTTAAGTTTTAACAAAATTGAACGAAAAGTTCCAGATTTTTCGTGGTACAAAAGAATTTAAACAAAATCGGAGTTAAAACTACAACGCTGCTTCGTTCATTCAATAAAACAAAAAGTCTGTTGGTATACCTACTGACTGACTAATAGTTATACATAACTGGCGAATCCTATTGAAACTTGATAGGCGCCTTTATTATGTTCATATAGAATTAGCTGAAAAGTTTTAAGAATTTATTTGTCCATCCGAGGAACTTTCATTGGTACTTCTTAACACAACACCTGTTGACACCCTGACACCCTGTCCATCATATGATATCATGATAAAACAGAAATAATCTATTGTAATTGTGCTGCAGATTTTTTTATATTTTTTCATTCAAGCCCCGAAGCAAATTGAAGCTTACATTGAAATGCGTATAATGCAGGCCGCACATGTTCCTATGAAGGCACAGTGTATGATAAAGTAAGATATTGTTAAATGAAAAAATATCTTCGATTTTTTTGTCTCCAAGATTTTTCGATATTTTTTTTTTTTTTTTTTGGCTTAAGGATATTCGTTTCGCGGTAACTTTTGTACGCCTTGTTCGATATTGAATGAACTCGGTAATGTATTACAGTCATGTAATTGGAGACCATTGACGGCGTCGTAGTCCGTTGGTTGCGGCTAGATTTGAAATGAGAATTGAGAGGTTGCGTGTTGAAATAATATTCGGCTGGTCTGGCCTGTTCCTGATGTAAGAGGATTTATTGAAAATTAAGGATATATAAACAAGTCATAAAATAAGAAAAAGAGCGAAGTTACATCTAGATTGTAATTAATTGATACAAAAACAATATCAGGAAAAATGCGATTTCAACTTTATGAAAGTTGTAACTCAAAAAATAAATAAAACGAGATATTAGAATATGATCTCTGCACCATTTTATCTAAGCGCCATTTACAGTTGTAACCAAGTTCAGATGAAAAAATATAAAGTCAATACTGTCTTGAGAGTATAGTTATGGGAAAAAGAGGATCAGAGGATTATGGAGACATACAGTTATTTTATTTACTTTATGTCTTTCATCTGACCGAATGAGGGCTTTCTCTGAAAAAGAAAAATAAATTTGGTAAATGAAAACCCTCCCTGAAAGTTATGATGTTCGCAGTACCGAACTTTTTTTTTGCAACTCTTACCTACCAATTATTTTTAGTGGAGATGCCTAAACTCAACATATTATGTATTAGGCCAGTTAACTTCCTCTCTATTTCATTTCTTTATATAATTTGCGCAGGTGAAAGTTACTGTTAAATGTTCATAAAAATCAGGTTATTTTAGACCAATCGGCCTGAAACTCGGGTGGTCTAAAGTGTTATAAGTCGCCACGCCTTTAAATTTGTACCAAAAGAACAGATCGGTTTTTTAAAGGAGTTATAGTCTTCAGAATGCACATATTTCCAAAGAGTACAATTGCGACAACCCTCGTGCTTCAGTGCCCATTTTGGTAATTTTTTATTAACGTTTCAGGTCAAGTAACAGATGCGAAATCCGTTTTTTAAAGGAGTTATAGTCTTCAGAATGCACATATTTCCAAAGAGTACAATTGCGACAACCCTCGTGCTTCAGTGTCCATTTTGGTAATTTTTTATTAACGTTTCAGGCCAAGTAACAGATGCGAAATCCCTGAATTTTATGAAATACCATATTTTATTCTATGCATATACACATATATGAACAGGAAGAAACGTCATTACATTTCACAGAATCCTGCTCCTCCTCCTCTCTCTCTCTCTAACTTCATATGTTACAAATAGTCGTATTCGTAAAGATAAACTCTCGTGTTACATAAAAATAGAAAAAAAAAATTATATAATAAACCCTACCGAGTGTCTGAATCGAGTTTCAAATGGATTTCTAAAAATATATTAATACTATTTTTACGATGCGGCCGCAGACAATCGAACAACACTATGAACTCTTGTGATTGATTATATACTGAACGAAGCAACGAAGTGGGGTCTAGTTTGAACTTTACGATAATTTTTAAAAGTTTGTGTGTATCAATACAACTATATAACTCTCAAACGTCTTATTCCAATATGATTAAATTCAGTATATCAACATAAACTATCATAGAATTGACTGATTAAGACCGACTGGACCATCAGGGGCTTCAAAGAATTGTACTTTTTCTGTACCACACGTCATTTTCAAAAATATTTTGGTTTATTATTTTCAATATTAGTTATTGAAAATAATTATCAACCAAAATTTATTCTGTATCCCCCCTCGATTTATTTTGTATCTAGTGATAACAAATTTATAGAGTTACGGAGAGATTTTGACTATTACCTACGACAGGGGCGGATCCAGAGTAAAATTTTTTTTTTGGGGGGGGAGAAACTAAGGAAATAAAATGCATATATCAAAGGCTAATGTTTTTTCCGTAACTCGATGAACAACAATATTATACATTAAAATACGAGCGATGTGTGCCCATTTTAGAAAATCTTTACATCACTTCTTCAGGAGTTACCTCAATATTAGCGGTATTGTAGTTCTGTGCCAGGTTTTGATTCTGTGCAAAGAAGAGAAAGACCTTTCAACGCTAGCATTTGGGGCTTCTGGGAGGAACTCTCCCACAGTCCCCCCCGTGGATCCGCCCGTGACCTACGACATTCTCCAGGAATTTTGTGAGAATTTAGTAATAGACGAAAGCGCTACGTAAATCTACAAAATAATTAGTAATCGATGCATAAATTATTTTTTTAATTAATACGAAATCCTTATTCTCAAAAGTTATAAATTTATTTTTTAGGGTATCATCATAGGTTAACAGCCGTGGGTCTAGTTTGCTACAACTCACCATGATTTGTTAATACTTGAGAATCCTTACGGATAATGCAGTAGCTTCTCCTTGCTTTCTGCATGGGTAATGGAAAAGATATCGTTTCCGAGATAATTTCCATCCTACGTCCCTGATGACATTTTAAGAATGATGATGAAATCAAGTACGAAACCCTAAAAAAGGAGATTTCACTTAATTTATATTATGAATAAGAAATTGAATTTATCCGCTGAAAAAGTGTAAAAGAAAATAAATCCGAGGTAATGTTGATAATAATATCAAACCACCTCGGATATAGCAGCAGAATGTACCTAATTGAATGAAAAATGCCATGATTTTTACTCTCCTGGATCCTTCAACTTTTTTTCACTCTTTCAAAAAAAAAAAGCTGATGTGAATAATGAACTAATAAAGCTGATGTGAATAATCACACCAAGGGTTTAAAAAAAATGGGGTTGTAGTTTTTTTGTGGTCGTTTCCGAAGGTCTAAAATAAAAAATATAAATCAAAAGGTATTAAAAGCCTTTCTCGAGTAACACAGAGATGGGTTAGACTTTATAAAGCGGTTAAATATTTTGATTGAGTATTAAAAATAGGGCTTAAATAGGTAAGAATGCACAACTTACTGAAGGTAACTAACTAGTATCCAATTCGGTGAACGGTAGACCACACTCTGTTAAAATGGCCACCATGATGCCCCCGTAGGATAAACCAACTAATCCGCAAATTTTATGAACAAAATAAATGTCGATATATGACATTTCATGGAAATTGGACAAGATGTTCGACATAAATGATGGAATACTTGCAGAAAAATTGTGGATTTTTTTTTTTTTTTTTGCCTTAACGTCTTTTTAACATCTATTGGTACCTAATTCGAGACGGAGGTTTTACACTCCATTCACTGGAAACTTACATACCAGCTACATTGAGCTCATTCAGTTTGGGTTGGAACGAAAAAGTCACAAGCTTAATAAAAACTTGCTGGACATTACTTAACTTCAGTGATCTAACGGGAACTGGTGATGTCATGGATGCTGGCAAGGAGTTAAAGATACAATCCTTCAGTACGTTATTATGTTAGAGTTTTATGACACAAATATCCGGATAGATTGGAATATACGTAAAGATCTCACCCAAAAATAAGTTCCCTCCATCTCAAGTGAAAATTCTTTTTCTTGTGAAAGTTAATAAATCATAGATTGGAAAAATATGCGACTTTAGTAAATAAAATAGAAGCAGACAGAAAAGGAACAATAAAAATTAATAGAGAGAGAAAAAGAGGAGAATGAGAAAAGACTTAAAGGAAATGAGATGACGAATTACATTTTTCCTATTTTTTCCGTTTTTCTTTTCTTTGCTCTTATCATATCTTTCACCTGGCGTCATCAATGAAGTTTTTTGCGTCATCGAACTTTTTTTACTTTCATTTAGTTTTCTTCTGAGTAATATTTTTCTTTAGAACGTGTTTTGAGTGCAGATGACTTTTATTACATCGTTCAGAAACGTTTGAATTTCAGATTCAATACATCAGCATAGTTTACGAATTATGCGGATCTCAAGTTTCCCTATCACAAATCACGTATTTTTATCTCTTAATGGTTTGTAATATCGACTGAAAATGAAGTGAACGTTTTGCTTGTGTAAAAAAATGAATTTTCAAATCGATTCGCCAAAAATATTAAATCAAATAGAATTTCCTAGAAATCCGAAGAATACTGGAAATAAGGATACGAAGAATACTGGAAATAAAACCTCAGGACTGCGTCGCAAGTTTCAACTCTTCTATGGCCAGAACTGGAAATAAGGTAGTCAATAATCCGGCAATCGACATGTTTGAGTTTTCGATAGGGTTGCTCAGTTCTAATAAACAAACATCTACATTCCTTCTTCTGTTTACGGGTGGACACAATTTTTTTCTTTATTTATTCGTTTACTATTATTCTTATAATGGTCTACATTATGATATTATTTTTATGTATGAATGAAGGAAACCCCATAATATAATAATAAATTCAACTAAGTATACGTCATTATATAGGGCGGGCGTACTTCATTTTAGGACATTTCATTTTATCCTGGAGGAATGTGGAAAGCGTACGCACGGGTCATGTTTGTAAAAAGTTTGTAGGAGTTTTGTTTTACAAAGTATTCTTCTATTAATACCCCCCAAAAAACGATTTCGCGATAAAAAAGTACCCGCCAAGTTATTAGTCACAAAAAGAAAAATTATTAACCCTGTATTATTGTAAAAAATATAGCAAAATTATAAAAATCAGAATGAAATTACAAAGTTACTATTCATTTTGTTGTTCTATATCATCAGGCTCTTAAAGTCAGTAAATTAATTGATTTCAAGAGTTTACACCGCGTTCGAGAACATAACACAAGCAAAAAGTACTTGAACTTTGGAAATGTAAAACTTTTTTGTTAATACAATTTATTTTCATTAAATATACAGGGTGATTCATTTTAAAGAATTTTCTTAAATTACTCGAAAACTATTACAGAAACAAATGTTTTATTCAAGTTTGATAAAGTTTTGACGGACATATCATGTTGATCTTTACAGATATCTCCGCTTTGTTTTTAAAAATCATCTTTAATTTTTTAAATAGACACTCTTGGTTTTCTTGTTTTTGTGGCATTAAATTATTCTAAAAATAAACACTCTTTAGCTTGCATCAGTTTTTACCCCCATAAAATAAAAATACAGAGCAATAATTCATGAAGGAATCACCTTAGAAATCCCTGGCTTGATTCAATGACGACATTGTAGTAGCTATTAGGTGACCGGGGAAAAAATATCATTTGTAATTTTTTTCAAATGATTTCAAATTTTTGTGTTTGGATAAAAGGATGGAGAAAAATGAAGTAAAATTAATAAAATTATCGTATTTTTTTTTTTTATATGAACATTTTTCGTTTCTTGGTATTGTTTTGTTTTAAGCTGTTACTGGTGTGTTACTGAACCTAGAGCATAATAGGTGCCAGTGAACACCTGCACATATCCAGATTGTAGTGCTCATGGAAATAATAAAAAATTCTTCAAAAAAAAAAAAATCATAATGTACCAGGGAACACCAAAAGTATTGTGTATAAAGAATATACTCATTGGTTCATTTGTTAAATTTTTGGTAATATTTCGAAGTAGGTCTATGTACCAGCACTGACACTATTTTTAGGTAAGCATTTTCTAATTTAACAGAAAACTACATAAAATATTCTGAATAAATAAACATTATTTCTCAATGAACTTAAAATTATAATTGACAAACCGAAAAAGTGTTCCCCATACAAGAAATTCACTTTACATTTTACGAGTATTTTACTTCAGAAATGAAATTAAATGAAAATCTTACAATATTCTCAACTGAAAAAATAGAACGATGGAAATTGAAAAATAGGTAAATATCTCATTCTTCTGACATTCATGGAGAAAGAAAAGACGTCTATTAAGATTGATGTTAATATTTTTCTGTGTAATTTGATTACAGTGATTCACCCTGTAATCTCTTTATATTGAATATCGAATTGAAACATAAAAACTTTCAAACACAATGCAACTTTCATTTTGCTCAATCTCAGAAACCGTATTTGATAACACGCATACGACATAAAAATCTGAGTTTATTCTTTTCTTCTTTTATATCAAAATAAGTGTAATTTTAAAATAAAGCAAAATACCAGCATGTGGCAAAAAAAATGTAGGTAAATAAACACACAACACATTTGTAATACTTCTTTTTATATTTACATAAATATGTATATATTATGTTTCTGTCTCTCTTACCCGTGGGATTTTCTACAGGATCTAAGACATACCTGACTCAAACTATTATGAAATAATGCGAAAAGAATGTTAGGATTTTTCTATGATAAAATGAGGATATTATCAGAGTTCCAACAAATGATATATTTTTGCAAGATCTTCATTTATTGTTTAATCTTAATACTGTTGTCATCTTCGCTATTCATCTTTGGTTTATTACGATTTTTTTTTCGGGGGGGGGGGGTCTACGAATTTAACTGCCGGTCAAGCATGATTGAAATGCCAAAGTATGTATTCATTTTTTTCAACTGATTTTTGTCACCTATGGACAACGTGAAACAATTTCTGTACGACTTATTCTCCTTCTGGTTTCTCCTTTTCTCCTCTGCCAGTAAATGTTCATTCACTCTTCTTTTTTTTTCTCTCTCTCTCTCTCACTCTTGTTTTCTCCACCGTCCACATAGCTCTGCAATTCTTTTCTTCAAATCGTGGAAATCGTTGGACTGTTTGTTATGCCACGATCCATGTACCTATTCAATTGTCTTTGCTTAATGTATAAAAGACACTATTTATGTTTCCCTGTATGGCTGATATTAAGGAGTTCACAAAAAGTAATTTTTAATAATGCCTATTGGAATCATCAACCATACCTTTTTTTACCCCTGCCCAAAATTTAATATTTTACATTTCAAGGTAGGTACAAATTGAAATTCAAAAGATCTTTTTGTCCGGATGATAAATTTTACTTCATAATTGTGATTATTTCAAAGAGATTTTTTTGGGGTGAAATTAGAAGTCAGCACTCAACTTTTTCAATAATTACACATAATGTTTTTTTTTTAAAAAAAAAATTTATATTATTTTCATGCAAATATATGTATATATGCTCACTTGAAATGACAAGTGAAAAGTAAGGTGAATTCTCGAATAATATGAATATTCCGTGTATTAGGTATAATAATTATTAATAATCTAGAGTTTATTTCTCGTTAGTACTTTCATCCACCCTGTTGAAAGGGAACACCCGTTGTCGTCAATAAAATTGGTCTTGATTAGTGTCTAAAATAAGGACCATGTTGTCGTCAATAAAATTGGTCTTGATTAGTGTCTAAAATAAGGCCACCAAAAAAAAAAATTCAAAAGTTTCAAAAAACTTTTGAAATTTCAATTTTTATCCGTACTAGAGTTTCGTTGTCAGCCTGCTTTAAGTGCAAATTCCTTAAAAATTTACATACTTTCGTTATTGATAATGATAATAAAAAACGGCCATTCCCAGAACATTTTGAAGATACCGTATTATTATCTTCCTTTATTCTGTATATTTTTTTCTTCCTCAAAGTGTGAATAGTAAAAGATAATTCAATATTGAATAAGTGTTATTCGCACACTGTTTGCAACATTTCATTTTACATGAAATGTTTGAACACATCTGTGGCGTGTGGCACACTTCTTTTTATCGACTCAAATTTGATTATTTGTTGCACACAATATGCTGGGAGCCCTCTTTAAAGTTTGCGGCTTTCAACTTTTTGGCGATGTCTAGAAAGAGAACGGCAGGTGCAGAGATTTTGTTTTTTACTTTCTCTTCCTATAGAATATAAAGTATTTTTTTTTAAGTGCAAGTATTATTTTTTAAGTAGTTAGATACATAGTTATATAGAACACGACATATCCTAAATAGACGTAAAGCCAAAAAAAAAAAAAAAANCCCCCCCCCCTTTCAATTTTTTTTCCATTATTTGTGTTTGTTTCCAAAGCTATATTACGAAAATAGCATTATGAAAATTCAAATCCGTAAGTAAAATTGTTGCTTAATTTTAACTGAACTTGGCTACAAGTATCTTCCAGATTCATTTGACTTGACCTGGGCTCCTGATATTTTTTTCTTCTGTAAGAACTTAAAAGCAATTTAATTCTCACTCTAACAACATTTCCGTGACGTGAAACAATTTTGTTATAAATCTTTTCGCAAAATTTTCAAATCTCTTTTATAATAAAATAAAAAGAATCTAATAAAAAAAGTTTTGAATTGAAACAAAAATAAATAAAACGTTATTTTAGACATTTTTCGAAGTAATAGACACACTTTTGCTATTGCGTATCAAACCATTAGTCGGGGTCACCATGTTACGTCATTGGTTCATAAAATAGGGTAGCTATCATACACTTAACTTTGATTGATCAAACCATTAGTCGGGGTGACCATGTTACATCATTGGTTCATAAAATAAGGTAGCTATTATACACTTAACTTTGATTGAACGAAATGGAATTTAGTATTAACAACTAACAAAAAACAATTCTACAAAAACTGGATTGGACCGACTGATGGCGACCGGAAATTGCTGTGCTCAATATTACCCCACTGCATAATATTCCCACAACTTGCACTATATTGTTTTATGATTATTAAAAATCTCAGTTACACCGCGCAAATGTAAAAGGCGGTGGCCCATGATGTCTACCACGCCTTGTGCTACTTCAGCACAACCGTTATTATTTTTAAAAACTGTAAAAGCTAACGTATCGACTATACTAACTTTGTGCCGCTTCCCTGACCTAAGTGGGTATCACACTGTCATTGCACGCAGGAGACCCGTATTCCAATCCTGACGGAATCAAAATTGGTTGTTGGGGCTGCACTTTAATGCGACCAGAGGCGTCATTGTCAGAGCAAAAAATATAAAGTGCAGTGATAGTTTAGTGTAGTGGCCCTTATAATGCGGTGATAACCACAAATCTAAGTTGTCACAATGCAATACTATGCTCGAACGTATATTTAGGTTTTTTTTTTTACATTTTGTTTTTATACTAACTTTGGAAATTATGACAAAGAAAAGTGACGATGAAGGGAAGACAACAAAACGAAGAGAAAACTCACGTTTGAAACACTTCAATTCGAAAGCCGTGCCAGTAGTTGAGGGACGGTCGTTGGGAATTCGGAAACAAACATTGAATACCAATGGGAAAAATAAATAGAATTCAAATATAAAAATATTATAAAGATTGTAAAATATAATGAAATTAAATTTATTGTCTATCATTGATCGAACCGAAAGATATCTAGTTTTGTTAAGTGTAAATGTACTGTGTACTCGTATAAACCTTACGTCACAGTTTTTGTAATTATTACAACATTATAAGTGCAAAGTACTTTTAACAATCAATCCACTATCCTTCGTTAGTAAGCCAGGCGGAGCTATTCCGAGTTACACAGTGCATTAGAAGGTCAATTTTGGACAACTTTCAGCGTGACTTGGACATTAAATTCTAGTTTTCTATGATGGTGGTGATTTCAAAAATGCATTTTATTTTTCATCTGTTTTTAAATGTGATTAATAAAATGAGCTTTTTTGTCTTTTGTGTAATGTTTTTTGTGTAAAAAGATTTTAAAGTAGGGAACAACGAAAATGGCCCGATTTCGATAAAATTATAGACTAAAGCTCCAATTGAAGTCCTGGACAAAACTGTCAAATTAGAATTTCAAAAAAAGAGCGTGAATAAAATGCCAGCTTCATTATTTTGCCAGCTTCGTTTATTTAAATGTCTTCGATTAAAAACAAATATGTTCCATTACATCAAGAGTTCATACCATATCATATTCATCAAGAGTTCAAAATTTAACGTTATCACAGAACTAGGGTAGGTAGAACACAACATTTCCAACACAAATCACTTCAATGTGTATATGCCGTTTTCGATTCTCAAGATGGCGGCCATTTTATAATTTTCGACCTTACTCTACAAAATCGCTTATAAAATTATTTTGGTTTCACATGGAAAAATATAATTTAAACGACCAAAACAAGTACAAAATTTTCGTTACAAAAAATCGAATCTTGGAGCCGTCAATATTTTTATGTGTACAAAATGTTAGCGAAGATGTACCACAAATTGACTTTTCTGCCATATGGGAAATTCATAGCTCACTTATAGTGTATTTATGAGATTTGATAAATTGTACATTCGACCTAACCGCCGCCTGTCATGTATGGTAGATAGCCGGCCAAAAAAGAAAATATATTTTCCAAAAGAAAACAAAAAGTATCCTATTGTTAAAGCATATTGTGTCTGTCCTCAGGAACCACTCACACAGGGAAACATCTCTGGTATATTTTTTCTGTAAAAAAAAGGTCACCAAAAGTCTTAGTAAACCTCTATATATACAATTTTAAAAAAAGGTAATAGAATTTACCTATATATTCACCAATCATGTCAATACAAATTGAAAAATCTTTACCAATTTATTCGATACAAAAGAGAAAAATGAGACAGTAGGTACGAGTATATGAGTCATTTAAATGCTTGGTGGTACATCCCTGGCAATCCGGGGAGGCAGTGACGGACGATAAATATACAGGATCTCGTATGTCAATCTTATAGAAATTTATCAAAAATTCTAACTAAAACAGCTGCTTAGTTAAACTAAATATTTTTTCATATTCTTGTTTTCAATATCCGAAAAGGTAGGTACAATATTTTAACTTTTGATGGTTTAGGTACATGAGGAACCTTTTTTGGAATACAATAAGGTAACTTTCACATCAACGCTTGGAATAAACACCGTTATACGGTGTAGCAAAATTAAACTTTACACCCCTCTAGCATTTGAACAAAAAATATTTCTACCATTCCATTCAAATTTCTTGAGAAATCGACACTTTTTGTCAATAAAAGCACTTCCGGGGGTCGAACCCGGATCCCATCGTATACATTCGATTGGCCCTTTTCCTATCCCTACAGTTTTTCAAAATTAAAAATTCCAAGCCGTTCAAAAGATAAGGGGGTTAATCTAACATTCTGGGACACGCTGTATGTGCAGGGGATTGATAGAGGAACATCCACACTGGAGGGACAATGTTATGAAAAAATATTGAAGATATATGATCCACATTGAGTGAATTCCATACAAATTGTTTTCATTTTTATTAAAATAAAAGGTGAATGTAAATTGAAACCAAACAATTTGTTTGACAGTTTCCCCTGCATAAGAATGCATCACCCCCATTGAGATATTGCTATAAATATGTTTACAAAAATTCTGTTCTATCGGTGATAAGGGAAGGGGAGATGGAATATTTTGCTGAAAAAAGTACAAACATTGTAAAAAAAAATCACGTCGATTTTTTGTTCTGAGAAAGAAGGGCAAGCCAAAAACTTCAGTTTGGAATCAGAATTCTACAAAGGAAACCACAAATTTTTGGGTGTTTTCAGTGTATTTGTGATTTTTGAGACCTGCCTCAGTTGCACAATGATTAAGAGCTCGCCTGGTAATCCTCACCTAGAGCCAGGAAATTTCCTCACTAATTTCAGTATTTGTTTGATAATATAGCCCTAATAATGATTAGGTGGTAGAAAACGGCTCAAGCATTAACCTCACTTAGTGCTAACCTTGCACTCAAGATTCTATTTTTTGAGATCCCCCAACCATAGTCTAGAACCCCAGGAGAAATGAATAATTACTTTCCTAGATATTTTGAACTTACTGAAAAATGGGAATAGACAATAGACCCGATGGACCCCAGTCAATTGTTTATGGTTTGGAGATATCATAGCCTGATTTTCTGATGATCATAGAATTATATTTAAAAAAAATAAACTCTTGAGTGGAGGGCACTTAAATACTCAAACCTATGAGGAAAAATTCCTGCCTCATTTGGAGATTAATCCTCGTCTTCCTATGTACCAGGCGGGCGACTTGCTAGCAGAGTCTATCGAGACAACAGAACTGTGGCAACGACGGCCTTCCGCCTAGGACGCCAAACTTGCCAATTTATTATGCGAGTGCATGAAATATTATTAATTACACAAGAAAAACTTGTTTCGTGATCATTTCAACTTAAAATGAAATCAACAGTTAAATTTTTTTTCTTTGGTTAATTGTTTACTCAATTATTTATGAATGCACATGTAATATTATAATACTTGCTGGTTAGAATGATACTGGGACACGACTTAACGCAATTTATCTTTTTTTTTTTTTTTTTTTTTTTTTTTTTTTTTTTTTTTTTTTTTNTTTTTTTTTTTTTTTTTTAATTTGGCTTAACGTCTCTTTAACATCTATTGGTCATGACATTCTAAATTAATTGAAATTTCTTTGAAATTAATTGGATATAAAATATGTTTTTGAATGGCAAATGGGTGTCATGAGCGCCAGTCTTCCAAAGAAAATGTGAAAAGAAAAATGCCTACTAGTAGTTCTGTGAACTGTAGACTTAAACACAATTCATATAAACACCATGAGGCTCCGAGAAGACAAATAGGTCCCAAAATGTAATCAGCTAATTCCATGAAATTTCATACAGTTTCATCAAAATTAGGCTAGAGTTACCGTTTTACTTATTCTCCCTAATCCAGCCCCTGGTTCAAACCAGGAGTTTATATTCCAATTGTGGGAGCAGACAGATACTATTATTTTTTTTCTGAGCTACTAACCTAACTTAAAATATGGATTAATTGAAAGTAGAAGGTTCATTTTCACAATTAAATGTTTTGAAATAGGAGAAAACTCACCTTTAAACGTTTAATTCACAATTCTATTACTTGAAAATCGACGAAACTTTGGAGAAATCAAATGTTTATTCGGATTTTTTTTAAATATGAGAGATTTTTTTTCGTTTTCGTTTATTTAAAACTTTAGTTTCAGGTTAAGTAACATGAAGAAAAAAAATCACTACGATTTAATTTAGTTTTGTTTTTTTCCGAATGGTGCAAGAGTTTTAGGGAGCGACTTTATGAGAAGCCCAAGTTTAATCGAGGCATGGCCGATCAAAACGTTTCCTAACCTCTCTGGGGGGGGGGGACGTTCATCTTAACGCTTATATTGATAAAATAAACAAACTTGCACTAGACATTCAAACCTAGTAACTTTTGCTACTTTTTTCATGTTGGTACAACTATGGCTTCCAAACAAAACAAATGTGTCTACTTCAGTTCAATATATTCAAATTCTCCATTAAATACGGAAGAAAAAGTTTTTTTTTAAAAAAAAAAATGAAAATTAAAGTGAATTAATTAATCTCCCACCCCTAAAACGTTTAAAAGGTTTTAAGTTTGTAACTTGCTCCAAAAAAAATTAATAGTATATGTCTTGAACCCCAATTGGTAATACGAGTATTGTTTAAATGATTTCGTAAATATCGTCACAGACTATCTCCTGTAATTGTACAATTGATCTTTTTTGTTTTGAGTGCTTCCGAAGGGTTTAATTTTTTTTGTTTTGAGCTGTAAAATAAGAAATTTTTATACTTGTTTTCATTGCCAAATTTTCTTTAGTAAAGTCTTCAATCTTAGACTCTAGGTTGGTGAGTTTGTTCGTCTGATATAATATCATTAATATTTGGTTAAAATATGTAATGGAAATTAACTAGTTATTTGGGTCAAATTGAGGATGATTGGAGTTTTTGTCCGTATTGTTGTCTTTTAGTTCATTTCTTTCGAATTTTTGTCACTGCCCCTATTGTTCATTCGAGGATTGATTATTATCTTTTTTGGATTCAGTAACAGCGCGAGATTTGGATTCAGTAACCAAAGGTAATTCAAATATTTTTTTTCACTATAGAGCTGTGCGACAACAGCCGAAGGCTCCAAATATAATTGAAATAATATTTTTACCAGGGAACTGCGGAAAACAGTCGAATGCTGCCAAATCTTTTTCCCCCCTGTTCAAAATTTAATACACTCTGAAAGCTCATGTGATCAGTATTCCTTATTCTCCCATCTCATGCAAATTATTTACTTATAAGAAAGCTGCTTTCTATCCTAATAATATATATTTCATAAGAATGAACTTTGTCAGCTTTAATCATGAATCAAAAACGAAAACAAAATTGTGAACGCACATAAATATATAGAAGCCCCAGCCCCTTGTCAACATACCAAATTCCCAAGAGCAAAAAGGACCCAAATTATTGTCCTCTTGACTTTTTTCTTCATTTTCTCAAAATGTACATATTTTTTATGATTTCTCTTTTTTCATCTTCAAGAAGAAAGAAGAAGATATTATGAAAAAGGTTAAAAAATATATTTCAATGTAATACTAAATCAATTCTCCAGATCACTGAAGTTAAGCAACGTCGGGCGTGGTCAGTTTTTGGATGGGTGACCCTTGGGAACACCACGTATAGTTGGCCCATTTTTCCGGCCCAACCAAGGCTGGGTGAGGTCAATGTGGGTAGCTGGTTTGCAAGTTTCCAGCGAATGGAGGGTAAAACCCCCGTCTTGAATGACCAATAGATGTTAAAGAGACGTTAAGCCAAATTAAAAAAAAAAAAATCTCCAGAGTGAGGGTTGGCTTACAGAAGAATATAGGTACATAAAAAAATCTGGTGTGGACATCGCAAGACTTTCCTTATCTATAAAAAGCAGCCTTCAACCTCTAATTAGCGGCCAACAATATATTAAACTTCAACCGAAGTTATATTCTTCAATTTCTTGTATGAAATTTATATGAATAGGCACCAAATTTCCAGTTCTAGAGCTATTACCGTTCTTATTAACAGGATATTCGAAAACCGCTAAAAGATTATTTTGCTAATTTCCACCAAAAGCTGATTCGTTGATGGCATAAAACTGACATAAATACCAAATTCCAAGTCTCTATCCGTTCTCGAGATATCTTGTTCACAGACAGACACACACACGGACCAATGGCTGAATCTCGAGATTTGAGCTCTGCGGACTCCAAAACGTGTTTTGTTAATGAAAACTCGACATCGAAAATTTCAGCCCATTACAATACTTTCCTTTTTATAGGATAAGGAAAGTAAAAATTGAATCTATACTTCTAAAACCCAAAGCCCAATTAATATACTCACTGACATGAGTCTGACATTATGAAATTAACGTAACTCGAGGATGGATAATAGCGACATGAAAATTGGAACAATTGTCAGCATAAAGGTGCAAATTAAGAAAAAGGTATTGACAGAGTAACTGAAAGCGAGATATTACCAAGAAGCTTTTTAGCTGTACAATTATTCAGCCCAAACAGTAACAGATATCACAAAATAATAAGGAAAATAAAAATATGTATCTTAATTCGTATCCTACCTATGACAGATTTCCAAAATTTGCAAAGATTTTCACAGACTGGTGTAGTTAATTGGCCATTGGAGCCACGGAAAAATATACGCATGCAAAGTTGCGGAATCAAATAGTTTGTGTAAATTTATTGTGTTATTTGTGGACATGCCAAGGGAAGAAAGCCAGCTTCATTAAGTGAAGGTACTAAGTCTGTGTGAATACAGTGTTGTTAGGAAAGGCTTTAAAAGAACTTGGCCTCAAACCATTGATGAAAGGTCATCAGCAAAATACGAGTTTCTAAGCAGTTCCTATGGATACTGTGGGAAGCAAGGGAGAGTCACCGCGCCAGGAAAGGGTGCAGCTAAAGAAAGCAGGCACATAACTAAAGGTTGTGACATGGTAGAATTAAGCAACGCCCATTGCATATAGTATTAGAAAAGGGTGAAGCAGACTAAACAATATTACCTTATGAGGAGCTACCACTTCTCGCTATTATCATAGATAGACAACAGTGGATGTGCCTGAACAAATTTATTTTTTAACAACTGCATAAATATGGCAATGTGTCATAATTCTATTTTGCTTACCGCAAATGGCTTGGTCTCACCCCATTACAAATGCCGGAGTATAATATGATATTGCTCCACGGATTTTTCCTATGTTGCTTAATCAAATTATTGTAATTTTCTTAAGTATAAATTTTTAGAGCAAGTATATTGTTACGCAAGGAACAAATCATTTTCCTTTCTAAAATCACATGACTTGTAGAATTTAGTTTTAGAGCGTGGTTTCATCTTTTGAATGCTTTCATTCATACACATATGGCATACTTTCATTCATAAAAAGAAATATGTTCTTGGCCTCTTTAGGTTGTGATATGATCTTCCGTTCGACACTTGAATTTATGCATTCCAGTAATACTCCAATCCATTTGTGCTTTTCATTTCCCACTAAGCTAATTTTCCCATCTCGTCATTCTCAAAGGTACATTCTACTGCTTCCTCATCTCTTATAATTACTTTATAAGAGATACTCCTTTGTACTGTTTATCTCTGTCATGTTCAATACAGAACCACTTCTGAGATTTTTTTCTTTAATTTCATTTTCATTTGAGTATAGTTTCTACGATATTGATAATTTGACCTAATTTCAATATGAACCCTTATTGAAAACAATTACAAATCCATGCCAAATAATTCAGTATACTTTATTCATAATCCCAAAGACCTATATTCATAAATTTTAACGTAACGTACGCTTACATTTTGTAAAGTAACGTAAACATTCTGGTGAGAAACATCACACGACACACGACTCTCCTTATCTATATAAAAAAGAAGAAAGTAATGTAATGAGCTGAAATTCTCGATGTCGATTTTTCAGTGCCAAAACACGTTTTGAGGTCCGTAGAACCCAATCCCGATTACACTTCAACCTAAGTTGTATTCTTCAATTTCTTGTATGAAATTGATATGAATAGGCCCAAATTTCAAGTTCAAGCTCTTTCCATTCTGGTTTTAGGCGGAACCGCCAAAATGCGGCCTTCAATTGCTAATTAGTGGGCAACAATATATTACACTCACTTCAACCTAAGTTTTATTTTTCAAATTTCTTTAATGAAATTGATATGAATAATCCCAAATTTCAAGTTCTAGCTCTTTCCATTCCGGTTTTAGGCGGAACCGTCAAAAAGCGGCCTTCAAGCGCTAATAAGTGGCCAACAATATATTACACTTCAACCTAAGTTGCATTTTTTGAATTTCTTGTATGAAACTAATATGAATAGGCACCAAGTTTAATTTTAAGCAGGATATGCGAAAACCGCTAAAAAGCGGCATAAAACCGCCAACGGTATATTCGATGTCCACCAAAAGCTTATTTTGCCGTTCATGGCATTAAACCGTGTTTTGGCATTGAAAACTCGACATCGAAAATTTTAGCCCATTAGAATACTTACTCTTTTATAGGATTAAGGAAAGTAAAAATAACTTATTTTTTCAGGAAAAATTGAATTGTGGTCTTTTATTGTTTCTCCAATGTCACATTCAAGGTTATTTTAAGATCAATTTTGTTTTTTTAATAGAAACCCCGCATTTTTCATTGTGGTATTAAATTTTGAATTAAAACAGAAATATTTTTTGCTTGAAAATTTTTCGAGATAATTTTTACCTTGTCAAGTAAGAGATATCTAACATATGAAGTTATTATTATCGGCACGCCCATTTTGAATTATTTGGGCATAAATATTGTAAGTGAAATTTCAAGGGTTTTTGCACAAATGTTTGCAAATAGGCGTGCCGTAATATTACACATGTTAGGTATTCTGTTTTAGCACAGTATAATCGAGAAAAGTCTATGCAAAATATATTTCTTTTTTAATAAAATTCAAAACCACAATAAAAATTGTGGTAGTCATTTTAACAGTGTTTCATGTAGAAAGAACAAATTTGACCTATCTCCAACAGTTTCCGGGATATTTAACAATGTCCTTTAAAATGACTAACCCTGTATATATCCCTCAGAGAGGAAATTTAATTGTCAACGAAAATGATCAAATTGTGATCATGTAAAATATACCTAATAGGGGTTAAGCAAAAACTCAATAAAGAGAGGACGACAGCTTTGAAATCAGATTCAGATGTTTTACAAAACGTTGACAATTATTTTATAACGATGTTACATTGCTACAATCAATGTTTTGATATTAGTACAAAATCTAGGCACTATTAATGGTGCTCTGCGGGAAATTGTTGCAGCTCAGTTATAAAGTTATTGTCATATTATGAGCTAAATAATCTGTGATTTCAGTTTAAACACTACATTTACAATGATCCTGTAACAGTTGTTTCCGAGATATGTGTCAAGGAATACACATTGGCGAATTTTCAATTTATTTTGATCTCTTTCTTTTCATTTAATTTTCTGTATGAACAAAAAAACAAACAAAGGAAATAAAGCTGACGTTGATTTTGACACATTGATAGACTGATTCTTGTAAACATCAATTTTATCTGTCTATTTTTCCATGTTACTTCACACGTAAATTGCAATATCTCATTCGAAATTGAGCAAACGCAAGGTGTTTCTAAATGATTTAAAACGGTATAGACGGACTTCAGCAATCAATACTCTTTGTATAGGTATTTATTGTTACTTTTTTCATATCTCCAAATATTTTGCCTCTGGGGAATGCCAATTTACATATTAATATTCTCAAACACAGCACAAAATCAACATAAAATATTTCTGGCCTATCCTACCGTTTTGATGTTTTAGCAACAGCTACAACCTGGGGTGTACCCGAATGGTCTCCAACCTACTCAACACGCCAGATGTTTCTTAACTTCACTGATTTAAATATGATCGGTGTATTCACCAGTGGTGGCTGATCCTGATCGAGATGTTGGCAATATGTAATCATTGTCTCCAACTAAGTCTAAAAATAGTGCTGAATTTCGCAACAAGAAGTACTGAATTTTTATATATAAGTAGTTATGTGAACTCCAGACCCCACTTAGTTAATATTTTCGTTACTGTCCGTTTCATGTATAGAGTTCCGTTATAAAATTTTAGCACGGAACCCTAACAAATATCATTAAAATCGAGCAATGCCAAATGGCTTAAAAGACGCTCATAATGTAATACAATATTCTATTATTTGAAATAACAAATTGTGAGGGACTTGGGATTAATTTTCTTTTTATCATAGAGTTGATTTCTTACCAGTGAGGAAACAAAAAGTTTTTTACGTTAGTTACAAATATCTTTAATTACGTAGCTAGATTCCAAACTGGTATGTAGCTATATATTTATTCATGCTCACTTTTGATTACCTACTAGGTACCTACCTAATATGTTTAATTAGATTTAGGTCAATTTTGTTATTTGAAATTTTATATATAGTGTAGGCCCTCCAGGCAAAATATTGAAGAGTGGTTCACCGTTATAAATTGTTGCTCAAACACTTTCATTTTCGAGAATAATAATAAGACATTTTTTTTTTTTTTTTGTAAACTGTAAATGTAATTTTTTCTATAGTTTCGAAAAAATTAATTATACATTTAGATTTTTTTATTATTCGCGATTATAAAAATAAGATTATTTAAAATCAAACAAAAAAGATTTTTGTGAATCTGGACTGGATAAAAAAGACAAAATATTTGGTGATATATCTAAAACTGTTAACTATCAATGATCTACCATAATGATCAAGGTAGTACAACTGTATATTGTATATCTAAATGGAGAATTCAACAACAGATCTTGAGAATTTTGGTAAAATATTATTTAAAAACAACTTAAAAATAACTTCGAAACTTAAAAATAAATCTATTATTTTTAAGTTTCGAGTATTCTGAAGGAATCTGATGTTGTTTTTCAAAGGGTTAAGAAACATGATTCTACATAAATTCCAGTAAGATAAATTCCAGTAGCACTTGTCTTAACTGACCTAGATTATATGAAGCTTATTTATTTTTTTCACTTCAATGATGAAGACTGGATTTCTTCTTTATAATATTTTGTAGACCTTTAATAGTAAATTCAGGAGGACTGTAATGCGTCAAGTTCCGACCGCAGTATGTACACAGCATGTAAAAATAGTATTCTTAAAAATCGGCGAAACTTCTAAAAATCACAGAAACTTCTATTTTCCATTTCAATAAGCAAGACTAGGCTTCGAGTTCACAAAAAGAAAACACAATTGATAAACGATGAAAACTTACCCNTTTCTCCAATGTCACATTCAAGGTTATTTTAAGATCAATAAGCAAGACTAGGCTTCGAGTTCACAAAAAGAAAACACAATTGATAAACGATGAAAACTTACCCGTTAGTTTTCAACTAACTACATCTTGTACTGTTCCCGAGATAGAATCAGTATTGTATTTTGTATCGTCGTACCGCTCCTGAGATAGAGTCGTTACTTATAACGACGTAATGGTTTTGAGAATTTTAAGATTTTTTATTATTTTTAGAGATTATATCAAAACAATAGATTTTTAGATTTTTATAATTTTTGAGGTTTTACTTATTATTTTAATTAATTATTTCTGTTTTTATCCTTGGGGTACAAAACCTTGAAAAAGGTCAATTGTAATTTTACAAAAATGTTAAGACGTGAAATAATATTAAAATTTAGTCCGCCCCAGTTTCAATATTTTAGAATGTTATCAAGTTTATAAAGATAAATAAAAAAATCTTAACATTAAATTCAATTTTGGATTAGGTACAACGTTTAGTGCAATTTCTTAAGAAAGAATGTTATCAGATAATATCTGATAACATTCTTAATGTATGTAGATATTATCTACATTAAGGCAGAATCGTATACGTTGAATCGTAATGATGAAGAACTTGATTGAGATAAAGAAATATTTTAAAGGACCCTGATTTAGAATGCAGATCAATTGTGGAAATGGTTGGTCTGTTACGTTAAACGAGACAATATAATCTATCGACTCGTAAGGTTTGCAAGTCAAATCGAGTGACTTTTTAAAAATAAATTTAGAGATGGTATATAGGATATTTGTAGTCATTATGAAATATAAAAATAAATATCAGAAGAGAAAAAAGTTTTTTGTCAACTGAAAGTAAATTGTTGTGTCACGAGCGCTTTCGTCTTTAACAGACGAAAGAGACTCAACAATTTACTTGCAGTTGATATAAAACTTTTTTCTCTTCTGAAATTTATTTTTATATTTTTAAAAATAGTTGACATTGATTTGGAGAACTAAATATTAATACATTATTAAATGTACGTAGGTTTTTTTGTATGAGGAAAGATTTTAAATATTTTAAATTTCCGTCGGATCGACTTTTTCAAATTAATTTAAATTTCTGTTTATAAATATTTAAAATCTTTCTTCAAACAAAAAAACTAATCACCAAAGACATTAATTTATTATAAATATTATTAAAAGTGCGTAAATATGCATTTTTGATGCGCTGCTTTGTACACTGAGACTGTGTGCTTTACGTGAGCACACGTATTATATCCCAGAAAAAAAATAGGGCCTCATAACTGTAGATTTTTTTGGCTGCTTACAAGGGTACAGAAAACAACCAATGGCCAATAAACGAAAATGATCACATATTTTTAAGAAAAATTTAGAAATATAAATATGTACCTAGTTAAAATTTAGAAGAAAATAAATCGGCAAATAATATTTTGACCTGCTATAATATAATATCAATAATATATGTTACTCATATGAATTACTCGAACAATTGAGAATTGTATGAGAATTATTTTTCCAATTGTTTAACTATTTTGCGGAGACATACATACAATATACACCCCGTAACTTGAAAGTTACGCTCGATAGAGAAAAAAAAATCAAGAATAAAAGTTATTCTGCGTAATCTTATGACCAAGCTTTTGGACAAAAAAACAAAAGATCATTCCTGATGAATTGAATCATTCATTCGTTTTGCCCGACTCTAAAGGTGACATTCAGAGTTTTAAAAGCACCCTCAACTGAAGACCTGTGCTCGTCCCTGTTTAGAATACTCTCTATGTGGAAAAGTATAAATATAGTCAAAGAAAGATCCACATCTCTTTGTTAATGCCATTGTTGTGTACCTACATGAGGATTATAATAGAATGCGAAGTAAGAGAAGAAAAGTTGACAACTTCTATCAGTCCTAGGATTGGAAAATACAAAGCGATAATTTTAATGGAAATATAAATAAATATTACAGGTTTGTGCTAACTGCTCTATCTGTGTCCCAAAGGAGTACTTGTTTAACTCGTAATGTGGATTGTTCAAATAATAAAGTACAGGGTATCACAAATAAGGGAGGTTCCAAAGGGGTCAACTTTTAAATATTAAATAATTATAGAACTACCCCTTTTCTAATACATTTTTAAAAAAAAATTTAAAAATATATTTATATGAGACCTGTACAGTTGAGTTTTTTAAACAGTTTTGCAATCATAACATTGCGCCTGTTAGAGAATAAGGTCTCAAGTTTTCGATGATGTTGTCCTTCCGCGATGAAAATAATAAAAAAATTGTCTCACCAGAGAACATTAAGCAGATAATCGAAAGGACTTGTCAAGCTAAAGACATTAAACCATTAGCTGAGTCTAAAGTAATCCAACTTGCACAGGTTTCCTATTGCTGGAAGAGTTTTAGTTCAGGAATATCTGCAGACCACCAATAAATCACGCAAAGATTTAAGCAAAATAGCTCTATTACTTTTTCATATAAGGGTAACAGTGTGGACATAACACCACCGACCGCGAGTGGAGTTCATATAATATATCTGAGAACGGAAAAGTTTGAGAAATACTGCAATACGTGTTATTTTAGATACTTCGATTTTAGATTTTAAATACTTCGAGGTTTTTTGGCAAAACTTCAAAATTCACAATACACATAAAATGGAAGGAGTTCAAAATTATAACTGAACTGCAAGCACTTGCGGTCCATCAAGACAAATCGGGCGGCCTTTAACGTTCCCCCAAATATACATTCTAATATAATTATGTATTTTGTAGATTTAAAATACAAGGAGTACAAAAATTTCGCAAGTTGAACAGCTGTTTTCGAAATTCGAACAACTTATGATGTTTAAACTTTAGTAAAGATGTTGTAAAATTTAGTAATAATATGGGAAAGTGTCTTTTGTGACAAAGCAGTAGCTTTTTCCGTAAAAATTATACCACAAACTTCTTGACAATTTAGTTGTTGTTTTTTCAAAGTTTTTTTTTGATTCCTCGTTAAATATTGATAGCTTTAACACATGAGTATCCTGGTTTTATTAAATGGCGATTTAATCTGACTGTGTCAGTTGAAGCGGAAAATGATACAAAATAAAACTCTTCCAATGTGGCAATGTAGTGTTAACGCATTGTCAAAACCTAGATTTGTGGGTATCATAGCATTACAAGGGTCACTGCATTACATATTTGTTTGTTCTTTTATTGTTTTACTGCCTAAAAATAATTTACCTCCAAAATTTTATAGTTTACTTTTCTAGGTAAGCAGAATCCAAAAGTCGAATACTTTTTTTTAGTAAGAGTGACAATATATTTTAACACAGAATATATTTACCAAATGGGAACTAACATACCAAATTTCAAGTCTCCTGGCCCATACTATTCCATTTTTAGACATGACTACTGTGAAAGTCGCTAAGAACTGCCAGTACTACAATCGATCGCACCCATGAGTTTTGAGATAGAATTAGACCTCAAATAGAATTATCACTTTTTAGGTTTTCTCCATTTTGCTTTTGTTTTCTTAAATTTTGATGCCATATTTGAAATCACCACAATCAAAAACCAAAAAGTGTCGATTCATTTTTGGTTCGGTCACACAGAGTTTACCAAGCGACGTTGAAAGTTGTCAAAAAATGACTTTCTCCACCCTGTAACTCGGCTATGCTTCGTATTCAGGTGTGTCATTTATAGCCAAACATCCCTATACCAATTTTTTCTAGCATTTACCATTCTCTCTTTAGACAGGATTATCGAAAATCGCTAAAAATTGGAATAAACGACAACGGCATATTTGATTGCACGCAAAAGTTTTGGGACACAATACGACCCCGAACGGTACCTATTTATCAAATTTAATCCACATCGGTCAACGCTAAATGGCAGAAGTGCCCATCAAGAAGAACGACGGACAAAGGTATTATTTTATTCGATTGTTGAATTGTAGATTCAACGTAAAAAAACGGGGGGTTTTCGTATCGATTCCAAAGGTTCATTCTTTATTGAAAATAATAAACCAAAATATGTTTAAGATATTACGGGTAGGTAGGTATAGCGAAATCTATTTCTACAGTTAATGATTTTGGGGTGGGGGAGAGAGGTTGCATTTCATCAACACATTGCACGTACCTTATTCTCAGAAGTCTTATGAGAATTATAATATGCAAATATCAAATTGAGAAAAATAATGCGGCTCGTGAAAATATAAAATACGAAACGAAAAATATCGTACCTATCCTCCGTCCTCATACTTTGCCACGTGTCTTTTAGGCCTGACGACAGGGGTCAGAGAAAGGGAGATTCCCTCAGAGTCGGACTTTTCAGGGGACATGAAAAATATTAATTTTTATGCTTCAGCTTAAAACACACAAAGTAAATGTGACAAAAAAAAAAAAAATTATTATGCCTTTGGATAGATATTCACGCTAGGTTATGAAATTTAACAAAAATTTGGAGATTGCGACATTAAAGCTTCTCAAGTTTGGATTTTTGGTAGAACAGACCCCGAGGAAAAGCATGGCTCCTATTTAGAAAATTCAATATTTTATTCAAGGATATGAATTTTTGTACTGCGGAACACCTTTCTATCGAATTTTAGCATTCTCGCTCAGACCGAAGTGGTACTTCTCAATGACGATTTTTTGGTGGTGAAAACCATCCATAAATCGGGGAGAAACCGGAAAATTTCAAATTTTATATTTTTTAGGGGGACCTTATATACTATTTTAGGAGGTCCATTCTCGGTAATTTTTCCTTTAGTTTGCCCAGAAAAAAATTACAAAAAGACCCGCTAAAAAGCGTCATTTTTGGCGGTAGCTTGCTCCCACTTGAACTTTCGATTTTTTCCTATCTTATTACGCACCTATATACTAAAAGGGATCTGTATGCCAAGTTTCAAGACTCTAGGTTTAGCCATCGTAGAGCTATGTTGATTATCAATCAGTGACTATACCAACTGGGCTTTGCGTTTTATAAGTATAGAAGAAGATAGATACTGGTAGATTGAATTGAAATGTAAATTGTTATTTATAGGTGCGAGTACATACAAGGATCCGAAAGTTTTCTATGCCTGCACCAATTTTGAAACTCTAGTTCTTATAGTTCTCTTTTTAGGATCTTTCGTCAAAGCTCCTAAAAAGCGGAAAAAATAATACTTTGATCTCTGATGATGTACTCGGGAGAGTATGAAACTAAATTAACATTTTTATTTTCAATTAAAGATGTAGTAGTTTATCTACCTATATATGGTTTTACTTGAGAAATGCTCATATCTATGGTTAAACTCAAACCACCAGCCTTCTAGTTATCCGCCACTCTAATAAACTATAAGTTTGATGCAAAGGCTACCTGTTGATTCCTTTTTTTATTGCGGGCTGTAATGTTTGAAAGTAAAATTAAAAATAACGATCTAAAATTATGTGAAATGTCATAGACTAAAGTAGTAAAAATTAATGTCGCGTAGATAATCATGTTAATTGATATAAGATATCAAAAAAACATAAAACGAATCGAGTGGAAGTCGGAATTATCACGCGCTAGTATATAATTATATCAAAGCTCGGTTCACACGCAACTAGACAGTCGTGTCATCTGACCGTCACACTAACATATGTGATCACGTCGGTCGTTCATTGATTTGCATTCAAATCAACGTTCGGACAGTGTATTTTTCTCTCTCAATTAGTTTCCTTGAATTATCAATTCATATAAACACTTTAGCAGGCTCTGTTCTTAACCTCATATGACTTTCTATGGCTGATACCAACGAAATAAGAGATTAAGATAAGAGCTGCATAAAAGCATTACTATTGGCAAGGTCAAGGTTAGAGATAAAACGTTGAAGATGTGTTGACTTGTTTACATCTGTGTTCAAATGGCAACCGTACGATCATAATTCCAGGAAGTTAAGCAACAACCAGAGAGGTTTAATTTATTTAGTGACCACGTAGGTTAGAGAACTCATGATGCTGGCTATACCCGGTGCAAACAAAAACCCAAAAAAATGGATTGTTAGTAAAAAAAGATATACTGGTTTTCGTTCATAGAAGTAATGTGCCAGCTTCAATGGCGCGTTGAATACACCAGTTCCAGTAAGATCACTAAAGGTAAGCTTGCCAGCATCTATGGCACGTTGAATAGACCAGTTCTCAATTCCCGTCAGTTCAGCAACGTCCAGCGAGGTAGTTCTATGTGGGTGTCCACGTGGGTACGCGTCTAGTGATACTGGCTATTTTTCCGGCCCAACCCAGGCTGGGTGAGGTCAATATGGGTATCTGGTTTGCAAGTTTCCGGCGAATGGAGGGTAAACCCCCGTCTTGAATGGCCAATGGATGTTAAAGAGACGTAATCCAAATTGAAAAAAACAATATATTAGGTTTGTGACCACGTAGGACGTAGGTTGGAGCTCTTGTGATGATGACTTTTCTCGGCCAAAACTAGGCCGGGTGAGTTAAAAATGATGCTGTTTTGAAAGTTTCTATGGTAAAGTTAAAAAAAAACGTTCCTTCAGAAATTAGTAATCTTACGATATTTTGTTTTTATTCAAATATCAATTAATGTATCTATACCGTATCTGAAAACACTCAGGAATTCGGAAACATTCTAATATCTATTGATTTTAGATACGTGATTTTTAGTAACGTAGAGACATGACCAGTACCAGATTACCATAAGGCAGATTTGGCAGTTGCAAAGGGCCCCGCGCTTTGAGCAACTTACACTAGGTATTATGAGTTTTTGACCAAGCTTACAATAGGTATTCCTGGAAAATAAAAATTTAATGGAGAGTTCTGAGGCCATAGCGTGCTCCCCCCCTCTCACTCTCTCTCTCTCTCTCTCTCTCTCTTTNGCGAAAAATTGATGGTCTACGGCCCCAGGAAAATTATCTAAAATATGTCAAGCCGTTTTCGAGTTACGACAAAGTTTCAATTTATTGTAGGGATTTGATTTTCGACTCACGTAGGTGAGTCGATATGAGTCGACTCAATTTGTCGACTCTCGATCTCGACTCTTATCGAGTGACAATTTTCAAAAACACCTTTTTCTGATCAGAAAGACATAATAAAACCAATTGAAAAAAGGGGCTTCTACCAAATAAACGTCCCCAACTTCGGTAAATACATTAAAAACACATCACAACCAGAATGAAAGAACATTTTTCTTCAGTAAACAACAAACACCCGGAAAAATATTTCTCCCTTTATTATCTTTATCAGTCAACAAAAAAAGCTACTCGTAAGTCGACTCTTTAAAAAGTCGACTCATTTCAAAAAGATGATTCGACTCGTGAGTGAGTCGAGTCGTGAGTCGATTCATGACTCGACTCGTGGATGACTAGCTTATCCCTAATTTATTGACCAAAATCGGACAGTCACGGTCCGATATCTTAAAATTTGTCGTGACAACACATCAACTCAAAGCGAGAAAGTTTTAGGTGGCCCTTTAGTCCTTATTTTAGGACATTTTCTGCCAGCCATTCCAGAGTTACGAGTTCAAAACCGGGAAAGGACAAAATAATATTTTGAATTTACTAAAAAGTCAGAATCGCCGTGCCCCTAATGCGCCTGGCTAAACGTTTAAAGCTTGGGTTTTAAAGGTTGCACTATACAGACTGGACACAAACCAATAACCCCCCCAATTTCGATTGTCCTTAAAAAACAAGGATAGCAATATAAATACCGTAGCGAAGCACGGGCGAAACAGTTAGTTAATATTAGGTATACCTACTGTACTACTGTTCAAAATCAACTTTTCCTTTTTTTTTTTTTTTTTTTTTTTTTTTTTTTTTTATACACTGCTTTCACGCAGTAATTGCAGTTACGAAAGCAGGATTTTCGCACATACGCCGAATGCATGTGCAAACACTTAACATTCAATGCATGTGCAAAACCGTTCTACAATTTCTATAAAATTTATCCGTTTTATCAGCCAGATCCAAAACAGAGGAGTGTTGATTAAAAACATTCAATGATGACATTAGGGGAGAGTCTGCATACAAGGACGAACAATCACTCGGCAGTCGAAAGTGATTTCTGCTGGCTCTCTGTCGGAAGTAGAGATTTGGTACTTCGAAATTTATTTTTTGAATTATGTGAGGACAATTGACTTTATTATTTACTAGCAGGATACGCCCGCTTTGCTTGGCGCCTTATATGCATGGCCGTTTATAGTTTCAACCCCTTTTTTGGCGATAAAAAGTAGCTTATGTCCTTTCATAAAGTTATATCAGTTTGTTTAATTTTCTTCGCGCTTCCAAAGTCCTAATGTTTAGTTGTTCCAATAGGGTATTGTAGGATATGGGACTGGGATGAGCAGGGTAAAATCCGTTGAATTTCAAAAAGAGTACTCTAACGAAACTGGTTTGAATTTGCTCGATGTATTTGACATCTGACATAGATTTGGGAGCCCAGATGATTGAGGCGTACTCGAGTGTACTTCTCACNAAAAAAAAAATGATAGTATCTGTCTGGTACCAAAAACTGGTGTGAACATTACATAACTTTCCTGTATACCCACATATAAATAAAAGAAGAAAGTATTCTAATGAGCTGAAATCTTCAATGTTTGCCATTGGTCCGCGTGTCTGTCTGTGAGCAATATACAATATGTCTTATAAATGTCGTGTTCTACGTAAAATCAAGTTTCTAAATTATATAGCGGTTCAAAGTTGCTCATAAGAAAATTGAGATATGGTCCGAATTTGGAACCTTCTGGTATTATTTAGCATCCTTTGTATATTAAAATTATACTGATTGGATATTCAGTTCAGTTCTTTATTTTTCAATTAAATTTTAATTCTGCCTCTATCTCTATACGAGACTCGAGGCAACTGGATAGTTGACTGAATATACAAGTGCAGTTTGCCTGCAACATTGTTTTGCAACGTTGCGAAACAAAAGGGCGATGCTGCTTTGCCGAGAACCTTGCAACATTTCGAGGTGACTGTGTGTTATTGTTATTTAATTTAAAAAAATGTATTTACGTTTTATTTCTATTATTAAAGACGTTTTGGAATTATTATTTTAAATATCATGCTAATATTATCATATTTCTTCAGTTAATTTATAGGATACCATTAAATAATTTTTTAAAATTAATGCGCGTATTTCTACTAAACTTTCTCTGTAAGACTACGCTATAAATATTAGACTAAAATGTGCGCCAAGTGCCGGGGGACAAAAAGTTCATTGTAGTTTTTGTTTGTAGCTTTCGAATCACCTTTGGGGCAAATATTTTTCATGTGACCTGAACTTGGCACTCATATGATATCACCTTCTTTGTAGGAAAATAATTTTGGTGTGACATGAACTTGGCACTCATATGATATCACTTCTTTTGTGACCATATATTTAGGAGAGATATGAGCCACTTGAATTTTTAGCTTTTTGGTAGAGACATTTTCTTGGCGCCTTTTTGCATACGAAGTTTTTTTTTGGGGATAATAACTTCAGTAGCCTGGTTTTACATTATTACCAAGAGAAGAGAACTTGTCAAACAAATCCTCAGACTTATTGTACATTGAAAAAGACTTTTGGTTACCAGACCTGTCAGATCCAATACCCAGTAACAGTATAATAACTTCATTAGCCTGGTTTTGCATTACCAAGAGAAGAGAACTTGTCAAATAAATCGTCAGAATTGTACATTGAAAAATACTTCTGGTCGAGCCATCGGCTGTTGTCACAGTCCTCTGGAGAAAATATTATGTGAATTATATTTGTGTCGCACTAAAAAAATAATTACCTTTGATAACCTTCGATTGTTGTTGCGGCTCCCTAAAGTGAATATAATTTGAATTAGATATGTTAGCTTTCGGCGGTTGTCACAGATCTCTAGTGAAAATATTTTAAGGCCCCCAGTGGAAAAAGCTTTATAAGATCCCAAATTTGTCAGTAATATGTTTCGCAGAGTGTTTAATTTAAAATTCAGTAAAAATGGAGTGATATTACCGCCTTTAGAGAAGTGACCTGAATTTGAGGTTGTGTGCCCTAAAGTGTCCCCAGATGGAAATAGCCCCATGAGGTCCAAAATTTGTAGATGATATGTTACATAGGGTCATTTTTTTAAATTTCATCAAAATTGGGCCTACCGTTTGGGTTCTAGAGGGTCACCCCTTTTGACCCATAAATGGAACCCAGAGGGTTTTGTTATTATCAATGTTAAGGTTTTTGCTCGAATTATGGCCTCAGGGAATATTTCAACCAAATGTCAGAAAATCCGGACAAATAATAAAGGCTGTGGATGCGCGAACACGATTTTTGCGGGTGGAGGGACACACATTTTTTCTAGACCCCATTTTTGGAATATTGTCGCATTATTCGACAGAAAAGCAAAAAAAAAAAAAAAAAAACAACGNAAAAAAAAAAAAAAAAAAAAAAAAAAAAAAAAAATACATCGAAATTTTTCACCAATGCAATACATAACTTACCTTTGCTTCGTATATGGGAAGATAAAGTAAAAACTATAAAAAAAAAAAGCTTAAAGGTCTCATAGGTTGCGGGGTAAAGTGAGTATTTCATGGTCTGAAAAGGTTTTTGAAAATAAGGTCAGCCAGGTAAATCTTGTATAGATTTTTGCTTTTCTGCGTAGTTTATTTAATGACCGTTTCAAATACTGCAAAATAAAGAGTATTGTAAATAATATACTGAGCACTTTACCCATTTAGCATCTCCATTTTCTTTTATACTGTGAGTATTATATCCGATACTTTGGTCGGGTACAAAAAATATGGTGCATACGCGTATATATGAGCCAAGTCAAATCACAAAAGTTAAGAATATTTTTAAATTCCTTGATAAATAATTTAAAGTGTAGGTTTTCTAAATAAAAATAAAGTCAAAAAACATTAATATAAAAATGGTTAGAACGGTTAATTTTGGGGGGCGGGAATATCATTTCATCATTACGTGTTTGATCTGGTGGAAGAAAAAAAAAATACAATATGATCATACTGGATCCTTCAATGGAATGAAGTTTCTTCGAAAATTTGAGTTCATTTTAAAAGTGACATCACCCTCGTAAAAGGTAAATTTGTCGTTGTAAATTTGATTCCCTAAAGAGATTCAATCGATCAAAAGAAAATTGAGAGATTGTAAGATAAAAAACTTTAGAAAATGATTTTATCTATTATAAAGCATGCTTTCAAATGGTATGTTATTCTCTTTGAGTAGGGTTAGGGATTCTACGCAATAGTCATGATGATTTCTAATCAAGCATGTGATGACTATGGTTTAAACTTCTCGAACCTTTGTTGTATGATAAAATTATTCATTCAAATAAGAAATATTATTGAGGATGTTTGTAGTCATTTTGAAATATGATTCATGTTATTTTCTAGACGCAGGGCAGTTCGTCAGGCAAAGTTCCGGCCTAACGAACGCAATATGTATAATTGTATATTTATTATTATTATTATTATTTAGTGTGTTTCAGGGGGTTAAAAACCGCTGACACATTACAAATTTGGTAACAAAAATACCCCCCCCCCCACCCTTATATTCAAATAAAATTATAAATATATATAAAAAAATCAAAACTGAAACATTACACACACAAAAAAAAAAATCGCTATATGTTTTTACCACCCTCATAATTGTCCTTTTAATCCATCTATCTATCCGCGGGTCATGTTCTACCTGTATCGTGCGGTTATAAGACCCATGGTCACCTACAGCTGTGTTGTATGGTGGCCAAAAACTGACCAAAGACAGGCCAAAGAGTTACTGGACAAGATCCAGCGACTGGGCTGTCTTTGTACTACCAGTGCTATGAATAGCACACCGACCTTGGCTATGGAGACACTCCTTGGACTTGCACCCCTTGATATATATCAGGGGAGTCGCTAGGATGACGGCCTTCAGGCTAAAGTTAAACAGCACCTGGACTGCCCAGCAATATGGGCATTCCAGGATCACTGGGTCGATCAAAGGTCCCGTTTTCGAAATGGGCACCGACAGGAAGGCTACAGAAGAAACCTTCGACAACCCCGTCAAGGTCGTCATTGAGACGAACGAGGACTGGGAAGTCAAAGAAACTAAGCTTCTGTCCAAGAGGGTCATGGTGTGGTACACTGATGGCTCTAAAACAGAAGTGGGATCTGGGGCTGATATTCACTGTGTGCGACCCAAGGTGGACATATCTCTGCCCTTGGGGACCTTCACCGGGGTGTATCAGGCTGAGATCCTCGCAATTCGCACCTGCGCGGACGAGATTATGAAGATGGGTCTCTCTGGAAGAGAGATTCATATATCCTCTGATAGCCAGGCAGCTCTGAAGGCTTTAACCAGCTATAGCACGTTTTCCAAAATAACGTGGGAATGCCAGCAGGCACTAAAAGAACTGGCACAAAACAACCAGGTTTGCCTAGGTTGGGTGCCAGGGCACAAGGGCATTGCTGGTAATGAACAGGCCGATCATCTGGCAAGAATGGGGTGCGCGACACCATTCATTGGGCCGGAGCCCGTGATCGGTCTAAGCACGACTGAGGTCAGAAACTTCGTCAACGGGTGGGTAATTAAAAGCCATCTAGAACGGTGGATGGCCGTCTCAGGTCTGAGACACAGTAAGGCCATGTTACAGGGGCCA